>JANEYF010004030.1:57500-118110 GCA_029963845.1 Rhamnusium bicolor | reverse complement strand
TAGAAATAATGCCATATCGCGTTATTTTCGAGAAAATCCCAGAACGTTTCAATAATGATGCTGTAAGAGATTTACAATTGTCATTTGGCTTAATTCAAAACGCCTGTAAAAGAATACAATTAAGCCATTTAAATGCAAACCTGTTCAAAAATGTCAGAGCATTAAACTGAATATAAGCTTCAGTAATTGCAACAATATGGTTGATAGATTAGGTAGAGATCCGGAATTTCCTTAAAAAATATTATGGACAGACTTTGCTACCTTTACAATGGCTGGATACTTTAATAGGTAGAACAGGATGTTTTAGCAATGCAAAAATCCACAAAAGTTAAGGACATTCAATAACAAAGGAGGACTTCGATACATGATTGGTGTCGTATGATACCGTAGTAAAACAATTGGACCCATATTGCTCCATTAAAATTTAAACGGACAACGCTATTTACAACTTTTAAACCACGAAATAAATGATCTTATTGTTGAACTTGATAATAACCAAGGGTTAATATGGCAGCAAATGGAGCTCCGCGATATAATATAAGAGAAGTTAGCGAATATGAAGTTAACGAATATTTAAACCATTGGTACCTTGAATGTTTTGGAAAATATGGTATCACACGGTGGCCACCAAATAGTCCTGACCTAAGACCTCCGGATACGTTTTTGTGGGGCTATTTAAAGAATAATATAAAAATCGACCCGCAACCATTTTAGACATTCAGCATCGAATTCAGGAAGCAGTTGATAACATAAACCAACATCCTGAAATGAGCAAGAATTGTTTAAATAACTTGGAAAAAAGATATAGGTTATGTGTGGAAAAGCACGGAACGTAGTTTGAACAATTTCTGTAAAAAATAATTATAAATTAATTGATAATGACATTATATTATCCGTGATGTAATTTAAGTTATTTAATATCATTATCTTGTAAACAATAAAAGATAATAGCTTACATGTTTATATAGATGTAATCAGGAAAAAACGACGATTCAAAAGATATAATAATATACAGGATGTTTCATAAGAGAAACCAAAGTTGAAAGCTGTATCTCTGTTATGCGATGCTCAATTGTTCTTTTTTATAAAAATTTGAATCCTTGTTAAAAATTAGTCAATAAAACATTTTTTACTTTTCCGATATCTTCATAGGCAACTGAGTTACAATCTAACATTTTCCCGTGATGTCCGTGTACAAGGCAGCCTTCTTAAAAAAATTTTTGTTATTTATCGGGGAGAACTCAATATGTAGCAATAAATAATTTTAAATCTAATATTGCTAATGTTTCCTAAGGCGTTCCACAGGGATCCCAGCAGCAACAAAAACATGCCTTTGTTTTGCACCAAATAATAATGAGTGGTGAGACAAAATGTGTAATCACATCGTTATTTATTGTGACTGTTGTTGCACCGACAGATGGAGCCCCTAATAGCACCTAGAACCACAATTCCAACAACTCATTTCCTCCCAATATTGAAGCTGCCTCCCTTGTTGCAGCAAGGTCTTCAATTATTATTGAGATTCCATAGTCACTTGTGCTTTCAACTTACAAAACAGCACTAATCTGTGTTTGCTTTTGATAATAATGGATATTCGTACATAAAATAATTTGAAAATAGTGTCATTTAAAACAGCAGCGTGAATAGAAAGTAATCGACTAAATATTTCTTATTTGCAAATTGATAAAAAATCTAAATCATAATTTCATATCAAGGCAAACTCAATTAGATACAAATAAATGAAATTTTGCCATGAATATTTCTAATATCTACAACTTTGAAAAATCTAAGGCTTCTGTCTGTAAGTTTGCTTGTCTCCATGCAAAACGTTGCGTCCAATCGAGTTAACTAACAGAATAGCCTTTTCTAGAAAAAGTTGGTGCTGTTTCATATTTTTTAAACATATTTGCACAATTTCAAACTGGCGATAGTTTTTTTTATAAAAAGATTCATGTTACCCCTTTACCTTTTCCACTGGAAATTAAGGACGATAATTTTCAGTTTCAAATTATTTTCTCTCAAATACTAAGTCTTTCACCGCAATATCATGAATCAATTATTGCGAGCGGTTATTTTGCAATTAAGGAAAAAAATTTTTATATATCAAATTCAAAAACCCTGTATCTCAGAAGCAAAGCGTTTTGCAACCCATATTTTCTGGAACTTTTATTCTAAAAATGAGACCTAACGATTGTCGAAGTCCAGCTAATAATAAGTGACACACCCTGTATGTACATATATTAAATAAAATTATCGCTTGTTCTCAACAACTGAAATCTCCAGAAATTCCTTCATAATTCTAAATTAAGCAATTTAACGGTCTAAAAATAAGACGAATTACAATCAAATGCAATATTTCACCCAAAACGTAACAGAACGAAATTCCGTTCCTTAATTTCTTAAATTTCTTGAAAGATGATAATCGTCAAAGGCCAGGTATGAATTTTAAAGAGGGTGGGATGTTATCTTTGTTTTAAATCTTCTGAATTTCTTAATTTTCCCTTTTTTTTTGTTTAGATAACTTCACTTCTACAAACATAATTTGCATTAATGTTGTTATCTTAAATTCATCAAATTACTTCTGACTTGTTTCTTTTAGCAGGAAACTGAAATTACGTTATTTCGGTTCTTTATTAAAGCACTTTTAAAAAACAAGAAGAATACACCTCATTATTCCAATTTATTGTTCCAGACCTCTTTAGAATATCGTTGAATATTGTTGGTTGTTATTCGTTATTATACTTTTTTTTGTCGAACTAAATAAATTGTAGGTAACTAGGGAAAGCTGGATAAAAATTTTTCAGGAATGGAAAAAAAGCAAAATTTATTAAATTCAATCATTTATTACATTGTCAAAGTGTTTACAAAATTTGAATTTACAGCTTTATTTAAACGTTTGAACAAATTTATATAATATGTCTTTTAACAAGACTAATGTTTAAGTTAATAATAAAAAGTTTGAGGTTCCCTGGAACGATTTTATTCATCAAAGAACTCATCCTTTCCTTTGCCCCTTGTACGTGTGTACCAAATTTGAAAGCTTTTCCTCAGAAAAATCTGCTATCGCGATAAATACAGATACACACAGACCCGCGGATAAAAATATTTTTGCTGAAAGTAGTAACAAAATTTTTAACTGAACCTAGATTATGCCTAATTTAAACCAAGATTCTGAAAATCTAGTTAAAGTCACTTTTATGCAGGCGGCCCTAAAGAATGAAGTAAATCGAATTTTAGGGCTTCGTTTGCACTCTCTCGTCGATTTTGTTAAAAAAATTTCCGTCATACAGGCACAGACACAAATTTGTGATACTAGTAACAGTGGTAAGGCAGCAACCTAAAATGTTCTGCCTAAATGGATATTTTGAAACAATTTTTTAGGTGCAAAATTTGTGGTGTGTGTTTTAAATTATTGGCTGTTCAGGAGGTTGATTTTGAAAAATTATGATTCTTCAGAATATATACAAATAACATAACGGTACTTGCAAGTATGTTTCTATTATGACGGGTAATTTTAAACTTGTTGATTCGCTTTTATTATTAAAGCAATAGAGAATTTTTTCAAATAACTGAAAAGATCTATTGACATCGTATTACTCTTGGCGTATGTAAAATGCCTAACAGACCACGTCTGGTCTGATCCTGAATCAGACATTATTCTAGATAATATTTAAGAAATAATGGTTATAATTAGTGATGGGACTCGAGTGACTTTTTTTTCACTCGAATAACTCGGTAGGTTTCCGAATTTACTCGAGTTGAAACTCGAGTCAAGTTGAAACTCGGTTTCATTGTTATAAAACTCGAGTCAAAAGTTAGGTCGAGTAAATTCAAAAAATCGACTCAACTTTTGACTCGAGTCGCTTTTTGAGTCGAGTAGATTTTTTGAATCGAGTCGATTTTTGAATCGAGTCGCTTTTTTACTCGAGTCGCTTTTTGACTCGAGTCGCCTTTAGACTCGAGTCGCTTTTTGACTCGAGTCAAGTTTCTTTAATTTAATGTTTATGGCTTTATTAATATTTTTAAATATTCTTTAGTGACAGTGTGATTTGTTTATATAGTATAAATATAAAAGATTATTTACATGAAGGCACTGAAGGCACTAATCTTGTAAAAGTAATAAAGATGAAACCATGTAACCATGAATGAAATCACTAATCATCGGGTCATCGGGATCGGGAATTCCCCTCCAGGTTTGTTGTTTCATGTTTGTAGGTCAGATTGTATAATTATTAATTAAAAGGTTTGTTCTTAGAGCAATTTCAACCGTTTGAAACTATCAGAAGCATGCGCACATTGCTGTAGAGATGCGCTTGTTCAATCAGAACGTTTGTTATTGCAGAGCTCTGGTAATACTCGCATCTCTATAGTCAGAAAACTCTCACAAATCGCCTCCACGTACACACCTATAATTGTTACATACGACGTTATTACGACGTATTAGAAAATTAAAAATTAGAACTTAGAATTCTTTAAACTCAAGACTCACACGACTGCAGCAATCAAACTTGGCACATTCATGTTCATAAAGATTTGTTTTTCGATTCAATTAGCTCGAAATAAATAAAAAACTGTAATCGGTGTGTATTAAATATTAAATACTGTATTTATTTAATATTTTGTGCTAAACAAGAGTTCAATTTAATGTTAATTTAATAATAAAAAAAATTATGTTGGTTTTCTTTTAAATGTCATTTTATGTACAATGTCAATTAAATATTTAATTTTGTATTTGAAATGTATTGATTTGCCGGAAAAAATAATATTTGACCTGGGTCCATTTATTATTTTGTATTTCAATTATTATGATTTATGTTTATCCTTTCGATTTTCAAACTTATGTTGGAATTAGATAATAGTGTTTTAAATGTTGAAAGATTACCAAAAGAAAAAACCTGAATACACTTTAAAAACTTACCGTTTAGCAAACCACTGAATCATCTCCAACTACTTACTCTATAGTTCACCTCGAGTTTGATTTCCACTTGCCCTGACTCTAGGCTCTAGTCAAATTCAACTCGATTTAAAACTTAAATCATATTAACTCACTGATTCAAGTAGCAATAACTCGACTCGAGTAACAACTTTACTCGAATTGCAACTCGGCTCGATTTAAAACTTGAATCATAGTAACTCACTGATTCGAATATCAATAAATCGACTCGAGTAACAACTTTACTCGAATTGCAACTCAACTCGAGTTAAAACTTGATTCGAGTAGCAATAACCCAAGTCGTGTAACAACTTTACTCGAATTGCAATTCGACTCGAGTTAAAACTTGATTCGAGTAGCAATAACTCGACTCGAGTAACAACTTTACTCGATTGAACAGCCATATGACTCGAGTCACTCGAATCGGATTTTGACTCGAATCACTCGAGTATTTTCACACTCGAGTCCCATCACTAGTTATAATTCATTGTAGAGATATAAGAAATATAAAATATGCCATAAAAATTACCGACAAAAAATACCAGCCGACGGCATTTTTTGCACTGTTTTTATGGCGTTTTTTTATATTCTCAATGAAATATTCGAATCGGGGAAGTTAAATTTCCTAAATAAATATTTCCTATTATAAATTATCTTGATCGTAGTTATGGAGTAACATTGATTAAAAACATTTGAATTACCAACAAACATGAAACTTTTGGACTTTGTTAGGAAAGAACTGGAATAAATGAAAGGTCGAATGAGTTATGAAATTAACTTTAAAAGCTATAATCTGAAATATGTTGGTCGAACCAGGTGATTCATTCAAATTAGGTTGAAAGGTCATAGACCAGGTCAGTCTAATATAACATAACAAATATAAATATAGATCCACTGAAAATTTTGAAATCATAAAATATAAAAATAGTGGAAAAGGCCTTATTTCAAATGGATGTAACAATAGTTTAGGTATATATGGTTTGCGTTCCTAATTAGTGTTCAGATTGAATCACCTGATAATGACAACTTGTTTTTTTCGAAAAATGCGTAGTGTAAGTATGAATATAGTGTACTTTTTTTGGTGTTTATGGAAATTGCTTCAAATTACTAATTACTCATTAGTGTATATTAGTCTCACCCCTCCCATTCAAGAGGCATATAAGTATTACTATTAAGCAGCAGCCATTTGCAATTAGCAAGCAACGTATTAATATACTTTCATTATCGTAATGTAGATATTACACAAGGCATTCATTAAGGATATGCCAATAATTCCGTTTCAATAAATTTATTTAAAGCCCATCAGTCTATGCTATCATTTATAAAAGCAGCAAATGTTTTGAATGTGTCCATATAACGGAGGCACGTCATAATTTAATAATCGCTCTTTGACAGGCACACAAGCGGCCTGTCAAAGCATCGCAAACGGTCGAGTGAGCTTATGGCAGTGCCGGACTATCGAGTATTCTGACCTTTCTTACTTTCATTTTTCTTAGATGTTGATATCAATGACTATAATTAACCGGTTTTGTTATTTTAGTAACTGTATTTTTTTATTAATTTGATAGACTATAGATAAAGGAGTAGTGTAATGTAAAAAATTCTTAGGAAAATTTTTTTATTCACAATGAAAAAATATAATAACATACCAGTTCATCAAACTATCGACATATTTTGGTAATGATGTATTTGTATAAAATATATAAAGAAACCTGCCAGAACGTTATGTGTATAACTGTATTTCGAACTCATTGGCGAAACTATGCTATTTTATAGTGCATAACCCACTGATTAAAATTTAATATAAGCAGAACTGCAAGATTCAACTTTGTGCCAAAAAAGCCCTTTTTTATATTGGTTGTTATAATTTTTCCTTATGTCTAAAGTGGGTGCAGAAAATTCAATTGGAAATTTGGAAGTTCTGTTAGTACAGTCTAAGAGATATTTTGCCGTCAAATTTCATTAAATCAAGTTTTCTGTATCTTTTAAAATAAAAAAGTTACAAGCGATTGAAATGTTAGCAGATTTTCGGTCGTTTGGCTACAACTTAGAAAGTTGGCTGTGCATCTTAAAAGATCTTTCTCGAAGATTGGATTTTTTACTCTTCTTGAAAATACTATCGAGAAACACACAATTAATATAAAGATTTTATATTAATTACCCCTGGTAAAGATTGTATGGGTCAAATTAGTTTAAATAACAATTGTCTATTTTTTCCTAGATATACTAACTAAATCGTACAAAAATACCACTTTAAATAAAAATCGTATCTTTAAATTCTTAAATCTATAGGAACTTAATAATTCTCTTTTTTTTATTTTTATGTACTGGTGGAAATATTTTCCTACTTCTGATCTTCTGATTTATATTTAATTCAGTTTTTACACATTTGAATTTAATTGCCCAGAAATCTAAGTAGATAAATTAATGCCTTTTGTCATGGAAATATAGTCCCTAAGTATGAAATTATTAAATAAGTAAATAAGAGAAGCCTAATTAGATTATTTAAAACATGGGTTATGATTGTAATGTTCCTGTGTTGTGCATTTATATTATTATTAGTAAAGCTGGCCGAGGTCACCTGGCCGACAGAGCCGTCATATGACTCATATGTTTACATCATATCATATACTTGAATAAGTACAATAAATGGAAATAAATTTTAAAAATAATGTTACATTTTATAAAAATTTGTATAAAACTCACCCTTTTAAGCAGATTTATGAAGTATTTTGGTTGTCGTCATCACAAAGTGGGGAAGATCTATAGTATAATAGCATCAGGTATGTTTCTACAGCTGTCTCCGTCAGCGATGTTCGCTTTGGTGAAAAATATGTTTGTATTTTGAAAATGACCGTTCGACATCTACGGATGTAATACAGACATAAGTAAAATAATCTGTGAACTCACTCAACGAAGTTGTAGATGCACCATCACAAATTTGTCTTAATTTGCTAAAATCAGGATCTTTCTGTAATACACTCTTGAATTTTTCACTAACGCGATTATTTTTTTCGTCATTAATAGCCTGTAGCTGTATATTTACGTCGTCCGCTATTTGCAGCGACTCCATTAACGACAACGAACTATCTTGCAATTTTTCTATTTCGTCGTGTAGTCCTCTGTAATTGTTATTAATAGTTTTTAAATCTGTTTCAACGGAAACGTCTTGAAAGCTTGTCTGGCTTTCCCTAATAGCTGCAGCCTCGTTAGGGTTGAACTGTAGTATCACAGCTTTTATTTGTTGAAAATATTCAGCATAATAAAAAGCCGCTTTCAACCATGTTCCCTAACGTGTAAGAATCGGCTCTGGTGGTTCAGGGATACCAGGACACTGTCTGTGCAATTCTCGAAGCCGTTTAGGAGATTTGAGAAATACTTTTTTTGTATTTGCTATTAATGCATCTACCTGTGGAAAATATTTTCGAATCGTTTCTGCCACAAGATGTAACGCATGCACTTTACACGTAACATGTAAAAACCTACAATTGTCTCTTTGAAGAGAACGGCCTACCACGCGCATTGTCGCTGCACCATCAATCACAAACATCAATACTTGACTTGTTGAAAGTTCAAATTTTTCGAATGTCTCCAACACCACACGCGTAATTATTTCGCCAGTACACGCAGTTAGTCTTTTACTATCTAGTAAAAGTAGAAATGTTGGTTTAAGAGGGTTCAGTACACGTACTGGATTAGAAATTTTTTTACAATCTGTCGTCTCGTCAATACATAACCAGAGCCGTGTATTTTTTAATCCACATTTAACCCTATTTACAATGTCTTCACGAACAGCTGGAATATATCTACGTAACGATGTACGACTTGGTAAGTTCACCTGGGGATTGTATTTATTCCAAAACTCCCGAAATGGTTGTTTATCCAGTATGTGTAGCGGAAATTTACAGGCTATTAACATTAACAATAAATCAAACATAAACTGAGTTGTCAAAGGCATGCCATTTTTTTATTTTGATGTTGCACGGTATTGATATGACGACGACAATCTGTTTTTGTGCCAGCACATTAAGTCTTGATTGCAAACTTTACAAATTATTTTGCATCCGTCATAGAATAAATCCGGAAATTCACCGATAAATTTATTCACTGTGTCCGCGTACGGTCGTTTTTTACTCTTTGGCGCGTTTGACATTATGTATAATTTATAGGTACAACCTCACGCATTAACCTTTCAAATAAGACTGCAGCGTAAATCACTTCTAAATCGGCACGTGTGACGCCAGCGCAAGACCGTGGCTGTACTCCAGCCACCTCGGCCAGCTTTAATTATTAGGGTTTTGTTTCGTCAACTCTGAAAATTGTTTTTGTCCGTCCGTTAAAATCCTTACTCGCCGTGTTTCATGTGAGGTGTTGAAACGTAAGATCGGTGTGATTCTCGAGCTGTGTTACGTTAGTAGTAATTTCGTGAAGTCTCCATTTAATTGGGAGTACTATGACTAAAAGTATTTAAGAATTATGAAGAATGTATTCTGTGGAGAAAATTTTTATAGTTTTGATGCTTCCTGCAATTTTCGTCTTGTACGGATAATTCACCAGTTCGTGGTAAGATTTTTAAACCGCCATTTTAAGTATTAGATGCTTATAGGATTCTTTAACTTCCTTTCAGATCGTTCACAAATAAAATCAACCCTCAGACAATTGAGATAACTACAGAAGCCTTCTACAAGGTGTAGAAGTGAGAACTGGAATTATGGTTTAGTTTATATTATGTAATGTTTCCTATTCTTGTATTTTCAGGGCTTTTATTTTAGGACCACAGATAAGTGTCAAAACTTGTGTATATTTGATTTTATTCTGTTTATCTGAAAATCTATTATCATCTTTAAATAATATTTTATGTATCTATAATTTGTGTGTGTCGAATATTTTATCTTGTCTACATAAAAAAGTGTATGTTAATTATATAATTACTTGTATCAGCGAAAGAGATCACATTCGGCCTACAGAACTTTATTTTCACATTATTATATACCTTAAATTGTTTTGGCATACACCCATTATTTCTTTCGATAATACGTGTACCTTTAATTTGTTTAAATAATACTAATTGTCATATGTACCATTTTTCTTGTTTCTATATTTTAAACTGTTATAACTTTTTTCTAATTATCGTTAAATAGCTACTGATATATATTTCATTTTTTTCTCTTTTACTAATTAATATCTTTCCAGTACAATCAGTTTAAAACAGGCCGATAACAGTAATATGTAATTTTGCAAAAGTTCTAGAAATCGCTCTACATGATGCATTGTACTTGCATGTTCAGGGACAGATTTCTATCCATCAACATAGATTCATGAGGAGTAGATCAACAACAACGTGTTTTGTGTAACTCAATTTATTGATGAACATGTTGATATGAATATTCAGGTTGATGTGCTTTATACTGACTTCTCTAAAGCCTTTGACAGGTTAGATCATGGAATTTTACTTCAAAAGCTTAGGAGCGTGGGATTATCCTTACCGCTACTTGAACTGTTTAAATCATATTTGTCCGAAAGAAAACAATATGTCGAATGTCGTGGTTTTGCTTCCAAAGATATTTCTGTCACGTCAGGGGTGCCCCAAGGTTCCATCCTTGGGCCACTCCTGTTTATAATATTCATCAATGATATTGTAAATAATCTAGATGTAAATTACTTGTTGTACGCTGATGATGTAAAAATTTTTTGCCCTATTAATGACGTATCAGACTGTATGAACCTGCAAAGCAACCTGAATAATTTGAATGAGTGGTGTATATTGAATAATCTTTCTCTGAATGCTTCAAAGTGCAATGTTATGACCTTTTCTAGGAAACATTTTCCCATCCGATATCAATATAAATTAGACAATATTACCTTAAATCGGCCCGAATCAATCAAGGACTTAGGAGTCATATTTGATAGCGAACTATCTTTCAATCTTCATGTTAATCAAGTTGTTAAAACATCTTACAGAAGCCTAGGTTTTGTTATCAGAAACTCTCAAGGATTCTCTGATTCAGCAGTACTAATGCTTCTTTTTAATGCACTTGTAACATCTAGGCGGGAATATGCTGCTATAATATGGCAGCGGCGATACAATGTCTATGCTGAAAGCTTGGAAAATGTACCAAGGCGTTTCTTGAAATACCTTTCTTTTAAATTAGATGGCCAATACCCACCTGTTGGAATACCTCAAAATCACTTACTTAATAGATTTTCAGTATTAACTCTGCATAATCGCAGAAGAACACATGCCTTAATTTTTCTAAATAAATTAATAAATAATAAAATTGATTGTCCACAACTCTTGGAACAACTTAGTTTTCGTGTGCCTAGAGTTGAAACTCGTGTTGGCAGTAATTTTTATCTCGCCGTTCCACGAACTAATTTATTGAAATTTTCCCCCTACATTTTATGTGTGAAAATTGTAACAACCTGCAAGATAGAATCGACATATTTAATTGTTCTTATAGTTGTTTAAAAAAGGTGTATGTGTCTAGCTGAGTTTAATTTCTGTTTTCATTTTTGTGTCATATTTGAATTGTTAAATTTTATGTTTTTCTTTGTTACTTATAGTTATTAGTGTATTATGTATTGTGTATAATTACTGTTGTATTTTCCCATCTTGTAATTGGTTTAAGTACTGTTGGATGGTGTATGCTAAATAAAAATAAAAAAATAAAAATTACCATCTTTCTTACCCACTCGCCCGCCGACTAGTTGGCCGGAGTGTGTGACTACCATTATGGCTCACTAAAAACTATTTTTTTTTTGTTGCTGGCCCGTTGCGTGATGGAAATTTAGTATATTATTGTATCTTGGAGATATTTCACCATCTCCAATTATTGTTATTGCTATTCACATTTATATATATTTTTATTATTTTGTTGGGGCTAGCTCCGGTAATAAGATTAATTAAATTGAGTAATAGGGAAGTGTTCAATTCTGAATTAATTAATAACAAATTTGGTTTTCAAACATTTAATTATATATTATATGTTTCCTAGAACTATACCGGCTGTTCCTGTTTTTACATCAAATTATACCTTGTATGTAACCTTGTTATTTAAACAACAATTTTAATGAATATTTTTTTATTTTAAAAGTATTTAGAAGCACTACAAAATTACAACCCATATTAATCCATCCTGCGCCTCAATCCGAGCCTGAAAAATCGGATGATAATCAGTGATTTTCTATTAGATATCGGTGTTACTATGTATGCTTAGATTAAAACGATTGATAACGGAAGATGTTAAAACAATTATTTTTAGATACAAATATAGTCGCCCATTTAATTCTTGTAACAAATAAATTAACGTACATATCATATCGATTAATATGTCCTTCTGCAAAACAGACATTAAGAAACACATAGCCGGCGCATCTGTTCATAAAACAATTTATTTCGAGAATTAAAGTAAATAGCATCAAATAATTAGTTTCGCCATTTTTTGTAAAAACGGATCGCTGATATTTCGATTTAGTCATCTTAATAAAAATCTCAGGCGGATAGCAGTAGCAGATAGCAGTAGTCTTTGGCTGATTTTTGAAAGATCCCTATGGTCAGAGAGCGGTGTAACTTACATCGATTATTGGGACGACTATCTCGACTAAGTAGCCCGGGTGCTCGTATCCGAGATCATGATAGATGTTAGCCTGGCGACAAACTAGCAGCGCAGCCAAGCTACAATACGACAGCTCACATAAGATTCTGTATATTACAAAGATCGTGATATCGCTGTCAATACGTGCGTCGCCGACTTTAGTCTCGATAGGTACCGTTAATGACATATATTACCTTGATCCGAGAATTGACAATAAGGACTATGTCCAGGCAAGATTTTGCCTGATGGCTGGGAAGAGTAGTTCCAATAAATTAAAAAATGTTTGGCCTTGACATCCGACAAAATTTCTCCGGGGAACTTGATCAATAATGGTGTCTGTGGCCTACTCCATACAAGATACCGTATACATACAATAGTATAGCGCTATAGCACTTGCTGCTGTGAATCTGACTCATTACGATATTGGTATCTCTGGATCAACCAAGCCGCTACAGTAGACCAGATTTTTGACAATACCGTCTTGGCAGGTGACAATAAATAACAGAGAACCTAACTTAAAATGAAGAATAAATAGATCCACTGATTTATGCTTATATAGAAGTTGCCGTAAAGAGTTTATCGACAGTTGATTTCTTTCTTTGGTAGTCTCTGATGCTTTTAAACCAATTAACTAAGGCTTTGGTAACTGACACCTCATTATCTCGCCAAATTTCTCACCTAAAGTCGATTACGATACTGAGTTTTTCTGCAGCCACTTGTGCATGATCTTTTAATAACCACAAGGACCGATCAGAACTCCGGAGGAAGTTACATGCTATATTCAAAGATACCATGCATACACCCCGTACTCAAGAATGCTGGGTTAGTAGACGTGACAGGTATATTCAAGAAACTAAAAGAACTTGTAAATTGTATATATATGCATCATCTTATTGCTACTCGTACATCTGTGTAATTAGAGTAGCTTCTCAGATGTCTATTTTCTATACCAGTGGAGTGGAACAGACGCGGAACAACAAGAGCATGTTTTGTAGATGGAGATGTAATTTGTTTCTTATCCTGGGCGTGAAAATATTAAAAGAAATTTAAATTAATAAAAAAACTTGTTGATACAAACCGCATTTGATGATATAAAAAGATACTATAAATTTAAGATGCCTACAGGACACAAGTACAAATCTTAAGACATGCACGCATGTTTATGTACGCGCGCTCATGTACGTGGTCTCCATGCACACTTAATTCTATTCAAGCATCAACAAAAGACATATTCGAAGGACTTTTAATTGAAATTTTTTCTACACACTGACGTACATGAACGCACATACATGAACGTGCGTTCATGTGTTAAGACATATACAGTAAGAGATACAAAAAAATGGAAGACACATTCTCGATCTCTGTTTTTGAGACAAATTCAATGGCGACAACAAACATTTTCTATCGTCTTTTGTTTTCGAGTTATAAATAAAAGTTCGATTTTTCGACTTTTAGACACATGTCAATATCTTGTCTGTTTGTAAAGTTATGAGAAAACACCTTTTTACATTCGTGAGGCACTTTTTTTTGTATAATAAAGTGGTGTCGAGAAAATTTTAAAAAAATGTGCAATTTCGAGTTATGGCATAAAGTTGTATTTTTTTAAATGGGAATCATAGTTGGCTATGGTTTAGTTAAATAAGATTTTTTTCTCTTTCAAACTATACATATGTGGGGTGGCTTTTAATGTGTAAGTATTTAATAGCGAAAATAATCTATACAAACATTGAAATTTGCCCACACTGTACGTGTGTCTTTATATTCAATGATGATTAGAAGTCAAAAAGCACGTTTTAAAATTCTTAAAAAATTACAAATACCTAATTTTAGGATTGCAAATACATCTAATAGGATTAGGTTTGGAATTGTTACAATTTTTGTTAAATTTTTATATAATATATATATTTTTTTGTCTGAATAGTAACTCTTATTGTCAGTTGCTAACACAAAATAATAAAAAAATAATAGGCTATATTACTCATAGTTCTTTAGTTTTGGAAATATTCAATTAATTTATCTTAAACTTAATTTTAATGGTCTTCCATAATACCATGAACATATTTATTAAGTAGACGACAAAGATAGATATTAAAAAATTGTTTACTAGTCGATTTTACAATAGTTAATTATATTTAACAAAAAACAGGACCTAATTCAACACTGAAGCGTTTTTATTTAATTACGGCTGTTGCCACAAATAAATTGATAATGGCGGCCTCAAATCTTGTAATTTGTAACTGTATTTTTCGTTAAATTTCTGGTTTGTATATTGCAAATTATTATATTATAGGAAAACTAATAAGTTAAGGTAGTGTAGTTTCAATGCCATGGACAATTTTTTAAACTAAAACTAATTATAAATTTTATGTAACCTACAACATTTGTACGGAATTGTGTATTTTATTTTTTATTTATTTATTTAATTATTTATTTGTCAGTCTGGCGAAACGTAAGTGATTTAGAAAAAACATTACGTCATTTTCACTTTTTTAGCCAATCGAATAAAAGTAATTATTTTACGATTCCATTATTTTGCATTGCCATGATTCATACCATAACGAGGACTACCATGTTTAAATAATCAATGAAACGTTAGGAACATATCTCATTACATTAAAGCAGGAATTAAAAGCGAGAGTAGGCTACATACATAGGTACAGTAAAAGTATAACATATGATAAAGTATCCTCCATATTCAAGTTCTATTAAAATAAGTATATCAAAAATGATCAATATTCATTGTTGGTTGGTGTGAAGTGCCATAAAATTATTCCTCATTCTATGATGAAACTCTAAATAAGCAAAGTAAAAGATTCGTACACTATCAGTTGACACTTGATCAGTATCACAAAGGTGCCTATTTATATAATAGGCTAATCAAGATATCTATATGACAATCTCAAGCCAATCTTTAATCCAACATTGACCCTAGATATTTAACAGTATTTATTCGTGTTATGGAATTATTATTAATTCAAAAATCATGCACAGACTCGTCCATCCAACTAACAAACAAAAAAAATCAACAGCAAAGGTAAAACAATCCTACGACATGACGTCAGTAAATCCGTCCTAATAACTTACACTGGCAGTCAAGCACTGAGCTTCAGGTAAATCATATGCAAGTCGGAATCAGAGCTGCCGAAGAGGAAAATCTGTTTCGGCAGCACGTTGAAATAAACCAGCGTGGTGTCTTCTATAAGAACATAGAAACACTGCGGTTATCAATTAGGCTAACATTCGCCTTTCTAAGGTCCGGACCTTATGTCGCAGACTCAGGGATTGATTGTGGCCTGTCAGGATGGCGTAATCAACGCTCTGGTGGACCATAGCCACGTGTGGCCTGTAGACGTTCCTGCTCTCAACCTCAGATTCTGCCTAGTACCAGAATCGCTCTTGCACTTACCTTCTTCATGCACCATAGACGCGATTATGGCCTACATCTACCGACATAAGGCGGCATTACAAGTGTTATATTACCACCTAAGGCTCGAAGGTAGACTAGACCCTGTGTTGCCTTACATCTCCGGAGATATTGAGTCCGTTGTCGAAAACGAGAAATGTCATATTTACTAAAACATTGGTCTTCGACTCTCAGGCGAACCCAAGCCAATAAGCCTGACATAGTCCATCTCGAGCGTCAAACCAAGGTGTTGTATGTCATCGAATTTTCGGTCCTTGCCGAGAAAAACATCACAACATCACCGTGAAAGAGGAGAAAAAATAGGATCAACTATCGCAATATCCGGTACGTACCTCAAGTGCTATATAGCCTGGCTACTCGGTCAAGATTGTAATCCTAATAATCGTTGTACTAAGGAGAGATAAAGCCTATGTTACTTTGGGAATTGAAGATCATAGCAGCCTGCCAAAAATCAGAAATGGTTGGCAGGTCCAATGCCGAAGACGTCCTACATTCTGTTCCGTCTACTTAGGCCACATGATTCTGGTATCTACAGGCACTGACCCTGCGAGTTGTGGGGAATGGCTGTTGATAATTTGATGACGCGGCTCCCGTGATGTTTGAAGGCCATGGGAGGACTGTTCTGTGTTGCATGAAACAAAAAAGTCTTTATTAAATAAATGAATATGCAGCAAGCGCTGAATCAAGTCGACCAGGCGTTAAAGGAAAGGAGATGATGTACGTCTAGATTTTTTTATGTGGAGTATTGATGATGGTTCTTACTACAGGTGAAGAGGGTATGTATAATCCTCGGCATAATCTATACACTTCTTTATTTGCTTTCCTTTTTCGATTTGAAATAACTCTCGCTGTATGTATAGTTGTACTATTTCTTGTAAATCTCTTGACTCACCGTTCGCTATTATTAGTACTCGTTTCTGATTTTAATTTTAAATTAATAAAATATTTGACATTTTCTTTAACAAAAAAATTTTTAGACATGTTTGTAATGTGAACTATATTAGTATTATTTACTTCCCAATTTACGACCTATTGACAATGATTCATTTATTAACAAAATCCGATACAAATACAATTCCCAGGAGGGGGTGGAATCTATCATGTCACCCCTCTGGACGCCTATGCAAACCGATGACCGTGGATGTCATTACGTGATTGCGGCTGACCAAGTAAACATCTCCGTCGATTTATCAAATCCGAACAATACCTGTTTGACTGTTTGCACCGCCCTTAATAATCTTAATGATCGTGGATAAAATCTCTATATAATTTTATTCGTATCCGTGAATTGGCTCTAGGCCATGTCTAGTATCACCTTAGTGTGTTCGCTCTCTTCTTTCATATAACTCGATAGCTATTCCCTTTATCGAACCACTTCCTTTCTTATTCGAACATCATCAATTCATCTAAAAATATAATAATTAGTAATTTCGTTTCAAATTGAAAAAATATTTGTGAATATAATTTTAAAGTTTTAATTTGTAAAATGGTACAATGAAAATAAATCTGTTTAACATTATATGATAGATTAATAGGGAATTTGAATGACATTTCAGAGATGGATTTTAATCCTAATACTATATTCTGAAAATGCGCGATATGATAGTAATAACAAAAAAATTGAAGTTTCTGAGAGTGTACTTACAAATGTGTAAGTACATGCAAAAAGATTTAAAAAGAGATTAATTAATCTTTTTACAGGTAAAAACGGTCGATGACCGGTCGTCGCCTGCCAAGAATTTCATTTATGTATATAGTTAAAGGCGTATATCGTTTTGGTCCATAAGCAAAGCATAGTTGTTAGGCAAACAAACGCTGTGAAATAGGGAGGAGCTGTTATGTATAGAAGTTTACAAGGTAAGATACTGTTTACTGTACTCTCTGCCTCACAGCAGAATCACAGCATTCTGGGAATGCCCTCGGATACTATGCCTACTATGACCAACTACGAGCTGACCTTCAACATCCTTTCTCCAGAAAGAGATGAGTGGGATCAGAATAAAGCCGACCTACTGAAGGCAGACAGTTGCTGGTTTACAGACGGCTCCAAAACTCCCGAGGGAACAGGAGCCGGAGTACATTGCAACATACCAAGGGTGAGGATATTCTCAAGCCTAGGTACTCATGCAACTGTTTTTCAGGCTGAGGTTCATGTCATTGAACTGTGTGTACGAAGGCTTGAATATATGCATCTTACACACAGACCAATAAAAATTTTCTCAGATAGCCAAGCAGCTATAAAAGCTCTTGGCTCCTACCGGTGTAACTCCAAAACGGTATGGAATTGTCAGAAAGCTCTAAATCATTTGAGCAAAAACAACAAAGTGACTCTGGTATGGATACCCGGCCACTCTGGTATGGAAGGTAACGAAATAGCGGACTCTTAGCCAGAGAAGGAGCGGGATCACGATTCATCGGACCAGAACCAATACTTGGCATATCCTCAAGTACTGCCAAGATGGCTATCTCAACCTGGGCTGAAAGGAATATTCTCCAGTATTGGCAAGAGTTACCAGGATTAGTTCATTCGAAGGCGTTTATAAAATACCCTTTGAAATCAAGAGCTAAGAAACTAGAGTTAAACAGGGTAAACCTGAAAACTCTAACAGGCCTATATACCGGGCACTGCCGACTACACTATCATCTGCATAAACCCGGCCTAGCGGAAAACGCCGAGTGCCGTCTATCCCTGGAGGATGATGAAAAGGCAGACCACATCTTATGCACCTGTCCCCCTGTGGAGAGGATCCGATGCTCAATATTTGGCAAAGGGCAACGGCTGCCAGAGGATCTGGACACATTCTCATCCAATAAAGTTATCAGTTTCATTAAGAGACTGAACTTATTGGGTGAAATATAATTAGGAGTGAGCCACAATAAGGCCTGCTGATGGCCGCAGTGGAGGGTCTACTGAGACCCACTCACAAGAAACCTAACCTAACCTAACTCTCTGCCTCTGTTTTGCAGTCTACCCTTGTTATTTACGTTATGTCATCCAAATTCTCTGTGTATAATAGTCACTTTAGATGAGGACAGAACATACCTTGTTCGCAATCTACAGCAAATCTTGTTTACATAATTTTGTTTAGTGTAATTGAAGATAAAATTATTGTCGTGTGCCCCTTCACATTGAACCGGAAATCGAATAGTAGTCAAAAGTCTAAATTTGACGTTTTGAGATATCGGTATTTTAAGATTATATGGGCTATTTTGATTCGAACCGGTAAGAACTAATATAAATAAATCACGAAAAGTTTTCTCAAAAAATTGTATGAAGAGGGAGAGTTTTAGCACCAGTTTTATGGTGTTTTGCAGTTCAAAATAATTTTTTATACATCTTTTTAATTCAAGTAGCTTAAATGAGACATATTGAATGAAAAAACCAATTTTAAGAAATTGAGGCCTATTTTGTTGGACCTAATACCTTTGGTGCAGCATCAAATTTATTAGACACTCAGTTAATATTGAACATAATACAACACTGATTTCCAACGAATTCTTTCTAAGGAATCGCAAAGAATTGTAACAAAAATAAACTATACGTAGGTCGCTCGGAAATTTTTGGGATACGAGAGGATAAATAGAGGGTAGGAAACAACGCAATAGTATTATTAGTAGTATTAACTATGTATTAACTGTGCATTGGTTAATGTATAACAATGGCTGAGTTGTCGCGATGTGACTACCGTGTGATTTTTTCTCTATAACTTTAAACGTGAGTTAACTGCAGAAGAATGTTTTAACGAAATGTCGGATATTGGTGAGGATCGTCCAGGTAGAAATACTGCGTTTCCGTGCTACAAACAATTTGCAAGATGCATATTTTCGCTAGACGATGATCCGCACACAGGGCGGCCGTCTGAAGTTATTGTTCCGAAAACATTGCCGCTGTGGAAAAACTCATTAAGGAAAATCCATATATTACGTATAGACAGATAGAAGAAGAGTTGAACATCAACGCACCAGAGTATTAGAGGTTTTTCTCCCAAATTAACTTGAGGCCCTTCGATAAATTTGGTTTCGTTATTGCTTTAACACTGGCGCATCCACCATAACTAAAACACACCAGCACATCAAGCTGCTGCTACACAGGTATTCTTAGATTTCTTTGCTTGAAAGTGTTGCCACATCTTCCCTATAGTCCGGATGTCGCTCTGTGTGGGCAGAAAGGTCGACAAATTTCCGATGGAGGGGGGAGCAATTATAAACGCATGGGATGAAGCATGTGTACAGATTTCAAACAAAAAATGGACGAACATTTTTAGTCAATGGTTTATACGAATGTATAAATAAATGTATTGAACATGATTGAAAGTATTTGAAAAATGTAATTAATAGCGCCGTATCCAGAAATTTCCTAGCGACCTATGTACCTATCAATAGAGTTGCTCAATGGTTTTCAGCAGTCTCACATGCACGTTTCCGATAATAAAAGCATTTAGGTTGCTGCAGATTGTAATCAAGTAAAATAACTACATATTATATACAGGTAAAAAACTGCTTACAATTTACACGTACCGAGGACAATGTCTGAGGTTGCTCAGCAGCACATAACTGTATGAGTAATAATTTCTATGTTTTCTGCTGAAAACTTTTGCATCGTGGGGTAAACACACTTGTGTAAAGTGAAAATAATCTCTCAACGTACTTCCGATCTACACAAGAATAGAAGTGTCACTATGATTCCTAAAACTACGGTGGAATATCCAAGTACAGTGATCTCGAACGGCAATTCTGTCTAGAGTGCAGAAACACCACTTTACTCTAATGTCGGGACAATAGAGGCCGGGTAACTACAGTGAAGAAACAGTAGTTTCAGGGATCGAAAAAGTCGAACTCATGCAATACAATTAAAAAAAGAAAAATCAGAATCCAATATACTACATTTATTCTGCACTAGGTCTTTTACTATTTACAGGTTATTTACAAGTTATACTACAGCTAATTACAAAATTACTATGGTTATGTCACGTAAGCAATGCTAACTAGTGAACAGACAGGACAGTGAACAAGCGGTAAAACGCTAAGCAGTAAAAACAGTCAGCAAGTAACCAACGGTAAAACGGTAAGCAGTAAAAAACGGAAAAACGGTAAGCAAGCAGGGCACGAATACCAGGAGGATAGGAAGCAAAAGAAAAATAATTAATGATTATATGGTACACTAAGCTATTATGCAGTTACAGTCAGGTTAAATGCGGTGAGAGCAGGTAATTTCAGAATTAGCTGAAGAAAAGTAAATTGCTGAAAAGAATAACAATATTGGTATGCGCAACTCCAGAGTTTAGTATTCGCGTGAGTTCAGCTAGCATAGAACAACTCCGAAAAGTGTGGTATCACGCTGCGTCTACCAAACGTACCACAAGCTGAAATAAAGAACAAATAATTAGTAACGGAAGCTGAACGGATTACTTTCCCCCCCGGTGACGGTAACCTAACCTATAATCACTCTGTACCTGACGTGATACTTACTTTCTAGTATTCGGCGGGGAACGGGTGGTAACTTCGGACGGTCTACTTGGCTTTTGAGTCGGCTAGTTGCTGGCTATTAACTGGAATTCTGCGGGTCTTGTGCTCTTTGCAGATTTGGCATGGAAAAGTAGGGTGACCATTTAAAAAAAAATGGTTGTCATAGCAACGCAACGGTTTAATGCATTTTTTGTTTAAGAGTGCTATTAAAGAAGTTATACTTAAAATTCAGCACTTTTACACACCTTCTATATGTTTTAATACATACACTAATCTGTATTTTGTAAATTTTTTGAAGATCATCTTTTCCGAAAATGTTTCCAGAACATTCATATCATTACTGTGATATTTTAGAATTATATAAAACCAGTTGGACTTTATAATAAAGTAAAACGGAGGATCTAGATAAACCTAAACTGAGTACAATGAATCAATCACATTTTGTATCTTTTTTAACGCCTTATTTACCTGATGGACTGTACTTACGAAGTTAAGGCTATAATTATAATCTCGAATCCCGATGTAATAATTATTCTATAGGTAGTTCTTGATCTTATATGTACCTCTGTATCATAATTTCCTACAATTATGGTGTTTTACCAGCGGCTCTCAATAGGTCTATAACTGTCACTCTCCATTACAGACATCATTGTGACAACAGATGGTGAATTTCTACATGGAGTTAACATTGCTAATTCGATTAAGCTGATAATATCTCTGATGGCTCATAATCTTATAGTTAGTTCTATGATTTTAAGATTTTCTTGGAATTAGTGAGTTAATTAAATCATGTTTCATAATTGTCTCCAATTTGGTTTGTACAAAATGGTACTAACATTTATTAAACAGTACTATTTATTAAAATTTCGTATAAATTTCGTGCACAAATGTTAAACTAATAGAAATTGTTTACTTAATTTTTATAACAAATGAAAATCGAATTTATGTGGATCCTTTTTTTACAGTTAAATTTAATTGAATAATTTTCAGAAATATCGTTCACTTTTACACTTTTACACTTTAACACCTCGAACATTAGGCATTCCCATCTGAATGTACCACAGCTAGTGAAAATGAAATATCAGTTGTTTAAAGAAAATCAATCTCCAAAGTTGACTAGTGGACCTGATGGAATTCCCGAGTTTTTATTACGAGATTGCGCTATAATATTCGCTACACCACTTTGTATACTTTTCAATCTAACTTTAAAAATTAGCACACTTGGAAGCTATCGAAAATTACACCAGTTTTTAAGAAAGGTGAAAGATCGGACATCTAATTATCGTCCTATAATTATAATTACTAATATCACTAAGTCTTTTGAGATGGTGCTATTAGATTATATATTTTTTCATACTAAACACCAAATAACGGAATTTCAACATGGATTTTTTTAAAGATAGGGCAACAGTTACTAATTTATTTTGTATAACAGAATTCATTTCCGACGCCATCGATAGAGAAATTCAAACGGACATAATTTACACAGACTTCTCCAAATCTTTCGACAGAATAGATCACAATAAACTAAGTGATTTCAGTTTTTCACTTAACTTGCTTAATACTTTCTCGTCTTATTTTTTTAATAGGGTTCAGTATGTTGTATACTGTGGTTTTAAGTCTGTTGGGGTTCAAGCGACCTCAGGTGTTCCCCAAAGGTCCATTCTGGGACCAACATTATTTCATTTATTTATTAATGATATCGTCAATACCTTATCTGTTACGTGTCTTCTATACGCTGACGATTTAAAAATTTACTCAGAAATATCAAGCGAAAATGGCTGCCTCATACTACAGAATAATCTTGATACTATAAATGATTAGTGCATCAACAATAATTTACCTTTAAATGTGTCATGTCGTACACGACAAAGCAGATAACCCTAAATTATGACTATCGATTAGGTGAGCATATCCTTGCTAGACCCGATACTTTCTGCGTTCTTGGAATTATCTTTGATAAAAAGTTATCTTTCTCAAATCATATTAATCATACAACAGTTAAAACTTATAAATCTCTTGGTTTTATAATTAGGAACATCATACATTTTAAGAATATTTATGTAATAAAACTGCTGTACAACACTGTTGTCAGAACTCAGTTGGAATATGCCTCCAGAATATGGTGTCCTAACTATCTAACCTATATCGAAAATTTAGAGAAAGTTCAGCATAGTTTTTTAAAATATTTAAGTTATAAAGTAGGTGGAATATATCCCGCCACGGGTCATCTCCAGGATAAACTTCTCAATAGATTTTCCTTGCAGTCTTTGGAAGTTAGACGATCCAAGGCATATTTAATATTTCTTCAGATGCTGTTACATAATAATGTCGATTGTAACAAATTTCTAAAATACTTAATTTTCATGTGCCACCATCAAGACAAATCGATACTTTTTATCTGCCAACTGCTAGAACCAATACAAAAAAAATTACTCCACGCAATATGTGCAATAATTACAATGAGCTACATGAGCCTGTTGACATTTTCAGCTGCAACTTAGCCGCCTTAAAAAAATAGTATTTTTTTTGCAATTATTATTGTCATTATTTTATTAGAATTATTGTAATCAAATATTTAATTTTTTAATTTATTTTCTATTTTTGTATTGCTTTTAATTGTATTTTTGTATTATTTTTAATTGTATGCCTACTCTGTTATTCGGCCTTTAACCTGTTGAGTAGTGTAAATAAATAAAATAAATAAATAAATAAATAAATATTATTGTCCTTATAAATAATAATTTTATTTTTATACCTATCACCAAAACAAGAATACTAGTGTTATACTAGTTTAATCTACCTTTTACAGTAGTTTCTTTGTAGATTACGCTTTCGCATGTTATTTATTTATTTATTTAGACTTTATTGCCCAACAGAATAATTCAATTACAGAACAATATAAATAACAATTAGTTTTAGTTAATACACAGAGTAAAAGTATAATATAAGTTAATAATAATAATTAATAAATGTTTAAATGAATGCCCACGATTTGTCTAATTTAGGAAACGTAATATATATCATCTCAACAACAATTTTGAAAATACTTCTACTAATAATAATTAACATATATCATCTAAACAACAATTTGAAAATAGTACTACTACTAATAATTAAATTTACTTAATAAATAGTTTTCTATTTTAACATAATTATTTAAAGGTGTACTAAATATATCACAGTGTTCACTTAAACTGTTATATAATTCCATCATGGAATAAATAGGAGACTTAATGAGAACATTAGTACGACTAGTGGGACAGTAGAAATCTGTTGTTGCAAAGCTAGACAGTCCTCGATGTTATTAATTTTACAAAAAAATTTAAGGTCATCAGCAAAGAGAAATTTTCCACAGTTTAAAGTATTACATAGGTCTTTTATAAATATGACAAACAAAGGTGGTCCAAGATTGGACCTTTGAGGTACCCCTGATGTTGCAAGATAATTACTTGACTTAAAACCGTTATATTGAACGTATTGGTATCGATTTTCCAAGCATGATATCATGAAATTTAATAGTAAATTGCCATATCTAATATAATATAATTTATCAATTAAATTTTATGATCTATACGATCATAAGGCCTTTCTGTGACGGTTTCAGTGTACATTAATTACTTGACCTCTATCATCCACAGAGTACAATAGAAAATGATTATGGTTAAGAAACCTACATTTAATACTGTAGAACGTTTTCCAATTGAACCCATGCTGACAGATAGAAATTTCAGTTTTTTATAGTCAGAATAAATGATAAAAAACAATGATTCCTCAAAAACCTTGTAAAATTAGATAGGATTACTTACTTCCATAGTTTATTACGTCTCCTACATTTCCACATTATTGTAAATAGGAGATACTTTTGATAATCTTCAACACTAAAACAGAGGTTCATAGTGCAATGTAAAATAATTTTAACAGTAGAATAACAAAGACATCTAGAACAATCTTAGATACTAGAAATCTGTGGTATCCAGATGTAATTTTTTTTTTTTAAAGTTTTTCTAATATTCCTCGTTACATTTCATTCTGATAATTGATCCATGCACTACATAGTTAAATTACTTATAATGTTAGAAGGTGGTAACATATCAGATGATAGCAAGTAAACACTGCTAAAGAATTGACTAAAACTATTTACAATATTTTGCGGGTTTTCAACCTCTCTTTCATTATAATATATTTTATCAAGTATTCTAGTAGTACCATTTTTGTTGTTTATATAGGATCAAAATTGCCTAGGGTCAATAGTCAAATTATTTTCTACAATTTGAATGTAATTTTTATATGCCTCAGAGATTTATATTTTAATTATTAACCTAACACGTTTGTAATCTTCTAATCCATTTGTATCGTTGTTTTTTGTATTTTTTGCGGTATTTATATCTTAATATTTTTTCATTATATCAATTGTGTACCATAAGGGAAACTATTTTTTAATGTTTTTGCATAGCGGAACATGCATATCAAGAATTGAGTCTAGTTTTTCATAGAATTTATCACATGCACTATTAACATCCTGAAAATGTTCTAAAAATGTCCAATGTTTTATGCGATATACGATATTTCTTCAAAATAGTGACCATTTATTTTATGGGAGTTGTCTTTTCAGAAAAAAAAATGAAAACTGGTTCCATACGCAATTTCTAGAAGTCAGTATGTTCGGAACTAAAATGCATTTATAGAAACGCTAAGTTCTACAAAATACATCGGGGTTTTTTATAAAGAAAACTCGTGCTATTATGTGTACAGAGCGGTACACATCATTTTATTTATTTATTTATTTTATTTATTTATTTAATCACTTAAGCTGTTATAAAACATATGTGAACGTCATGATGATACAATAATAAATATCGTATTAAAGGAATAAAGGTTAAAATTGTATAAAGTTGTATAAAAAACAGTATAAAACATTGCAATAAAATATAGGACAAAAAACTACAGATTAAAATTCACTGAATGAGTAAACACATATTTCAATTAAAAAATGTTTAAGACTAGATATGAATTTATTATAGTTGTCGATGCTTCTAATTGCAAGTGGCAGTTTATTATCAAAGCCAATACCAGAATAATGAGGAGACTTTTCCAAGAAAGTCGTATTGTGATGCGGCATGGAAAGTAGGTCATCAGTGCCTTCTATCTATATTTCTTCATTGTTAAAATATGTTAAATGTAACATTAATCTATTCAAAATTAATGCCAGTTATCATAAGTACAATACTCGCCATGTATTGTACTTATGATAACTGGCATTAATTTTGAATAGATTAATGTTACATTTAACATATTTTAACAATGAAGAAATATAGATAGAAGGCACTGATAAAATGTTGTGATTTCTAAAAGAGTTTTTACAAGAAGTTGTAAAATTAAGATCAAAAATCAATCTTATAATACGTTTTTGGCAAACAAAGACCAATTGTAAATTACTGGCTCGTGCCCAAACTATAATATTATAAGAAATATGACAATATGCCATTGAATAATAGGTTTAATAATGCAGTGTGGTCTAATGAATCCTTGAGCTTTGTTAAGTTTTTTTACAAACAGTTTTATTCACATTTAAAATTAAATTATTGTTATTACAATAGTCATCAAATTCCCTCATAACAGCAATAGTTTTATTCAGGAGTTCCGCAGCAATCGGTGCAGAGATACCAAATGAATTATCATCAGCGAACATGTTCCCCTCAGACATGAATGATGGTAATTCATTTACAAATAGTAAAAAAAAGTCAATGGCCCTAACACCGAACCCTGCGGAACGCCAAGACTTATTCCAATACTAGCCAATGTTGCTCTCTATTGTACCCGATATAGCGAACTAGTTACGAGCAAGTTGTCCAAATTAAAAACAAATTCAATTTGATTGCATTCAAGGCCATTACTATAATGGGTCGTTAGAATTTTTAGAGTAAATTGTCAATTAAAGTGATTTATGAACGCTGTTTAAATACTTATTGGCGTAACATTGAGGCGGGTAGGTATGATAGAGCAAAATATGTATTAAATTAACAAAATATTTCGTTAGCATTATCTGCTGATGATTAAATTTAGTTTTTTAATTATCTGTATCAAGATGATGTCAACTTGATTAGCAAAACGCGCATAGCATATAGAAGCGGCTGTTAATATTTGTGGAAAGTACTTCAGTGTTAGTGTCGTCATATTAATAACCCAAAATAACACATGTCTCATGAAAAACGGAATTGTTAAATAAAAATACACATTTCCAGGTATTGCATATAATTATACTTTTAATTTTGGTTGGTTGTAAAAGAATGCGGTAAAATTAAAAAATATACCTATTGAAATTGAGTAATAAATTTATTTAAATTGTAACGTTGCTGCTCGGCAAGTTAATTCCAGAAAAAGGAATCCCTAATATATCTGTATACAATTCTGAAAATTTGCCTTTAGTGCTAAATGATAATTATATTATTTCATCGGCCCAGAAGCATCCAAATGAAACACGCAAATTTTAATTAAAATATCAGGAATTACTTTAAACAGTATAATCATCTTTTAAGTAATATGTACTGATGGTATATCTTCGTTGGAGATCATATAATTGTACTAAATTGTAGAAAAATAATCACTGATAGAAAAAAATTATAATAACCCACTTTTATCTTTAATATCTTGCGACCAAAAAATAAAATAATGGCGATAGGGTGTTCGTTTGCCTAAATGGTGCA
Organism: Rhamnusium bicolor; assembly: GCA_029963845.1. Lineage (NCBI taxonomy): Eukaryota > Metazoa > Arthropoda > Insecta > Coleoptera > Cerambycidae > Rhamnusium > Rhamnusium bicolor. The sequence continues at coordinate 89,985 of JANEYF010004030.1, read as the reverse complement.
AATGTTGCCGTTGTGAAAATGTACTTCGTAAACCGATTTAATAGTTCAGGTGTCAGATCTTGGTTAAGGATTTTATTTACACAAGGAATAGTAGGCCACTCGGCGTGTGCGTTATAAGCGGGAATAATCTAGTTAATTGGGTCTCATAAATTAGATACTAATTTCGCACCCCTAGGAGATTGAGCATTTGCCGCCATATTGAAAAAATATCCGAAAAAGTAAAATGTTTTGCAATATTTACAAATATCACGGTTAGTGTCAATTTAATAAAAAATTTAGTTATCAAATTTAAAGATGGGTGAATTCCCTACAAACAATGTTTATACATTTTCGTTATATGGCTGTCTATTTCGGAGAAATCAGCATCTAAATATACAGGTTGTGCCAGATTTTAATCGGGAAACTTAGAGAATCGATTGAATACGCCAAAATTTGGAAGGCACAAGTTGCATACACCTCGGACCGTAGTATTCGTCTCCCCATTTGAAATTTTATTAATGGAGAAGTGCAAAACTATGTAATTCTTTTAAACGATTCTCAATTAACAACTTATTAATAAGTTGGGGATGACTGATTTTGAAATGAGTTTAACTCAAATACGTTGCATGCTATCAAAAAATTATAAGAAAACTTTTTTGTGCATTAATGATAGTAAATGTCCAAAAAGACAGACATAATAGCTTAGATTAGTGGTGTCCCGTTTTTTTGGGAAGAATATCTTCGGCATCCCCCACCGTCACGGCTCCGGTTGAGATTGAGAGATGAAGTAACAATATCTTAATTATTTCCAGAGAAAAATTGAAAATAGATTAAAATTTCAACGCTCTCTATCTGGAAAACTAAGCAGTTTTAGCTGTAAGTTTATATGAAAAATCCATATTATGTTGGGGTGTTCTATCAATTCTTTAAGTTTCCCGATTAAAACCTGACCCACCCTGTATACCACTAAATATTTACGTAAAGTCAAATGTACTACTTTGCACCGTATCCCTTAACTCGCCCTATATCGGCTACTAGCTGAGAATTACCTCACTGTTTAATGATTTCTGATACTATACATAAATTTTGTCAAGTCCAGTCAAGGAAACATGTCGTTTTGTGTATTCGTTTCCACACCATCATGTGACAGAGTATTCAGCGATTTTGTGAAATCCCCAAGAGGCCTAGTCCACTACTATCTGACATTTGTTTTGAAGTTATCTCGGCGGTACTTGATGTTATGCCAAGTATCGGTTCGGGTCCGATGATTCGTGATCCTGTTCGTTCTCTAGTCTGGAAGTCGGCTATTTTGTTACTTACCAGACCAGAGTGTACTCTTCATTGTTTTCACTCAAATAACTTAGATCCTTCTGACAGTTCCATAACGTTTTAGAGTTACACAGATAGGGGGTCAAGGGCTTTCAGAGTTGCTTGGGTGTTTGAGAAAATTCTTATTGAACTGCGTGCGAGATGCATAATTTCAGACACAGTTCAATGGCATGAACCTCGACTTGAAATATAGTTGCATTAGTACTTAGGCTTGACAATGTCCTCAGCCTTGGTTTGTAGCTATGTACTCCAACTCTTGTACATTAGGGAGTTGCTGGTAGGTCGGCTTTATTCCAGTACCACTCATCTCTTTCCGGAAAAAAGATGTTAGCGAAGGTTAGCTCATAGTTGGTCATCGTAGGCATAGCATCCGAGGGCATTCCCAGGATGCTGTGACTTTATGTGTCATCCAGCAGCCTGTTTCGCTCCAAGATACTAGTCTGCGACATATTGATGGCCCTTGTTGCAGTCTAAACGTTGACCACCTGGCCTCTCGAAATATACAGGGTCCTACAACATTGCGTCGGTCTTCCATAGCTCTTATACCATAAAGTTAGGAATTTCATTCAGGTACAGTTCTTAACTACACATGAAGGGGCACCCTAACAAAATATTTTCGGATGTACACGGTATCACAAAAAAGTGTGACACAATTGAGATAAGTTTTTTAAATGGAACGCCCTTTATATTTTACATATTTCTACGCTCTTGATGTTCCTCGTTTACACCTATAATATGAGCGCAATCCAGTACTTTCCTTTAGTAGCAATAAATAAAAAAATAAATAAAAAAAAATCAATTTACATCGCTGAAGATACGCCCATTTTTCTAAATGATTTAAATGATTAAAAACTTTTTAATGAAGGTAGTAGGATACTATAACTATAATTATTTGAAATCCATCATTATACAAGGTACTTGAAATAAAGTTTCAAATTTTGAGTAATTTAAATAGATTTTTATCACCTTCTTCAAATGGAACACTCTGTATAGGCGTTACTATAGAAATTCATAGCTGTTTTTGAAATAATTGACAAAATTCAAACATGGGTTGGTGAAAAACGGCTTTTATTTAAACAAAGTTATAAGAAAACAATTCACACTGACTATAAACTACATTAAATGTCCAAAATGTCTTCATCTTTGTTGTAAACATAAATCCGTTCTTTCTCAAAAATACCTTTCCACTTCCCTTAATATTCTAGGTAAGTAAACTGTGACGTACTTCGCTGCTCTACACAAGAGCAGAAGTGTCACTTTGACGCCCAATACTACGGCGGTGCCCACGGTACGGATATCTCGGGCGCCAGTTTCTGTTTAGAGTGCAGAAACACCACTTTACTCTATCGGCGGGACGATAGAGGCCGGGCAACTACAGTGAAGAAACGGATAAGCCAGGGGTCGGGAAAAAGGTAACTTACACACTACAGTTAATGCACAGACTCTCATTCAATATACTTACATTTATTCTACACACTAATTATTATTTACACTGTATATACACCTTAGTAACTACAACTTATACTACAGCGGTCTTAATTACGGGCGAGCGGGGGCAGTAAGCGGGCGTACAAGCGGTGCGGCACGGTAATACGGAGATTAAGCGGTGAAAAAGGTAACTAGCAATACTTAAACGGCCATAAGCAGACGGCGGACGGATACCGGGAGGGGGAAGCAAGCGCCAATACAAGTACACTATGACTATTTATAGCGGTTATTTACTATCGCTTGGCTGATGGTTGGTTCCGGACGTATGATATGCCGAATCGAGTACCTCCAAGTCACCCTGCCGAATATGACGTACTCAGGTGGCCTGGAGGGCACGTGGTTCGCTTGTGGGGGGAGGAGTGGCAAGCCTAACAGTTGCAAATTTAAGACGACTACGATAAGGTCAAACTCCAAGCTCCATGCAGAATTTTTACGTGCTGAGGTGGCCTGGAGGGCACGCGGTGTAACGCGGTTTTGATTCCAACCTTCGGCCGCTCTCCCGTTCTATGGAAGGATATGAGGCGGATATGTCTTAGCGCGCGCGGTTCACAAACTCTAAATAAGGTCCGAAAAGTACTCACCAGCCAAGTAATACCGATTATTTACCAAACCTTTATCAAACCTTGCTACTTACTTCCGTATCCTGGGCTGCTTCCTCTCTGGAGCGGTCGGGGACGGCACGTCTGGTCGGTACGGGCGGTAGCAGCGGACTCTCTTGGATGCTAAGATTACTTACTGTGCTGGTCGGCGTGGTTCTTCGGTTGGCGGTCAGACGGGAACTAACTTGTCTCAAAAATCCTCATGCTACTAAACACTGCCAAAAGCAGAAGTAAGATGAGACGCGGTAGTCATGCGCGGTATATTACAACTACGTCACTTGTTTACTGACTTAGAATAATTCCGCATTAAATTTAAATACCTATATATCTTTATACTCACGAGTTTACTTACTGTCCTAGTCGGCGTGGTGCTTCGGTTGACGGTCAGACGGGAACTGATTTGATTGTTTCCAGTCTCGGAGACCTTTACAGTAGGACGGACACAGGAGTGCCGGGGGCAATATGCGCGCTTCGCGTTTCGCGATTCACGTACTGCCCGCAACTTGGCATATTTGGAATGTTTACACACACAGATCAATACTACCTATCTATAATTAACAATTAAACTATTATTAATGAGCAGCTGACAATACCACTATTAAGGGCGCAGTACTACAATGTTTAAAATATCTTTTGAAACAGACAAATAGCACCTAGTTACCTAATTTAATTCTATAAAATAATCACTTCGTTACAAAACGTAACGGTAACTATTTGTAAACGCATTTGTTATTCTCGCCTGCATGTTTATTTCTATTCTGTTGTCGGTGGTTCTTTGTAAACAATTTCTTTGATATAACCCTACATAAAGGAGTCCGGTTTTATAAGATCTGGTGATCTAGTAGGCCATTTTGTGGGTTCATTTCTTCCTATCCACTTATCGATAAATGTATTGTCTAGGTAGTTCCCTTAAGTCTCGCGAAAAATGCTCTGCCGAAACCACATCCAATTTCGAGTGTGTTGAGGTACATTAGCTGGTAACCCGGATAATAAATTTTCCAAAAAATCTAAATAAATTGCACCATTGAGATGACCATTGAAAAAATGTGGACCTATCACAATGGATCCAGTAATTCCCCTCAGTCATTCACTGATCATCGGTGCTGTCAATCAACTTGTCGCATACAATGTGGATTCTCGATTGAGTAGTAATGGAAGTTGTGACGGTTCATACTACCACTGTTATCAAATGTCGGTTCATCCGTAAACAAGACGTTTCTAAAAAACTTTGGATCTCCCTACATTTTCAATCTTGCCCGTATAGACCAAATTCGGTGCATTTCTCAAAATCATTCTCACCAAACGCTTGCTGCAACTGGATATGGTAAGCGTGGAAACAATGCTTCTTTAAAATCCGTTGCACAGACCTCTCGCTTACGACTGTTGCTTCGCCGATGATCTTTTGGCTCATATGTGGATTTTGGGTAATCATTAGGAGTACCGGCAATTCGTTTTCTTAATTAATGATAGGTTTTGCTCTTTCTTCTCTTTTATACTTTTCATCGCCTGTCTCAATAAAGCTATTCAGTAACCTTTTGAAACTTATTTCTTCTGGGTGAAGTCTTTCTGGATACCGTGTCGCATAAAGCTTACTAGCCAACAAACAATTTCTTTCACTTTCGAATAATAGAAAAATCATATATACTAGCTCATTTTTGTTAAAATTCGTATTATATTACTTAGAATTCTTTAAAACTGATAACACAGCGAATAACAAATGCTAATTTGAATGACATTTGTCATAAAATATCTTGCACTTCCGACATAAGTTTATCTAATGGGCTGTTTGATGCGTTATTATCCGGTCAAAGTAGTAAAAAAAATAGTAGTGAGTTTACAAGTTCTGGGGCTGAAAATTGGTACAGATCTAGAGAACACTATTACAAATAAAACGTCAAAAATCCCCATCGATCCCACGTCTGCTAAAAGAGTTATTCAAGGTCAAATGACAAAAATATTGGTTTTTTGCATTTTTCTGGTAAACGGTAAGTTTTATCATAAAAATAGATCAGACAAAAGTTGTAGACTGTAAAATTATCTACAAAAATTGTTCTTATACTTTTTTTCCTAAGAATCACCATTCCTGAAATTCATCATCTGAAACATCGAAAACAATAATATGCACGCTTAACCGCCTAAATACATCATCGGATGTTTAATATAAGTAAAAATATTGGTTTGTGTAATATATACATACAAATTATACGATTGTGAGAATATACACATAAAAGAAACTCAGTCCCTAACTTCATTTGTCCGTATAACCTGTTAGAGCTGTTAGAGCTCATACATTACTTCAACTCACTTTAGCCATAATAATATCAAAAGACCTTGTTATTGATGACGAGATAGTTACAAATCTTAATATTACCATTGATAATGTAATAAATAACACTATTTCATATAATGACATTGAAAATGGTGATGAAATATCTGAAGAATTACTGTATCAGTTCAATCAAAAACTAAAGGAATATGAAGAACGAGGACCTACAGCAAAACTATGGATACAATATTTTCATATGGTATACGATTGCAAAGAAGTTTATAAGAGCTGAACGTATGGGAGATTGGCAATCAAGATTGAACAAGCATTAAAGAAATGCTTCCTTATTTCCACGCATCAGGACATTTTCCTTATGCTAAGTCTGCGTACTTATATCTGCAAGATATGCTACAATTAGATAACTTAATTAATCCTAGTGTTTACCAAAGATTTATAGAAGGATTTTTCACTGTTAGACGTTCTGATAAACTAAACTATGGAACTTCAACGGATATGGTGATCGAGCAATCAATGATGAAATCGATGAAGACAGATGGAGGTATTTCTCGAGGAAGAAGTACGAAAGAGAGTGTCATAAGTAAATGGGTTTATGGCATGCATGCAATGTATACTGTATGTGAAGGATTGGAAGATCTCGCTGATGTTAGAATGGATACAACAGATCAGCATGTAGATGCAAGTGATTCCTGAGTAAAAAACGATGCTAAAGACATTAAAAAACTCCAGCAAGAAGAAAAAAAAAAGAGAAGAAGAGAAGACATTACTGTTGAAGTAGCATTTGAAGATTATCAGTCAGACTAACATTTTCCCGAAATCAACAATAATTCGAGCTACTTAAATCATTTCCAATGGTACCATTTTTTAGTTAATAGATTATTTTTTAACAAAACTCATTCACAACAGATAGTGGAGTATGCCTACCGGGGACACCACGTTAAAAAAAATGCGCCAAGTACACTACCTCACAGAAGTGGTGCGGAAATGTGTGCATATTATGTAGAATACGACTTCTTCAACTTTTAGAATTGCGATTTCTCATCTAAAAAAATTTTTAAAAAAAAAAAAAATATGCGAATTATTGTAAATTGAAATATCTACTTTGACCGGATTATTAACATTTTGTCACTTAATTCAAAAACGGCTATGAATTCTTATAATAACACTTGTTTTTATTTAAATTCTGCATATTACTACGTAAAAATATTCAGGGAGCCCCATTCGAAAAAAGAGAGAAAAATTTATTTAAAATTCTCAAAATTTGAAATTTTATTTCGTGTATAATGGGATTTCAAATAATTATAGTGACAGTATCCTACCACCTTCATTAAAAAGTTTTTGACCTTGTTTTGTTTTCAAATGTGTACGGTTTATCTTTAGTGATGTAAATTGAATTTTTTTTCATTTTTTAATTTATTACTGCTAAGGGAAGCACTAGATTGCGCTCATATTATAGGTGTGAATGAGGAATATCAAGGGCGTTGAAAATATGTAAAAATATAAAGAGCGTTCCATTTAAAAAAACATACCTCAATGGTGTCATAGTTTTTGTGGTACCTGGTACCCAAAAAATATTTTCTTAGTGTGCCCCTTCACGTATAGTTAAGAACTGTAATTGAACGAAATTCCTAACTTGTATGGTATAAGAACAATGGAAGACCGACGCACTGTTGCAGGGTCCTGTATATGAAGAGGGCGTAAGTCCAGGAGAATTTCCATTGCAGCTGACGGCGCCGACGTGGTCCTAATTGCCCCCATTATGGTCAAGAATATGTATCTCTGCAAACCAGAGTAATAATTAATAATTATTATTGTGTAACGATTAATATTAATTACTATTTTAAGCATCTACTGATGATTTCAACTTAGTTGGTGATCAAGAACTGTGGATTATAATGGTAAGATGATGTGAGGAACTTATTTGAGCATTAGTGCTATACCAAAGGTCCCAGCCATTTTCCAGTTGTATGTAAACATTATTCGATTTGCTCAACCTGACATTAAGCATCACAACAATCATCAAAATAAAGCATTAAGTTATAATAATGTGTCAGTATCTGTGAAGTAGGCGTATAAGCTTTATTCTTAAGACAACCCTGTATGTTATACCATTCACCTAAATCCAAAAGATTATTAAATTTGCAAAGTTTCTCCGTTTGTTATTATTTTTTTAATAGATCTAAAAATTATCTTTTGGAGAAATTTGTATAACTCTTACAATCATATTTAAATATTTCTTGTCACATACTACATTTAATTTTTACCAAAATTAGTCTGCCATTCGGTATTTCCAAAGCAATAATAAATTCTTCAGTGCCCGCTAATTGTTTCTGACAAATCCATTTAGCACGCCTTTCGTCCGTCCTTAAGCCTTCATGAAACACGGTTTCTTTTAAAACCACGTACATTTTTATTTCCAGACAATATTTCTTAATTCCAATTTCTTTATGTTTCAGGTTGGAAAGTAGAAAAGGAAAAGGAATTTCCGAACCACCATGAATTACATCGTCCTAATTCGACACGATTATCCTTTAAAAGTGTCCTTCGTAAGGCATTATCAACTGATACAGAGTGGAGTCATAGATCATGTTAAGGCCAGGCGTAATCTTCATTATTTCTAATTGTCCCCCCAGTACGTGCTAACGGGAGGAAATCGACCAGTTGGAGAGACAAAATTACGTTGGCTCCACGCGAGGATATGAGGAGGCGTTTTCAGGACTACTGTACACATATGTATCTATACCGGGCTAGGGTAGTATATTACCATTAGTCTGTATATTCGTCCAAATGAAATACTGGCATGGAATACGCTGGAGATGATAAATTTATTGGGGCAAGTCTGCAGGTCGGCTGTTATCTTAATATTGAAATATTTTTGCTGAAAATTGATATTGTTATGAGTTTGATATGTATGAAATCTGGAGCTTTATTTGCATTATTTAATTTAAGAATGTGCGCAATATATTTTCTATGTCAGAATAAAACAAGGAGTATATCAAAATTATGAATTTATTTGAATGAAAATAATGGAATGAGATAAAGGAAGAGAAATATTTCTTGGAAATTTATACCAGGGTGAAAATTGCGCATAGAACCTTTTTACACTTAGTTTTAATTTGTTCTGACAGTTTAAATATTGATATAACACAGGTAACGTGTTTAAAGGAAAAACTACATGTATAAGATGAACAGTATTGGACGTCTTAATCCCTTTCGTTGTAAATTAGAAGAAATAAGTAAATTGGATGATCATTGACTATTGAATGCAGCTAGAAAACATAGTAATTCTAGGCAGCGGAAAAACTTGTCATTTCTCAGGGCCAGCACTTATATAAAAAAATCCTATTACATCTGTATAAATAAAAACGCCACATAAAAATGTACAGAGTGTTTATTTATATACCCGTAATATTTATTACCAGTATAACCAGGATTGAGGTAGGTAATAGGGATAAACTTATATACTATTATAGATAGTATAACCAAGATTGAGGTAGGAAATAGGGATAAACGTATATAATATTATAGGTAACTGGGCTCTTATTCCTCAGTTAATAGTCCAAGAAAAAGAGGAGTGAAGTTGACAGTAATTAAGCAGCATTTGGTAGTTGTTCAGAATTAAATACATATTAAAATAGTATAATAATCCAAAGTTTCAGATTCGACCGATCGGATAAGTATGGAAAAAAATTGAAAAACATTGTCTGAACGTTATTTGTGGCATTCTCTAAATTTTTTTTTCCTTTTTGGGACTACCACATGAATAATTCTTCGTTATCTAAAAAATATAGTTAGTTACCCAGTATATTAATGGAAAAATAAACCTCTGCGCTTGTAGCTTTACGTCAAAAGATTAATCAGAGGGTGTTTTTAGACAACTAATATGAGACACAAAAATCACTAAGAAAAAACTGTCATTTTCTTCAGACACATCCTGCGTCTGGGGTCATCAAATATTTCCGTTAGTTCTTCTTCTTGTTGTCTTGTGGATCTGTGACAAGTGCATCTATAATTATCATGCACAGTAGTTATCATGTTAAATTTTAATAATTATAAGCTTAATAATATCTTTACCGTCTCTCATCAAAATTAGCAAAAAAAAAACAAACAAATCACTTTAAAAATATAATCCTGCAAATGCAATATTTTTTAAAAAAAACAAACTGAAATATATCTCAAAAACTAAGGACTTTAAACGCACATAGGACATGATGGTTATTTAATGTAGACTTCAAATACGTAAAAATATACATATGATAAAATTACGAAATGTGTCACACACTGATACAAACAAATATATTTAAAAATTGAGAAATAGTCTAAATGACCCTGACAAAATTAACAGTTCTTCTGAAAGGTTGGTTGTAAGGCTCTCCTCCTTCACCACGAAATCCTATACAGCGTTTTGATTGTAGCACACAAACTACATACGTTATGCCATTTAATTTCCATTTTAGTTTCTTTTAAAACAAACTTAACCTTACAAGAAACCAACGTTGAAGGTATAAAAGCTTTTTATCTGATCACTATTCACTAAAACCACTATAACAATAAACACACAAATTTATCTATGCACACAAATAAGTAAAACGCAATTATTAAAATTGGGCGGGCCCATAGACATAGGATATAGGTTTGAGGTCTGTGGCGGGGCCGCGGGTTGAACAGCTGACACAGCTCTCTGCATTCTGCAATTATGCTACAACCACAGGTCTGTAGCGGTTACTACGACCTTTAATGAGGTGGCAGTAGTCAGTGCATTTGCTGCCATTTTCGATGAAAAGTTTGTTCTCCCCCTGAACACGATGGAAGAAATATTAGCTTTGCTTCATAACGTTAAAGAAGATGGAGAAAACTCTTTGTTATCCTTGATTTAGAACTGTCTAACATGGGTCTATATTTTAGTGATATAAGTTTGAAACTACAACCGCGTGATTGGAGATCGAAGAGTCCGTATATTTTAAAGTATAGATGCGACGCAGTGTAGCGGCTACCGATTTGTAATTAATGCTAGGCGACTGTAGTCACCATGTAATTGACATACTACCTTTACATGTGGCAGCAATTGGATGCTGAACACCTAGGTGATATGTAGATATCTGAGTATATTTATATATTTGTTAGAAATTACAGAATATTTAAATCAATTTTCTAGAAAACCATATTATAACTTATTTTGTTATTATCTTGGTAAGTATGTTATTATGTAATTAAATTAAATTTAATGAGCTGACTTGGGGCGATTTTATAATTGCTTTTTCTTTTGTCAAACTAAATGTGGAAGATGTTTACTATCTGCTGCACTTAAACATATTGGAAAAATAAGTGATTTAAAACTAATTCCAATTAATTACTCACCTTACCTTCAAAATTACCAAATATTGAAATCGCTAGTTATACAATTCACTCTAAACGCCGCTTCTGTTGAAGTCCACAGTGAGGGACGTCTAAGAGAGGTAAAACAACTCCCTGTATCTCTAAAGACCTTAAATATTAGTATCCAAATCTACTGGGATTACTTTCCTTTTCAGAATACATGATCTGGGATGGAATCCAGGATTCCTGGTCGAGAGTCAAGTGTGCTTACTTCACGACCAACCACTGATACAAAAACAAACAGTTTTATATTTTGTGGGTACATTTCAAAAATTTAAAGTATCAACTGGTACGGACAGGGCATAATTGTCCAGCTCACAAATTTTGCAAACTCCTTTATTTAAATAAATAACTATAGATCGTAATAAGTGTATCCAAATTAAACATAGCATTAAATTTTGTTTGTATCTGTTGCAAATTTTCTGTGTATCGTTGAAACATTAATTTATATGTTTTATGTTGTATCTACTTCAACCTGTGTCTTGTACCAGGTTTTGTTTGTTATTTAATGGAACCCTAATGGAACCCTGGGGTACTCCATATTTGATATTCTCTGGATGGGAGTAATATTTTGTGCGTGAAGTATTATTATGCAAGCAAACCTCTACTAATATTTGACGGTTTTTGAGTTATGATTTAAACCAATGGTTTATTATTCCTCTGATTCCATAGAAGGGATTAGACGCCGCCATTTTGTTGTTCATCATATGTTTACGATTATTTGTCCGTTTTTTGTTTAATGTAAGATAATTTGTACCTCATCAAAACAACTATCTAATGTTAAATTTGTCAAGTATTTGTAGTTTGTGCGGAAAGAATTTTATAGAGCGATCAGTATGCTTTTTCATAATTAAATTCACAATTGGCATAAGCGTAGGTAATCAGACCTATGATGTATCTTCTTACGCTATTATAACAGGGCTGTTAAGAGTTATAGACAATCAGAAATAAAGATTTTTCATAAAGACGATTTCTGATTGGATAAGAGTTTTAACAGTCCTATTATAAATCACATCATAGGCCTGATTATAAATAACATCATAGGTTTGACTATAACTAACATAATAGACATGGTTGCATATATGCTTGATGTATTCTACATGTTTATATTTACTGTGTTCCCTTCGCCGAATGTGCTGTTCAGAGGTATATAAGGGCTACCAACTGAGTGTTCCTTTTAGTGATGGGAATATTCGAAATTCAAGACTCGAGAAATACTCGATTCTTAAAAGTTCTCGCTGTTCTCGAGAATTTTTACAGTAGTATTCGAATTCGAGTATTGAGCACTAACAACTTGATACCGCGATTGAGCCGATCCTCGATCTTCTCTAATAAAAGGACTACCTCGGATCGGCTTGAGTGGATTCTTCCCGTTTTCAGTTCTCGATCTAACTTCTTTCCAGGTTTCATATTTCTTATATCGTAAACTACAATATATGTAATTAAATTATATAAAATTGCCGCAAAGTATTATCAGCTTTTAAACAGTGCTAACCGTATATAAACTACGAGAGATAGACAAGCATGTACAAGTACGAGAACCTGTCAACCGAGAACCAAGTACAGCTCAGGCAATGCTCCGTGCAATACAGTAAGCATTCGATTCCATCACATATCATTGTTGTTCGCGGTTCTCGAATAATCATTCGATTCTTAAAAGTTCTCGAGATCCAAGTACTCGATTCTTAAAAAGACTCCATTTTGCCCATCACCACTTCCCTTCACAAATGACATGAAGCTTCGTACAGTTCCGTTTACCTTCCTCTTCCCCTTATGCCTCACCCGCAATTTTAGTGCAACAGGCCCGTTTATAAATTTTATGGTTATGTTTATGTTAACTACTATAAACAACATGTCTACTTAAGAGCAATATTTTCAAGAGGTTTATCAAGTTAATTTAGCAGATCCTGAAAATAATTGTAAATACAAATTATTATTGTTGAGTGCTGCAGACTATATAAGATCAAAAACAGGTTTGTATTTAAGGTATTATTCTATGTAATTCTATGGAAAAATAAATAATTTTCATTTACTTCAAAACTTTGCCAATTCTCAGCTATTTCATGCAAGATGTAATAAAAATGTTGAATTTAAAAATAAGCAGATTATGCTTGACATTATTTTTAAAACTCCAGTGTAATAAAATCGACTCGTATCTAATTAGAAGCAAGCAGAATCTAATTAGTTAAAGTCGAAGATAGCACAAGACCTTATTAATTCTACATTACAAAAATTTCTTCGGGGATTTTAATATTCCCTTTTTTTATGTATACTTAGATTATTTTGTAGTCATAGACTCATCTGTAAATAAAGAGGTACTTATTGGCGTCGCGTCGTTGAAAAATCAAATTGTAGATAATAATAGAAATGAACATTTTGAGGCCTGAAAATAGCGAATTTATCAGAATTGGCATGCCGTCTGTGCATCTGTCTGTAGGTCTGTATGTGATGTTCTCAAACGCAACTCAACGTGGAGGTTTTTTTTTTTTGAATGTTAGTGATATCGGTGGCCTATTGTAACTGTAACTGAATGGAAATTTCTAGTCAAGTTAACTGTTACCAAGAACAATGGTTCTAAAAACAATTTTGTTTCCAGTCAGAAAACACAATAAATTAATATAAGTATCCTAAATGAAATTATTATTTTTAATGAGAAATATTTATTTCCTTCATTTCAAATTGAATATGATGAGAAAGTAATGCACTCCAGGCTAAAGTTGTAATAAATTATTTATAAATTTGTTATTATTAGAATTTAAAGATAAAATAGGTCATTTAAATTCATTTATTCCAGATACTGTTTGCTTCAAATTATTTATAGTTGCCGTTTTAGCAGTATTCATGAAATTACTTGCCATCGAAATTACATAAAAACCATTCTCATCCCATCTTTCAGTCATTATCCATATTGGAATTGGAATCGAATAGATACTCTTATAATATTTTGATGAAAATTAGTGTCTGTTAGAGTGGAATTGGTGAATGAGAATCGTGATGGAGCGGGTAAGCACGTTTTTAATTTCATCGGTGTTGTCATTTCACTTTCTTAGAGCGCCACATTTTCCGTTAATTTACTGCAATCTGTGGCCGCTGATTTATCTCTATCAGGATTTATGTACACATTGCCCGTAATGCTAGATCTCTGAAACGTGTAATTTGAAAAAGATAGCAAACAATAATAAGAGATAAAATATATATGGCGGACAAAAATTATTAGATTATCTCCCACGAGAATGTGTTTGCTTTTAATTGCGATAAATGGCTTGAGTAACGTAATGTTTTCTTGTCGGATAATTTAATAACTCTCATTGTTTAATATTTGCGCAGTATTTACCTTGGTCTTTGGAATTGTTATTGATACGTTAACATCTGAAACAAGCATGTTAAAAAATTTATTCACAGACATAAATATCGTTTCTTGCATTTAATGTGTTTTACACGACTAAATAAACCTCTCATGTTTTATAAAATCATTTTAAAATGCGTTTAAAACTATACTCTGTTCCTTTCCTTTCTTGAAGCTTACTAACTACCACATGAATTGGTTATCTAAAAAATATGACTTTAGATTGAATGATCAGTCATAGGCTATTTTTGACAATTAATATGAGACGTGCGTGCGTGCGAGCGTGCGCGCGTGCGTGCGTGTGTGCATGTGTGTGTCTGTGTGCGTGTGTGTGTATGTGTGTGTACGGTGTATATAAACCTCTCATAACTTTTGAACGACTTAACCGATCGAAACACGGTTTGCGGCATTCTAAAGGGGTTGACTCAACTTAGATTTCCTAAAAATTAGAACCCGCCCGGTAGATTTAGCAAATCACGGAAACAAAATTTTCAAAAAAATTTTTTTGGAATATCTTTTAGACTACTGAACTGATCAATTCCAAAATCTAATCAGCTCTTCTCCTTATAAAACAACGTCGATCGTCGCAAACCGCATCAAAGGAACAGTCAAAAAACACCTTATGACTGTTCCTTTGACGTAAATTTTAATAGTGTACCTTGAAATGTTTCATTAAAAATTTTAAATAATTAATTATCAGTGTCATTCGATACTGTCAATAAATAATTTATGTTATATATTTTAATAATTTTTTGTTATTGACATTGACGTTTTTGTAACTATATCAGACATTTCAAATGTCAAACTGTTAAATTTATCCTAACCCATTTTATGAGGCCAAATATTTAAAATAATTCAGCTTACATCAGCTTTAAGTACTTGGAAAATATATATTATTCGCTTGATATAGTAGACATGAGTTATAATCTTTCATCAAGAATATATTTTTTTGTAAAGTCAAATATAAAATGGACCCCCTTTCAGAAGGCCAATTTTGCTCATCACCGAATTTTTCATTGTCTTTGGCCTTTAGAACAAGTGTACCAAATTTGAAAGCTTTATTTCAAAAACTGTGGCTGCTATCGCGATACTACAGACATGCGGACAGACTATTTTTTTTCATAAAGTTATGTTTTTTCATTATAATTCGTCGAGATTCGTCCAGAAATGCAAAAAAATTTTTAGTTTTTTTGCCGAAATTGTACGTTTTTTCTTCTTTCATTCATTATGTCTCTTCTGGTGGTAATACATTCAACAAATTTAATGTGTCACCTAAAATGATGTTGACAATCTTAACTGCCAAATTTGGGAAGTCCCCATTAGTATTTTTTGAGTTATCGCGGATACACACATACACACACGCACCGACAGACATCATTCGGAAAATAGTCAGAATGGATTCAGGAGGGTTCAAAACGTATAAGTCAATCAAAACCTCCAGGTCGAAAAAAATCACGATTACTATACTTCCTTATATTAGGTATAAGAAAGTAAAAATGTAAACAAGTTGCTGCTAGACATTGCCAATTGCAAATATATATTTGATTAATGTTTTACTCGGATATACCACAATTTAAATACTTACTATAAAATGATTTCATGAAAGCTTTTGATAGGCTTAATCATAATATACGTATTAGAAAACTTTGTACCTTCGTATTGACAGATTTCTTTGAATCTTACTTAACTAACAGATTGTAATATGTCGTGTAAAATGGGTTCAAGACTTCTGAATATGTCTCATCTTTAGGTGTTACTCAAGGATCTGTTTTTGGGCCGCTGCTTTTTAATATTTTCGTAAATGACATATGTAATACGCTAGATGTCTTTTTTTAATGTATGCGGATGATATAAATCTCCTACATTTTAAATGGTAGTATTATATTACAAAACAGCAACTTCAAACTTAGCTCTTGGTGTCTTGAGAACAGTCTCATATTAAATATGTAAAAATGTAATGTAATGACAACGTTTAAAGACCTGGGGATAAGTTTTGTCAGAAATTTGTTGATCATATTGATAGGTTAATAGGTGACGTAAATAAGACTTTATACGCAATGGTCGTAATTTCTCAAATATTGCAACTTTAAAATTATTGTACTTTAAATTTTTGCGGTCTAGGCTAGAATATGCGTCCCTTGTATGGCAACCGTGCTATAATATTCATATTAATAAATTAGAGAATGCGCAACGCCATTTTCTTAAAAACTTTTGTTTTAAATTTCATGGAATATATTCACCTACTGGTTTCCCACAGAGTGATCCGCTTGATATATTTTCTATGAGTAACTTAAGTGGTAGACGTAACAACTTAACCATAAATTTTTTAATAAAAATCATCCATCAGGTTTTCACGTTCCAAGAGTAAATTCGTGACATAAACACACTTTTTTATCTACCTAGAGCTCGGACTAATGTCTTAAAGTTTTCACCTATTTATAATATATGATCTAACTACATTAATGATGTTTTTAAAAAATAGGTGCCTTTATCTAACGCAGTTACAGTTATTATCTTTTTCTATGTATATCTATATATTTATACGTATCCTAGTATGTATATATACTATACCTATATGTAATTTGTTATTTTCAGTTTTTCTTTTTATACTAAACGTATTTTTCCCATCTTGTATATGGTCTTTGTCCTGCTTAGATGGTGTATAAATAAATAAATAAATAAATAACAAAAGAAAAAACAAACAAAAATTTATTAATATAGAAATTAACGCCTGCAAATCTTCATTTATTTTCATAGATGCATCATAACAATCTGTTTTCTCAAAAGAATAATAAATTTGGGTCTCGTGTGCATAAAAATGACTAAAATAATACGTCAAACTATTCTTAAAGTTTGAAGTGTATAACGTAAACAGCAATGGTTCCAATATAGAAACTTGTGGTTCCCTTATGTTAACACCAATAAAGCCAGATAGATTGTTACTAATTTTAACGCTTTGTGGTCTGTTAAATTAACAAATTTTTAACAAGACTGCATTCCCTTCAAATCCCAAATAATGTAGCATTACCAAGACATGGTCATGGTTGACTGTCGAAAGTTTTGGAATATTCAAAATGAGGATAGTTAAACACTCTCCAACAGAGTATCATCCTTAAGTAGTTGCACAACTGTGATTTGCTTGGTAAGGCAAAATAGTAGGTCAACAATATATAAGGATATTGATATATAACCAGAGCTTGATGATTTAGATGTTACTGAAAGTAGAGTTTTAGCAACTAGATTCTCAGACACAGGGGAAAAATTAATTCTAAACTGTTAGATTTTACATTGTTTTTTAAGAGACATTGCCATATTATCGGCATGATTTGCAGATTGGCTAGAAAATATGAAATAATTTTTATTACTAGCATCTCCTAATTCTGATGATATTTGATTGTAGTAGATTTGCTGTAGATATTCATATCTCTAAAACATGTCCAATTATTTTGAATATCATTATCGTTTAAGACAAAATATACATATCGTTTTTTCCATTACTGTAAGCGTTTCTTAAAGTCTTATAGTAATTCCAGTGAGCTCGGTACTCTGACTTCTTATGACGGAGACGTACTCTATCTCTAAGTTTCATATTTAATTTAATATTGTTTAGTGAGCCACAGGGCTTCTTCTTAATGATTCTTATTGTTGTTAGAGGAAAGTGAATCTTGAATATATTTAATGTCAGAGAACAGAAAATGGCAACTTTACTGTTAATATCATTTATATCATAAACTTGCAAAATGGAGTTACATTTATATCACTGAGCAATTTTCAGTAATATTTGAAATGAATCAGAAGGCATGATCATTAGCGGGGAGCGGAACTCTTGCCAGTTACGTATAATATTACATACATCTATCCCGGCTTCCTGTCACAATACTTGTTGTCGAGCTGGTGCATATATTACAGGTATATGAATAAACGCATGTGTCTCGATTAATTCAAATATATGAAGGGTCTTTAAAAAATTATATCTGTCGGTTTTGAAAAAGGGGAAAAATGGCATATATGGCCGCTCCCTGATGATACCGCTTTGTTGTATGAAAATAAGACCTGCGACGTCTTCAGAGGAAAAGTACAAAAAATGCATTTTAAATATAAAGAAATGGTTCGATTATAAACTTCATTATTATAAACCTAAACAAAATTGCTAGATGAATACTTCCGGTAGAATTGAACTGCCCAAACATGCGGATATCAACGTTATTTTGCATTTTGGAGACATCAGTTGGTTGCCACGTTCATTAGACTTAGCTTGCGACTTATTTCCATGGATAATGCATAAACTATTCGTACAATATCGAGAAGTTGTTGGCAACATTACAAAATTACATCAATACTGGAAAAATGTTATGAAGACTTTTGCAAAATTTTCAAAAACAGCTACAGACATGAAGGAGGAATATAGTTATTTTTAAAAATTAAGCTCTTTAGGAGAGTAGGTGTTTTTCAATGTTAATTGATGACGTTTTTCAGGGAAAGAAGTTTTTAATAGCTTACACTGTTACACTCATTATAAAATAGATATCATTCAGTCGAACTCTGTACATATCTAAATCATTCCTCAACTGAGTTCTTAATATTGTTACTACTGTTTATGTATGCTTGTCATTTCTATACAGAAATACAGATTTCAAATTCTCAACAAATTATTGTTTTTACAAATGCAAATCGAAAGGTTAAATTTAGAGTAACTGCTATAATGACTTCAAAAAGTGTAGTCAGTAGATCCAGCGACTGCTCAGTTCACCGTATAGGCGGCAAAGCCGTATAATAGGTATAAATAAGTGGTCAACAACGGTACCGCTTAACTTCAATATACCTGCTATTTCCTTCGATAAAAATGCTGCTCATTTTTTGCTCTACTGATTACACTTTTTTGATTCTGATTAGTTACTCAATTAGATAACTGCAATACTTCCAGAGAACAGTAGAGGAAAATCGTGTGACCAATTTTTGAAAAGGATCACATTTTGAACAGCACAATCTCCTAGCAAATATATTTACCGTGCAACTAGATTAAATGGGATTTTAACATTATATAAAGTGTTACATTTAAAGTACAATGTCTACATTCTTTCTTAAGAAATGACCAATATATCTCCTAAAATTTTAGAGTAGACAGAAGACAATCATTTTTTTTTGAAACAAGACTTTTTTGGTAAGAAATTTAATCAACATTTTAACACAATTTTCTTGTTCATTACTTTTACTTTCAAATCATCAATCTATATCAAATAAGAAAGAACTGGCTAGTGCTCTTTTTCTGACTTAATGATATAAAAAATTTTTCAGCCGAACACTAATTTTAATCTTAGTATATATGCATACATAGCAGTATTATGTTTGTTTCGTTCCGTTCCCAATGTGAAGTACGGACAGCAATAGCTTTTTTTCCATAATTAAGTCCTATAAATGGGTTTCAGTTATTTTCATCAGTCTGTCATGCATGAGTTGTTGTGTGTAAACCAGTTTCTCCATTAGGATATTAAAGCCTCGTTTTTTGTTTACTGCAAGTAATTTGCAAATCAAAAGCTCGAGTTGGAAAATATTTAGTAGCTTTGATTTTAATTTGATTAATTTTTTACTGAGGTTTAATAATGTTGAGTAGTATAAATAAATCGGTGTGCATAGATACAAAATAAATTAAAACTGGAAATGTTCTAGGAATACTAATATAAATATAGTTTGAAACAGAAAATAATCTTTTAAATACTACATTTTGATGTTACCAATGAAGTACTTCGTTTATTAACTTGTCGCATGTGCTGATATTGCACTACTACTGTATCACTTTAATAAAACCACACACTTAAAAAACTATATTTGGAGCAACAAAAATTTCTTTGTATATACGCAACTAAATTTTTGTTTGTATAAAGAGACCGTAAATCTTCACACTTAAAAATGTTTCTTTGATTTAAGAAAATTATTTCTCTTGCGTAAATTTGTTTGGTCGAAATATAATTTCTTTCAACTCAAATATAATTAAAATTAATTTAAATCTAATAGGATATATCAAGACTTAAATTCTCTTTCTACAAACAAAAATTTAGTTGCGTATATACAAAGAAATTTTTATTGCTCCAAATATATTTTTTTTAAGTGTGCGTACATTCCAATTTTTCCAATTAGTGCAAGACAAAAAATCTGAAGTTATAAGAGAGTATACAGTATCGGTTGTCAGGTAACATATATTTATATTCTCTAACAGAGTTCTAGTAAATTATTTTGTTTTAGGTACCATAATATGTAGCGACGGTGCGTGGCCAATAAAAGTGATGTGTATTTTTTCATCGAGAAAGCAGGCACCGGAAATATTTGCCATTTTTCAGAGCCGGCGGTTATATAAGAAAACATCGTATTTTTAAAGAGCCTTTATTTAATTAAATTAATTATATGTATGCATTTATTTGTACACCTGTAATACTAGTTGTCTATATTACAGATCGTGCAAACAGGATTTTTTGCGGGAAATTGGGATTCGTATTATAAAATTTATACGCAACTAAGCACGTGTTCCGCTGCTCTGCAGTTGGCCTTGTTTATGACAGCGTATGGTTCTCCGGTATATAATTAGTTACTTTCGCCAGAGTTTACTAAGATGTTTTCGCGGAATAATGTTGTGCATACAGTAAAAAATATTAAACCATTTCAACACTCACCAGTTTATATATAATCCACGTGCTCAGTGTTATGTTTGATTTTGTAATATTACTATATTAGGAAAGGTAATTCAACACAATATATATTACATAGGACCGACGCCAGAGACGCTAACTCTTTTTCCACTTACATTAGTGTACATTTATAACACCACAATTTGTAAATTGACACTTACGCGTATATGTTTTCATACAATTTAGTTAATTTGCATCTGAATTAGTCGTTAACACCTACTTTACCATTCAAAAATGCATCCTTATTGGCTAAATAGTCTTGTAAACAATGTATTGTTATTTTGATTAACATAAAACCCGAGTTTTTTTTAAATTTTGCAATAACTGAGTTTTGTGTCTAGGTTACACATATGTGCAAACTACTGTCTGGTCGAGGAAAGAAGACCCGGGGAAAGAATGTGATTTCTGCATTCCATTCACAATTAAACGTAAATGAAATAAATAAATTAGTGCATGGCAAATTTTTATGATCGTTTGCATCCACACCTACTCATTGGGCGAGATATTTTATTCCTAGTATATGGTTTCGCAGAAAGCTAGCGACTTATCGGCAATACTCTCCCTTGCCGCGCGGGCCTTCTTTCGCCGGATGGACATTAAATCCCTCAAATTTAACAGCCACGATTGCAGAACGAGTATTAGTTGTGACCATGATGCTAATGCGATGGCAGATTTCAGTCATTCTGAATAATACATTGCATCAAACGGTATATATTTCATTATTCATTTTATACTTTTGCTTTTATTTGTCTAAGCGTCTGTCCTTCTGTCAACCATATGAGGCACTGGTAGCTACCGGTCCAGGATTCCGATCTAGTTTCCTATGCCTAATGATTAGCTACAAAATCTTCCTTGTAATTCTTCTTTATGTTATTCAACAATATATTTAATTAAAGATTATGTATCAAGTATATATAGTGTGACGTCACTAGGGCTGAGTGATTATGAAATTTGACAATCGATAATCGATTATTAAAAATATTTTATAGTTTCCGATTAATCGATTGATCGATTATTGATTAATCGATAGATCGATTATTGATTAATTGATTATATACAAAACAATAATCAAATGATCGATTAATCGATTGATCGATTATTCATTATTCGATTATTTGCAAAATAATAATCAAATGATCAGCTAATCGATTATTTTTCGATTAATCGATTAGTTTCGCCACCCCTGTTAGTTACTATAAAGAGATATCATTTCCGCTACGTCTAAAAAATGTCCGCAAAATGGAAATTTCCCACCAGTAACACGAGACACACTGCGCGGACGCAGATTGGCACTAGAAGTGGAGACTGTGGGAGGGAGGGCACTGTCACTAAAATTTTACGAAACGGCGAAGTAAAAGCTGATAAAACAAGATATCTGTAAAACCATTTATATGAAGAAGCAATAAAATAAGTTTAAATTTTTTTAATGATCTTCACTACTGGGCCGGGATACTTTTTACTTCGCAAATTTGAATTGAATAAGATTTACCTATTTTTGATTTTCTAAGTATGATTTCTTTGTTGTTTATATTTTAATCAACAACCGATTAATCGATTAATCAATATTCTATTAATCGATTAATTGATTGATAGATTATTGATTAACCGATTAATCTATTATTTACGAAATAATAATAAAATTAACGAATAATCAATTATTTTTTGATTACTAGATTATTTTTCTCAGCCCTAGACGACACCCAAAATTTGGCTAATGTAAAAATACAACTTTTTTGTTTTTTGTCATACGTATGTATTACCATAAAATTAAATAAAATTCACTTTATCATGTTGCATAAATTTTTGTTTTTCTGCTGTTTGGGAATGTTTCAGTAGGTGTTTACAATATAATAACATGTCTGGATAAAAGCCGTCACTGGGAACCGATACCTCCGTCCGAGCTCTAATTATAAAATATTGACAAAAAAACCTACATCTTACTCAAATTAAAATATCAAATGCAGAACAAACATTCATAACTAAGTCTGGCCAAGCGATGGTAGATTCAGGGTCGGGCGCAATACCATTGTCATCGCGCACTTGTTTACGATGACGATGACACGACACACTTCAGTTATTATCTGTCGGTCGATGCATAGAGTACTAATAAATAATAAATAATGTTGAGCGTAAAGAGTAGAAAACGACCGTACGCTGATAAAGTGAATAAATTTATCGGTGAATTTCCGGATTTATTCTATGATGGATGGAAAATAATTTGTAAAGTTTGTGATCAAGACTTAATGTGCTGGAATAAATACGGCTGCAAAATTCATGTCAATAGTAACTGGCATAAAAATAATAAAAAAAACGTGTCTTCTTTGGAACCTCAGTTTATGTTTAATTTACTGTTAATGCTGATTGCCTGTAATGTTTCTCTGTACATATTGGATAAACCAGCATTTCGGGAGTTCTGGAATAAATACAATCCCCAGGTAAATTTACCAAGTCGTTCATCGTTACGTAGATATATACCAAGTGTTCGTGATGACATTGTAAATAGGATTAAATGTGCATTAAAAAAAAATCGATTTTAAATGTTATAGTACGTGTACTCGACCCTATTAAACCAACATTTCCACTTTTACTAGCTAGCAAAAGACTAACTGCGTGTACTGGTGAAAAAATTACGCGGGTGGTGTTGGAGACTTTCGAAAAATTTGAACTGTCAACAAGTCAAGTGTTAATGTTTGTGATCGCCGATGCTGCGACAATGCGTTTGGTGGGCCGTTTTCTTCAAAGAGACGATTGTAGGTTTTTACATTTTACGTGTAAAGTGCATGCGTTCCATCTTGTAGCAGAAACGATTCGAAAATGTTTTCCAGAGGTAGATGCATTAATAGCAAATACAAAAAAAGTATTTCTCAGATCTCCTAAATGGGTTCGAGCATTTTACACACTGTGTCCTGGTGTTCCGGAACCACCAGAGCCGATTCTTACACGTTGGGGAACGTGGTTGAAGGCAGCTTTTTATTATGCTGAATATTTTCAACAAATAAAAGCTGTGATACTACAGTTCAACTTTAACGAGGCTGCAGCTATTAAGAAAAGCCAGAAAAGCTTTCAAGATGTTTCCCTTGAAACAGATTTAAAAACTATTTATAACAATTATAGAGGACTACACGACGCAATAGGAAAATTGCAAAATACTTCGTTGTCGTTAGTGGAATCGCTGCAAGTAGTGGACGACGTAAGCAGCTATAGACTATAAATGACGCAAAAAATAAGCCCGCTATTGAAAAATTCGAGAGTGTATTACGGAAAGATCCTGATTTTACCAAATTAAGACAAATTTGTGACGGTGCATCTACAGTTGCGTTAAGTGAGTTCACAGAGTGTTTTATTTATGCCTGGATTACTTCCGTAGATGTCGAAGGGTCTTTTTCAAAACACAAACATATTTTTTTCACCACAGCGAACATCGCTTACTGAGACAACTGTAGAAACATATCTGATGCCACACAGTTTTTATAGAAGTACTCCAGTTTGTGATAACGATAACCAAGCTACTTCATAAATCTGCTTAAGAAGGTGAGTTTTTTACATATTTTTATAAAGTGTACCAGTATTAATAAAATTTATTTCCATTTATTTTATTTATTTATTTATTTATTATTAGTTATCACTTAGATATACAATGTACATGTGTGAACGTCATTTAACAGTTTAATAATAATGTGCAGCACTAAGCTTACAAAATATAAGGAAATACATAAAAAAGAATTTAAAGCGAACGAAATAGTACAAAAACATTCATCACAATATATAAAATATTTTTGTTTTTTTTTATTGTACTTATAGTAGTAGTAGTATTATGATATGATGCATACCCAGTACGTCTCTGTAGGATTAATGACCTTAGCCAGGCTTATTCATTATAACACAACCTAAAATTTCGCAACGTAGGCTATACAACTTTGCAAAGAATATGAATGATCCGTGGTAGATATAAAATCAATGACGCTAAGGAAATTTACTTTCTCGCTAAACTGTTATACAGAATTGGAACAGTTTTTCTCGATTTCTAAAACTTAAAAAAAAACGCGTATAGAAAATTTGCTTCACATGTGTAGGTTCCCGCGGGAACGACCTTCGATAACTATGAATTTTTGGTAAAACTTAGAGGACAGTATTAGTATTTATTAAATCTGGTGACGTTGTGTTTGTTGCCCTTTTCCAAAATAAAAGTTTATTTTAATCGATTGAGAGATAAACTTACTCTGTGCAGAGACTTCGTTCTTCACCAATGATGTTGAATTCTGTCGGTATGATCCAGTGGCTAATTATCATCGCACAACACAGTTCTTGAACCAAATTGGTAATAGGCCTATTTACGTTATTGCACAACTACAATATATATTTATATGCGAGAAGAAAGTGGTGAGCACACTTTACACGTGTTGTCTTGACAGAACATGGATTTAAGCTATTGGCTTTCCTTTTTCTTGATTTTATATCGGCCTCTCTCTCATTTTAAATTCGTACAATAAAAATAAATTACAGTAATATAGGCAACCAAACATTATATTTCCTTTACATTGTAAATTCAAAGTTTTAATATATTCAAGAGTTTTAAGATCAAACAACATGTATATATCTAGTTAGGGACTGGAAATACCTGGTGGTGCAGGTTCAGTCCTTACATATTGTGAAATAGTTTTTAATTATACAAATTATCCCCAAGAGTGGTTCAAACACCTCTGTAAACTGTAAGTGCCTGACCCTTTTACTCGAACAAATCTAAGTTGCCTAGATTTCAGTAAACTACTTAAGACGACTTGGAAAGCGGACAAAAACATTTTCAAACATTGTCTCTGATATTATATTCTAAATATTTCATTTATTTGACCACTAATAAATCAATTCGAATTTTAAAAGCAGTGATTACTGATATAATAAAAATGGATGTCACATAACATAAACATGAACAATCTGCAATACAGCTTTTCTATTAGATACGACTGGTGTATACAAAAGCTGCGGTATGTAAATATTTAAATCCAGCTTTCTTGTCATAGGCCGTAGTTAGCACACCTTCATTTTGCAAAATTGCGATTCGCAGTACAGTCCACGTGTGCTCGTGACAGTCAACGAAACGTCATTAGCTAAATTGAAAGCTGCATCTTAGAACGACAGAAGACCAAGCAAAACGCCGCCGTCTTATATGAGCCATCCTATTCAAACCTTAGCTGTTCCACTGTCGTGTTTGAATAGCACTCCAGTATGTAGATATAAGGAAAAAGCTAGTTTTCAGTCCAAATGGCTTTCAATCGATAGAAGACGACGGAATTGGAATATTCTACATCTTATTGAGGACTTCATTATTATCAATTATTGTTGTAGGTATTTCCAAATATAGAGGTATGACCAAATTCTAATGCAGGTTTAACAATTTATTCTTAAGTCCGGTAAATAAATGTCTCGTAATGTTCAATAAAGACGTATACGTTAGACAAAACATAAGTTATATATTTTTTTACGGGGAAATCGATGAGAACCGAGTTAACAGAAGAACTAAAAGGCGCTTGATTCTTTGATATCGACGACGTTTCTAAAATTAATAAATACGTACACATAATATATCCAGAGCAGAGTTAGGACTAATTTTGAAATTTTTTTTAAATAGTTACTACATATAACTCGTGTTGATCTTTGTTATTTGAGGATGAAATTGTAATTTTTTTTTTAACAAATCCAGTGGTGGCTGATGAAATTTAGGTTATGAATGTATCTTAGTATTGAAGTATGGGATCTAAGCGATATTTCATGGCATAATCATCAAGACTAAATAAAAGAGTTTGAGACAGTTTCACTACTGTCAAATATTACATATTCTAGAATCATATTTAAAACGTTTACAAGCAAAACACAAAACGAAACAACTTTGTGCTTTCTCACAGTGAAATTTTTATTTGCCTTTACTATGGCAACCATAGAAACAAAATTTCTCTTTATGAAAAATTAGCTTTTAGCTAATGTCAAATTTATTTATTTTTAATAATCGTATTATTAGCAAATAAATTTGTTAATAATTATTAATTATTAATGCATTATACAGGGTGTCCCATAATTAACTATCTTCCTTCAAGGGAGTTAGAGAACTAGAAAAATATTAGTTCTGTATATAAACATTTGCTTTAAATTAGTTCATAAGGGACCTACAACCCCTTAAAGGCGGTAAGTGCAACATAGTTGTTTGTCAGTAAATTCGAAATGCATTAAGTTGCAGGAGTAAACTTTGGACTATTTATTTTATTTTTACATATTTTGTTTTCATGAATGATAATTATAGGAGGGTAGGATGAATTTTCGCTATAATTTACCTAGTTACCTATACCTATGCTGTATTGCAACATTAAAATGCAAATAACTTCAAAACAATGGCTCCTATCGAAATTCAATAAGAGCACCTTTCTTATTCAATTTTCAACACTGGTGCTTTTTCCGTTCTGAATGTTTAAAGAAAAATAATTCAAACAAATTATAGCGAAAATTCATCCTCACCCTCATGATATTTAGAAAAAAATTGACAAAATATGCAACATTATGAAATTAATAAATGGTTCGTGTAAACAAAAATGTATCCGATAAAATCAAAACCTCTTGTGTTATTACTTATGAAAAAAAATTATGATTAAGATTTGCAAAAAAAAATTGCAAAAATGATAGTCCTCCCAAGTTATTCCTTAGACAGTTTTTAGCATATCTATAAAACATTTGTCGAGCATCGCTCCTAGTAAAATAATAATAATAATGTTGGCACATGATTCTGGAATCTACTGTCACCAATCCTGAAGGATATGGGCAGTGGATGTAGTTAATTTGTCGGCGCGACTCCTATGTGAATAGGTGACATAAGAAGGCTACCCGCGACGTGTTGTCGGGAAATAAAAAAAATGTAATAATAAACTCTTTTATTGGGAGTTTATGACAAATGAAAAAAGTTGTTGCAGTTACACGAGGTACTTTTAAACTCCTGAAAGTATACCATGAATAAATTTACTGACACAGTTTTTATTGTGCCAAATCAGAGAGTATATTATTATAGTCAGAATAATTTTGGCACTTAAATCTTGTTGGAACTAATCACATTGTACTGAGAAGTTCAAAGTCGTATTAATACATATTACTTAGAAATATTTGTTTTGTATTCACACTTTTTTTTAATCGATTAGGTTATTTTCAAATCGGCAGGATTCCATTTAACTTTTCTGAATCCAACGATACCAAATAAGTGACATTTCAAACGTCAATATTCCTTATAAGATAATTTTTAGTTTACCATTTAAGTGTGCCATGACGGTTCCGATTTATTCTAAATGACCCGTGTAATGCTAGAAAAATCGAAATCCCGTCAAAAATAGTAAATTACGTGATTTATGAGCAAATAAACTTCATCAAAATGGTTTTTGGGGCCAAACTCAATTTTTTAAAATGGAACCATATTGGTATCGTGGTACCGTTTATTAGTACTATTAATAAGGAATTTATTCATATGTCGTATTAAATTGTGCGATAAATACAAACAAGATTACAGCTAAAAGAAAATAAGAAAATACAATTTTGTTCTAATTACCTTGTTACACATAAGGTGGCTTTGGAATACAAAAAATGAACACAAAACATTACAACAATTGTTCAAAATGCTGTCCATTAACGTCAATGTACTTCTGAACTTGCATAGCTGTGTCTCGAAGAACGTTCGCCAATTGCTGGGCCGTTATGCTAATAATTGCGCGTCTTACTCGTAGCTCCAGGTCTTCACGGGTCGTAACGGCAGTTGCATAGACGCCAAACAAAGAAATCAAGGGGTGTTAAATCAGGTGACCTTGGAGAACACCTCACAGGACCATTCGTCGAAATTACGTTTTCTCCGAATCTCCGTTGAAGGTAATCAATTACTATCCTTGAATTATGAGGAGGAGCGCCATCTTGTTGGATATACATTCCCTGTCGTAATTGGAAAGGTAAATCAGCAAAACTGTTCTCAATTTCATTTTGCAGAAATCCCGAGTATCTGGCACCAGTCAGGGGTCCTTCAAATATTATTGGACTAATGATTCTACTACCGATTATTCCAAGCCAAACATTGAAACCGAACCGCACTTGAAAGTTACCCTCCCATAATAAATTTTGATTTTCTTGTGACCAATATTTTGTATTTTGTCGGTTAAATAATCCCAAATTTGTAAACCTAGACTTGTCCGAAAATAAGATCATTCCCAAAAAATCATTGTTTGGCTGCACGTTATTCTGCAAAGTTCTGGTGCAATTGGTATTTAAAAGATTTATAAGAAACAGTCTTATCAACTTCTACTCGAACCAAAACATTGATTTCAGGATATCGTTCGGCATAAAGGTGTATAGCCGCAATTGCATTTTTTGTACATTCACCATAGATAATTAACATGTCCATTTTTTCATCTCTTTTTAACTTTTTAATTAGAACAAAATTGTATTTTCTTATTTTCTTTTAGCTGTAATTTTATTTGTATTTAGCACACATTTTCATACGACATATGAATAAATTCGTTATTAATAGTACTAATAAATGGTACCACGGTACCAATATGGTATCATTTGAAAAAATTGAGTTTTCCCCCAAAAACCATTTTGATGAACTTTATTTGCTCATAAATCACGTAATTTAGTATTTTTGACGGGATTTCGATTTTTTTAGCATTACACGTGTCATTTAGAATAAATTGGAACCGTCATGGCATACTTAAATGGAAAACTAACAATTACATTATAAAAAATATTGACGTTTGATATGTCACTTGTTTGGTATCGTTGAATTCAGAAAATTATGCAAAATTCAAAAATGCAATAATATACAGAGTGTTCTATTTAAAAATCGAAAGTTATTGTTACTTCCGGCGAAACCAGAAGTGAAAAAAAATCACTTGTATATCGAAAAGTGCCGCTTATTATGTATATGGGATATCCCAAATTTCAATCAACTATTTTCAAAATTAAGGGAGAAAAGGGGGTGTACGACCCTGTTACATATATTAAACATCATTTTACCGAAATATTCCACAAAATTATTTATAAATTTTTGTTCAATGCAATGTAGGGATTTGATTAAATTATCAGGAATTAAACAAAGATATCTGATTTGAAAAAGTATGTTAAAATGTGTGCTCTAAAATTGTATTAATTTTTTTGTACCATGTTACATTCGAATTGTACAGAATATTTTCCAGTTTTATAAAATTTTTCACCAGAACTACTTAGAAATGAAATGATGCGTAGCATTGTTGCCAACTAAAGTAATGTTAATGGTGTTTATTAAAGGAAGACAATTAAACTATTTTCTGGGCTGTGACAGAAAACTCAAATTCAAATGGGTAATGTAACATTTATTCGAATCTAGTCTGGTCTAGTGTATTTTTTTCTATTTATATGTGTTTTTGTGAAGGTGTTTTTTCTGTTCACCTTGTCATAGGAAGAATATATCCTTCCGATTTGCGGCACCAAAAATTGGACACTATATTCAAACGAATCGTTGAATTTATTATTTATTAAAATAGATAATTTAATTTTTCTGCAAAATGTTTACATCAACCACACAATTTAGCTATATACGTCTGTATTACCATACAAAAAGTACAATTTAAAAAGCAATATTTCTGTTAAACAGAATAATTTAAACAGATGGCTCTGAACGCATGCGGTGGTTATCCGGCTATACCGCAGCAATCTCGCCATGTTTCTTACCTCCCATCTAAGTAAGCCTAGTCAGGGTGACAGTGACGCAGTAGAAGAGTCACATATCAGCTCCCGTATCGCATTCTGTATATATGGGATCTTTACATAATGACATCGATTGAGTCTATCGCTGTTCCTGTGAGACTCTTTTCAATTTTCAATATTTCCCTACGAGCTCTTGATGTTTTATTCATTGCACTCAGCAGCGCCATCTTGAGAGACTCAATCAGACAATCTTATTGAAATGCATGTATACGCGTCTCATCTAGCAGAGAGGAGACCATGTTACACGCTCCTAACCAATAAAACACCTTAATATATACAGGGTGTCTCACCAGGAATTGCATATTTTTAATGAGTTTTATATTAGCGAGAATATCATTGTACATTTTACAGATGTTGTAGATACAGAAAACCTCTTTGAAACAGAGCAAGTTTATGAATAGGAGGAATAATTAATGACTTACATTTGAATTATGAATATCGATACGAAAATGATTTTTATTATATAGATAATAATCACAATTTTTTCAAAGAAGACAGCTGCATGAAATGATCTTCTATTAGCCATATTTAGCACTTTCTTAAATTTTGTGCGATATTGACTCTCGTTTCCTTATGTTCCAAATAAGTCAAACACATCAGTTTTGAATCTTTTGGATTTTTCGTAATATCAAGACATAAAGAAAAGGTCTATAAACAACATCATAATAAATGCGACAACAACAAGCTGTTGGACAGGAGCATACAGGTATTTTTATCCAACAAATCTTTACCAGTGTAAATATTTATTAAAAGATTTTCTGATGCATATGTTCATATTTTTTGCCTCATTCATAGAAGCAACCGGATTATCATTGACCTTTAAATTTAAATCTTCTAGGTAGTTGTTACGCTGAACAGTCCTACCAAACAATATTATCTTTGATTTACTGGAATTTATACACAAATTATGAATAACAAAAGCGGTCGTTAATTCTACAACAATGTTATTAATTTTGTTATTAGCATAATCGATGGAGCAATATAATTGTGTATCGTCAGGGTAACTGTGTACTTTACTGCAAAATTTAAGTATTTTACACAGTTGACACGTATAAATAAATTGAGAAACGTAAAGGCCTCAGAATTGACCCATGAGGTACTCCTCGATCCAAGCTGCCTTCGTGAGATAAGTTGTCTTTAAGTTTTACAATTTAAATTGGATTATGTCCCTCATCATAAATCTAACCATTAAGAAACATGAAATTTGTACCATGTGACTTGTTTAAATAAGTGATTAGTTTGCAAAAATAATCGGTTATTTTTCACCTAACTGTTCATTTATTTTTGACATGTAAAGTAAGCTTTGGCCTGTCGTTGATATGCGATTCTCACCGACTTAACAATTCTGATAGTTTGAATCGTCAGTGTCATTTATATTTACCTACACCGTCAAATGGAAGTAAATAAAGAAAATACTCGTTTCCGAAATGTTTCACTTTCCGAAGTTAACAAAGAAATCCTAAGAACCGTTCCTATTAACACAACAAAAACGAACAATCGGTATGGGGCCGATTTACTGATTTTTGTAATAAAACAGGATACGAATTTGAAGCCACTACAACCATAGATTATATTGCGTTAGTACTTAAAGGGCTTTCAATATGAGACGGAGAGATGGTAAAGATTTTAAAGAAAATGTGATAAA
>JANEYF010004030.1:0-52500 GCA_029963845.1 Rhamnusium bicolor | reverse complement strand
TGTTTGGATATGTTATTTCATCGAAAATATGTAAGCGATCAAATTTGAAGCTTGCAAAATTCTGCATCATTTCTAAAATCGACTCATTTGGTAAAAATATGACACTGCCTTTGATTTAGAGGATTTTTGATATACATATCAAGCTTTTTCAGATCTTTTCTGTTGCTTTGAAACTACTAATTTTGTCGCAATACTTCAAGATATTGAAATTGAAGATCATGAAGTGCCAGATACGTCAAAATCCATCAGTTTGATTGTTATGTTACAATGATCTGAATTAGATTTTTGTAGTATGTCTGAAGTGGGTTAGAACCTTTGACGTAGTTTCGCGAGCCAAGTTGGCATCATCTGAAGATGATTAAAACTAACCTTATACTAACAATGTATCCCATTTATACCTAAATTACACAGGCCTGCATGGTTTTAGGGGTCTACAATTTTTTTACATTTTTAGAGTAAGTAAGTCCTTCTGAACTCTGTAGTATTATTAGTTTTCGTGTATCACGCACTGTTTACTCTAAACATACATTATTAGTAATTAATACATATCTTTTTAAAATAAAATTGTTAAGGACCACTGCCTTTTAATCTAGACGTTTCTAGTTAGAACCAGAATTTACAAATAGTATTCGAAAAGCACCTACAGCAGTCAGTAGTAAGTTAACTGTGGTTGAACGTGTGCTTACAGTATATAATAGCGTGATAAAGTTACTAAAAATTCGTCATGTCCTCAAGACATTGTAAAAACAGCGCCGATGTGTTTTGTTACATTTGTGGTTCATATACAGTTAAAAAAAAGACAAAGAAATATTACGGAATTCGTGAAAAGATGTTATCATGCGTACTTTGGTGTAAAGCTTGGAGACCAAGACAAAACATGGGCGACACACAGAGCTTGTCATACATGTGTTGAATCGTTACGGAAGCGGACTCAAAATAAAAAGAAATCCTTACCTTTCGGCATACCAATGGTGTGGCGAGAACCCAGCCATCATGCAGAAAATTGTTACTTTTGCTTGTGTGACGTAAGTGGCTTTAATACTAAAAATAAGAAAAAAATATTTTATCCCAACCTTCCATCAGCAATAAAGTCAGTAGCGCATGGGCCAGATGTACCTGTACCTGCTGTACCAGAAAATTATACTCTTTTGTCGTCTGATTCTGATTCGCAATTAGAAATTGAAGATTCGGATGAAGACTTTTCATTACTCAGCCTCAGCTTTTTACTCACATTCAGAATGAACTAAAGGATTTAATTCGTGACTTAGGACTTTCAAAAGAGTCTGCTGAACTTTTGGGATCTAGACTGAGTGAAAAGAATTTACTTCTTCCAGGAACGACATTCTCATGGTATAGAAAACGTGAAACTGAATTTTTAAAATACTTTGATCAAGAGGGATCCCTTGTTTACTGCCATGATGTTCCAGGATTGGTTAGCAAGTTAGGAGCATCCATTTATCAACCAAATGACTGGAGGTTGTTCATAGACTCATCTAAAAGAAGTTTAAAGGGTGTATTGTTGCATAATGGTAATATATACGCATCAGTCCCAGTGGCACACTGTTCATTTAAAAGAAAGATATAAAAATTTGAAACTCCTACTTGAAAAGGTGAAATATGCAGACCACACCTGGATGTTATGTGGAGATTTTAAAATCTTAGGTATGCTCTTAGGCCAGCAATCTGACTATACTAAAATTCCCTGTTTCTTATGCGAATGAGACAGTAGAGCACGAGGTGAACATTGACTAAAGAAAGAATGGCCACGTAGAATTAATTTAGTACCTGGTTCAAAAAATATTGTACAAGAAAGTTTGGTCGATCCGAAAAAAAGTTCTTCTGCCTCCGTTACACATTAAGTTGGGGCTAATGAAGCAATTTGTTAAAGCTCTCGACAAAAACTGTAACTGCTTCAAGTATTTATGTTCAAAGTTTCCTAGTTTATCAGAAGCCAAGCTTAAGGAAGGTATTTTTATTGGGCCACAAATTAGAGAGTTAATGAAAGACAGAGTGTTTGACTCAACAATGAATGATAAAGAAAAGGCTGCATGGGTTGGCTTCAAAAATGTAGTTCAAAAGTTCTTAGGTAATAACAGAGATCCTGATTTCAAGAATATAGTCAACAATATGTTAAAAAATTATAAAACATTGGGGTGCAATATGAGTTTGAAACTTCATGTTCTTCATTCCCATCTTGACTATTTTCCAGAAAATCTCGGGGCGGTGAGTGAAGAACAAGGTGAAAGGTTTCACCAGGACATTAAACAGATGGAGATATCAAGGAAGATGGAACGTCGCCATGATGGCTGACTATTGTTGCTGTTTAAAGAGAGAATCTTCTGAAGGTGAAACTTCACATAAACGGGCTTCAACTAAACGTTCATTTGAAAGTAAAAGAAAGCGTTTTCATTCGCAAAGGGACATGTAAAAATGTTAACAACTTTTTTGTAATATTATTTTCTTGTAGGTACGTAAATTTTGATTTAAATTTTGTAATTAAAATGAGAAGTATTTTACTGTAATGCATTATTTTAATACATTTTATTAGAAAACCGTTCATGTATTTTTACTTTGTGAAAAAACCTTGCATGACAGAGCAAACTGCAAGTCATTTTTGGATTCGGCATGAAACAGTCATACAGAATTACATTAAAATATAGAAATCCCCCACCATAAGTTTTATTTTGCAGGCCTGTGTTATTGTCACGATTCGGTGAACCGTGACCTACTGACCAATAGAGCGGGCTATTTGGGATTGGCCCTCTGTCACTATTCATACTATTTTTATACTTTGTGATTTCTAAGCTTTCAAATGCATCCAGTTGTCTGGTCTTTGTTACATTCCTAATTAATATTTATTTTATGGCAGTTCTCAAACGCATGTTAGGTAACACTAGACTTATCTGTCCTACCATACTTGAGATGAGCCATATGCTCCTTGATTCTAGTTTGAATTGATCGTCTAGTTTGTCCTACAGATTTTTTATTAAAGTCTTTACAGCTAATTTCGTAAATCCCCGACTTTTCGTTTGTTTAAATTTTCTCTATTGGATTTCCTAAAGTTTGTTGTAGTTTATATACCAATAAATGAGCCCTTGTCTTTAAAAATCTCACCAAAATTGCTTTCGATTCATTAATAATTTCTTCGAATAACATGAAAGAACAATGGGGTAAACCTTTGTCAACAGTCATTGCCAGTCTCTTCATGCAGATTCGAAACAGAAACAAAAGAAGAAATCTTGCCTATATTAAAAAAAAACATAAAACACACCACATAAATTAGACAATCCCCAAATCGAAGCTGCACGGACCAGGGTTAAAAAGTTAAAAAAAAACGCGGACACACACACAACCAAACCCTTCGACTGTGGCAGAATCGAAACCGGGATTTGAACTCGGGAGTCGAGAGGCAGTAAACCAGGTACGTTTGTCACTTAACGCTTGGGCCCACTGCATTACCGAGCTCGGCATTAAGAATACAAATTTTAAAAAATTCAACTGGTTCCTGAAAACATTAATGATAAAAATCATTCATTAAATTCACTTTGGAAGTAGAAAGTAATAATGAATTACCCTTCTTGAAACAGAAAAATAACTCATACTAATATATATTTAAATTTTAAATCTAACCAGGCAATTAATGTTAAGAGGGGTGTTGTTAAATATTTATACGACAGGGTGAAAATAATTTCATCTAATGATCAAATATTAAATAATGAGAAAAACTTAATTAAAGAGGTATTTATAAATAATGAATATCCAGAATTTTTTGTTGATATTGAATATAAATATTGAAAATAGACTTAATAATCCGATACAATAAAAACCTGAATACCAATATACAACAATAATTCCTTATATAAAAGGTTTATCAGAAAAAACTACGTAACCTGCTAATATTTCTCAGAGATCAAGTGCACATATCGTGGAAGAAACAAAACCTACCATTGACTCGTTCGGCCTACTCTTTATAAAAAAAAATCGCTGCTTGAAATTTTGAAATTTAAAAAAATCGCATTATTAAGGCTGTAATATGGATGTGTTGGCTACGAGATAAAAATATGAAACTTACAGGATATTTAGTTTTTATCTTGAACTTCAAAAGTCTGTAATGCTGGTTTTGCTATTTTCATCCTTTGTGCGTGTAACAGGTGGCTTAAGGCCTATAGCCTATATAATGCAATTTTTTAAAATTCCAAAATTTCAAGCAGATATTTTTTTTATAAAGAGTAGGCCGAACGAGTCAATTGTAAGTTTTATTTCTTCCACGATATGTGCACTTAATCTCTGAGAAATATTAGCTGTTTGCATTCAACAGTCGAGACAATGGAGTCAGTTAAAAATCACGAAAAGTCAGTAAAACACACGTATATTTAGCATTTGTTATTTTTGGGGGGTATTGAGTGTGTGAATTTATATTCCTTGCACAAAAACTACTATCTTTTAGCTTTGAAGTGTCATCTTGAACGTGTAGATATCTTTAATAGAAAAATTTTTACAGCTAAAAATAATAAAACATAAAAATAAAGTTCTTTAAATGCTTTAATTCGGGCAGGCAGGAATTGACGCATTCGAATATTAAATGACGGTAGAATTCCTTCTTTGGAACCCTAAAGAAGATTCTCACAAAGTTTAAGCAAAATTTTTTTAGACGATTTCATCTGGAATGATTCGTGGAAGATAAATCCAGACTCATCTGTGTAAGGTTAGGTGAGGACAAATGTTTTATTAGAAAGGGTGAAATTTAAAAATCGAAAATTTGCGAACGTGCTTGGGAAAATGTACGTAGAATAACTGGGAATCGGCAAAAATTTTAAAGAAAGAAGCGGACACCAAAAAAAGAAAAATTAAGGAATCGGCAATAATATTATTGAATGAAGAAAATGTTTATCCCATTGCTCTGTAGATTTTACTACAACGTGTTTATCGATGTTAAAAGAAGAATTGAACAAAATTAATATTGTACAATTTTTAAGTATCAACAGTTTTATGTAAGTATCTATGGATGTTACATAAACAAATAATATATGTCAAGTTTAACGCTTGACATATTCTAAAAAAAGATAAAGAACTTTGAAAAAGGAGATAGATTCGTTTTCCAAAATGTTAGGAAATTATATTATTATATTTGTGTCTTATATTAATTGTCAAAAAACAACCTCTGACTAATCTTTTGACGTAAAGTCACAAGGGCAGAGGTTTATTTTTCAACTAACTATATTTTTTAGATAACGAAAAATTATTCATGTGGTAGTAAGTCCCAAAAAAGAAAAAGAAAAATTACATAATAGCTATATTTTAAATTTTGGCAGATAAGTGGTAGTTTTAAAAAGGCCTCAGACAAATGGTATCTAAAATCATTAAAATTATAAATTATTTCTTCAATAAAAAACAGAAAAAACTTTATTTCCTATTTTTATTTTTAGAGGACTTCCAGCCAGGTATATGGATAATTTATCCTACGTTTCGTCCGAGTTTTCGGACTTTTTCATTAGCAAAATAGAAAATTTATATTAGGTAAGGAAACACTTTTTTAGATATGTATTCTGTCACTAATCTAATTTAAAACTTATGTAAAACCATTATGATCAGCTTTTAACCTTTGAAAAAGTCCGAAAACTCGGACGAAACGTAGGATAAATCGTCCATATACCTGGCTGGAAGTCCTCTAAAAATAAAAATAGGAAATAAAGTTTTTTCTGTTTTTTATTGAAGAAATAATTTCTACTTTAACAGCCAACAACTTGTAAAATATTATCTATTAAAATTATATTATTTGCATTTGAGACTTCCCTATGCCACTACCCTCTGCCTTAATCCGATTCTGTTTAACGTCGATCCTGCTTTTAGATTCTCAGGATACGGTTATAACCAGGTAAACAAATGTTATTTAAAAACTATTAATATTGTTCCTAAATACACATTACATAATTACTGTGAGCAGCAAGTGTTAAACAGCCTTAATTATAGTTCTAATTCTTATCTAAAATCTACTTCTTCTTACATTTACGCTAAGTATTGTGTTAACAGCACTTAAGCATAATTACTCGTTTAAATGCTAATGAAATTAACACAGTCCGGAGGAACGAAATTAATTAACTAAGACTCGCCAGCCGAGTACTTTGCTTTAAAATTTTAATGCCTACTTAGAGGTGAAAAATTCACGCAAAACAAAGGCCGGGAGAGTCGTAAAAAGTTATTTTAAAGTCCCTGCGTTGTTTTTCCCCGCACCAGTGACAATGTAATTACAGTACAATGTGGCAGTCTTGTAATTTTAAGCCCACAGGCCGGGAGGAAGAAAAAAGTTAAAAGTTGAGTCTCCGCTTTTTTCCTTATCGTTAATTGTAAAGCATAGCTGATTAATTTTTAATATGATGTGGTGATGACCGGCTGTGCCACAACTGTTCTAATTATACGGTCTGGACCGTGGTGCAAAGATAATTGGCCATCGGAAAATTGGTCTATTAAGTTTGGTTTATTTGAGGGGTGGTTTATTTAATGACCGGTCGCTTTACCTTTAAAATTGCATTACTCTAATATTTATATTATTTCATCAGAGTTATGATTGGGCATATTTCTTTAAAAATTCGGTAGAAAATATTATTGCGTATTATTACTAGTGATACCGGTAGTAGTAGCTTTAACCTTGAGAGAATTCCAGGCCATGGACGGTGTCTAATCGCGTATATTATACATAGGTATTCAAAAATAACACAGCCCCATAAAAAAAAAATTCTGACCTAGCAACGAGACGAGTATATCCTTATGTATTTTTGATAGCTGATTCCGAATCCGGGGTCAAAAAAAGTCGTACATCCCCCAAAAAAAATTTTAGAGCTAAAAAAACACTCCCTGAATAGGGTATGAGATAACGCTCTGAAAATGATGTTATCATTTTAATCAATCGTCTTGTTTAATATTTTACGGAAAAATTGAATGTATTACGATAAAAATAAAGGTAAATTACAGCGTTCACCCTATCGGTATGAAACGCACCCCCATAGAGGGTGAGAACCACCCTCATCTGCCACCAAACCAATTGATAACGACAATGACTGAAAAACATTTAAAAATGTTTAAGTTTCGTTAGGTTTGCAATAAACTGACGTAGAATTCACATAATACCCCAAAACTATCCATATAGCGTTATGAAAAACAACCCTTAACTTCAATTACAGAAAAAAGAAAGGAAAAAACATGAAATTTGATAACAATTTCGTTAGGTTTGCAAAGAACTGTCGTAGAACCTATTTTATTTTTATCTCAATTCATGAGACCTATCGTCCATTGATTTGGCAAAAAGATTCCTCATAATCAAATGACCCAGCAAAAGCATTAACTCTAACCTTTATTTTTATCGTAATACATTCAATTTTTCCCGAAAATATTAAACAAAATGATTGATTAAAATGATAACATCATTTTCAGAGCGTTATCTCATATATTCCCTATTCAGGGGGTGTTTTTTGGCTCTAAACTTTTTTTTTGGGGGTGTTCGACTTTTTTTGACTCCGGATTCGGAATCAGCGATCAAAAATACATAAGGATATACTTGTCTCATTGCTAGGTCAGAAATTTTTTTTTTGTGGGGCTGTGTAATCAATTACATTAAAAAACCATAAGTATATCTTGTGATGTGAGCTTGGATATATGATTATCATGTTATTTTGTATTGTGACGACAGAATGCCAAAATTGTCACTTGTGTCAAATATTAATATGACAACGTCATTTTCATTATGACGGTCAAAACAAGCCGATTTCTGCTTTTGTCGAATATGTGCGTGGAAGAAGAAGCAGATTAATTACTGAATTAAAATAGTTACGTTTTCCCAATTGCTGATTTTTTTAG
The DNA here is from genome assembly GCA_029963845.1 of Rhamnusium bicolor. Classification (NCBI taxonomy): domain Eukaryota; kingdom Metazoa; phylum Arthropoda; class Insecta; order Coleoptera; family Cerambycidae; genus Rhamnusium; species Rhamnusium bicolor. The sequence continues at coordinate 44,649 of JANEYF010004030.1, read as the reverse complement.
TTGAAAAATTAAAATGCTTTGTTTATTTGATTATGTAGCTCATACAGGGATTATTTATTAAGAGCTGTGCCACATACAAACTTCAGCTCAGTTGTATTTTAAAGCTGCGTTTTCACCAGATATCCAACTTAAATCTATAAATCACTGTTTACATTTTTCTGTCAGTAATATCGTAAAACGAAGACATATGAATCATCCTAAATACCATACAGATTTAATATATAATCATATAGGCAATCAATACTGATGTGTATTTTTACATTAATGCGAAATACGACTATTTAGTTTCATAAAATGACACCAAATAAAATGTTCGTATTTGTCATTAATAAAAAAAAGATAGGCATCAGAATTACCTATAATTCTATATATTAAATCCATATGATATTTAAGATGAATCATGTGTTTTCAATGTTCGTTCTCATCAATAGAAAAATTTTAATAGCGATTTAAAATTTTCTGTTGGTTATCCTTGCGACGAAGGCGTGCTAACGATGCCTTAAGGAGTAATAACTTCTCAAAAATTATTTATTTTAATTTCATTTTAAAAGACATCAAGAAATTAATGTTGTTTTATTTATAATAGTTTTTACACAATTTGGAGTTAATAATATAATAATATTTTGTTGTTAGGTCTCTGTGTAATAACCGTTATTTTACATATAAGTATGTCGATTTCGAAAAAAAAAACTTATTTAGTTATTTAGGTAAATTATTTTAACGTAAAATGAGTTATAGTAGAAAAAGGTTAAAATCATCAAAGTGGGCGGATCATCTTAAAATGTTGCATACAAGTATAACTTATTAATTAGAATATCTTTCTTTACTGACATTTTGCTGTCTTACAGAAAATGTACTGTACATAACAAGATAGTAGTTTTTGCTTAACTACCATGGCCTACGTGATTAAAAATAAAACAAAAGTACACCAACAATTTCTTTTCAGATCACCGGGGATGAACCCTCAAATTTCAAAAAAAAAACTAAAATTTGAGGTCCATATCACCTATTGCGAACTCAATCAGGGGACACACTGTATATGTATATTTTTTTGTTCTGATGTTATATTTCTTTATTATTTATTTTTGTTTTCTGTTTTCATTCTTTGTTGTAATATAGGCTTTTTTTTAATATTCAGTTATTGTTCTGTTTTGTGTAGTAATTATTGTTATATATATTTTTTATATTCTTAACTGTTTTAAAAATTAACAGTGTTTTTGTTGCGTTTTATTTTTTTTTTTTCAATTTATGGCAATTTTTAGTTATTTTATATATTTTCATGAGATAATAGTTATTTTAATCCATGCTTACCTTGAATGATACATATATTTATATTGTAAGTGATTCGCCTTCTCTTATTTATTCACCTGCTTCCTATATGCGACGCCTCTGGTAGAACAAGTTAGATCGCGGCAGCTCGTAAGCTGGTCTGTTTACGATCTGTCTGCCAATCAGAACTAGCGATTTGCCGCCGTTTAATACCCTACCACAATTTTAATATGTTGGGCATGCGGCTCACTAGTAAACAGTGAAGTAAACACTGATTTTACAATACAAACTGATGCGGCTACACTACATAGTGCACAGATTTGCCCACTCATAAATACGTTTTCAAGGTAAAAGCTACTACTGCCGTTAACTTTTATTATTACACAACAAACATGTTAACAAAACATGCCTGTTTGTACATTATCGCTATCATTCCTATTCATGAGTTCCTATATGTAGATTATTGCTCGAAGTCAAATCAGAAATTAAGATAGTGAAAAACGCTTAAAAATACGAATACCGAGGAGTGAACTTCTCTTACGTTTGACTTGAAATCTCACTTGCAGTATTTTTTGAAATATTTTAAACCTGTACATTATTAATTGCAATTGTTATTGAATGGGATTCAAAAAATTTTCGCCACCCGATTTTAATAATTTTTATCGTAAGACTTTGGGTTACACCTCTGGATAATCAAAATACAATAAAAATTCAATTAGGAGGTCATAGATGCCCATATGTATAATCACTATATTTTCCTTCAGAAACTAAGAAGTGAGGAGAGAATCGGAAGGCATAAGAAACGACATGGTCGCGTTAGAACCAAATCAATGAAGATTTAAAAAATATCTATATACATGTACGCTGACGATATACAACTTTACCTTGCTTTTGATGTGACGAAGCCTGAGGAAGCCCAAACCAAAATTAATCATGATTTAAATGAAATAAAAAATTGGACTCTTCAGAATTCACTCCTATTAAATCCAAATAAAAGTAAAAATATAATCTTTGGCACTGCAAATAAATTAAGAGTTCTTACTCACTTTCAATTATCAATTGACAATATAATTATAGAACAAGTTGACAAGGTGAAAAACTTGGGGCTAACCTTTGATAAAAATTTAAACTTTATTCCTCATATATCAGAAGTCCTGAGAAAATGTTTCTGCTCTTTTAAACAGATTTCAAGTTTTAGAAATATCCTTGATAGGGCCACTAAACTACTGTTATGTGAGTCCTTAGTCTTATCACACGTCAACTACTGTGATTATGTTTATGGGCCTTGCTTAAATTTTCAGAAGCAAACAAACTTCAAAAAATCCAGAATATCTGTATTAGATTTGTAACAAATAGTTCTATCTACGAACATATAACACCACATATCAGGGAGTTACAACTACTAAAAATAAATGAGAGGCGCTTCCTACATTTCACCTCACTATTAAATAATGTCATCCTAACGCAAAAACCTATCTATCTCTATGATAAACTAATTGCGAGAAATGTCATGCATAACCGAAACTTGAGATATACAAACGACCAATTGCATACAATAAGGCCTAAATATGAAACATTTCGATCATCCTTTACCTACCTCTCGACTTATGTCTATAACAATCTACCTCCACAGCTACACAATAAATCAACAAATGTACTAAAACGTCAACTAAAGTCTCTGATTTTGAGCGGCGAATTAAACATAAATTTAAAATTGTTTTAGACGGTGATAAAATAGTGATAAAATCTAGATATCATATAGATAAATACTGTTTTTGATATATAATATATGTTCATATACTGTAGATACATGTACTTAACTAGATATACGTTAGATATACACATATTGTAATATTGCATATTATATACTGTACTAATACTATACCAATGGTATCCTAGGTTAGTAGTTTTGATATCAGTGTATACTGTACCACTAACCTATTGTGTTAAATTCCTTCTATTTTACACAATAAAGACATTTATTATTATTATTATTATTATTATATACCGGATGTCAACGGAATCATTAGACAAGCCATAGTTTCCAGAGTTCTCATGATGTAAGTCTAAAACTTGGCAGGGGTAATGTATACCAAAAACTACAAATTTCTCATTATTTAACACTCTTCCATTACTTCCTGTTTCCCCGGAAATGACCCTAACTTTGAAATTTTAAGCGGATCACCCTGTATATGCTTACATTTTCGGATTCCGGAGACGATTTTAAGTACGATTGCATAGTTTAAAAAATAATTTGAGACTACTTGATTTTTTAGGGCTATTTTTATTTTCACATCTAGAGTACAGTGAATGCACTCAAATCAATCAACTAGACCAAAACGATAAGAGAAAAATGTAAACGAGAGATTTCTCGAATTGGTTTAGTAGCTACGACCAACCAACATTTTCGAAATCACTAATTTGTAATTATGCCAAGTTTTTAAAATGTCAACATCTTCTAGACACCCAGTAGTTAAATACCAATTTTCACGATAAATCCATTGATACGTTCAGATCGAAAATCGGTTTGATATTAATCCAAATACACATCTTTGGTGGATAATAATTAAAATATCAAGAAAATACGCTTATCAAGTAAGTATGCCGTGGAAATTGAATAAAAAAGTAGTTTTAAAACATTCATGTTACTAACTGAACTCCTCGTTGTTGTCAGATTAAGGATGGGCAATACAACTCTATTCAAGGAATCGTATCGTACTGTCTCTGTAATATAAAATTATTCGTACCAAAACATTCGTATGTTTCGTACCAATGCATTGTCGGCCGGACTTTGCGGAGAATCAGCCTATATAAATGGACAACAGATCACGTCTGGGGTGGGGTCAAGATTTTTTAGGATTTGGAAGTTTGACTTTACTTTACAGTAACCTGACTCACTCACTCGTAGTTGGCAGTGTTGGCTTGGGACCTCCCACAGTCGGAATATTTTAAAGGTGAAGCAAGATGTTTCCACAAGGTGAAATTCTTGCCTTATCATGCTGGAAAGACTTTTGAAAATCAAGGATGGCTCTTTGTGTTGTAGTGTCAGAACTTCCGAAAATCTTAAACGCAAATTAATGGATCATATTGTATGATTGCGTACAAATTTTAAAACCAGCCGAAGACATGATCACCATTATATCCGCAGAATAATATCCTACCATATTGGTAATTCCATTATATCGAGGATTGCAGTCCGCTTTAAGAAATGTCAGAGCTGAAACTGAAGTTGGTGAAATACTAAAAACTAAATTGTTGCAGATCATAACGCGTAGGCTTGGCGGGCACAAAAGTAATAAAATTGTTGCCAAAGCCACATTTCTTGATCCCAGATTCAAGAAATGTGCTTTTGGTCTAGAGGAAAATGCTGTTAACGCTCAGAAATGGGTCACAGAGGAACTAGGACATTCTGTGCCTAATAAAACTTCCACACCGGTGAGTACAGAAGTGCTTCTGAAACTAAGTCAACCGAATCGAATACAGTAGAAATTTGGGCAGATTTTGACAAAAAAAGTAGCGAGTAGAAAAACCACTTCCCCGACTACAACTATGGTGATTATAATGATACGACAGTATTTGGAAATACCTCTTTTTGAAAGAACAAAAAAATCCACTGGAGTTTTGGTCCAAATTTATTACCAGAAATGTATGAAATGACAAAAGAAATATCTGTGCATTCCTGCCACCTCTGTACCATCAGCGAGGGTATTTTCGAAATCTGGTAAACTAATGAGTTCCAGGAGAAACAAACCTTGCCTCAAAATGTGGAGAGTATGATATTTTTGAATTCTTAAATGTAACATGATATGTGTCAATCGCTGCAAAATTATTTTCAATTTTTATTTTTTACTGTTTACCAATGAATTATTGTGATATTAGGTTCTTTTAGTGTTTTATTTTTGTGATGTAAAAATGAAATAATTTTGTAACCAATGCATGCATAAACCTTTTCATTTGTTGCTAATAATTTCTTTTATTATTACTAAAAATTTATTTTTTAGAGTTCTCCTTTATTTTAATATTTTTATTTGTATATTCATATTCAGTTTCATATATGAATTTAACTGACGCGAAACGACTGTTTAATTTAGATACAAAGTTATCAATATCAGCGACTTTTGTATCGAACACTGCAAAAATATCATCCACATACCTAAGCTAAACCCTGGGGAAATACTCGAATTCTTCTTTTGCTTCCGTCTCGAATCTGTTCATGAAGAGACTGGCAATGAATGGTGACAAAGAGTTACCCATTGCTATTCCTTCATGTTTGTTGTTCGAGGAAATTATCGTTGAATCGAAAACAATTTTGTTTCATGCAAAGTTTAGTGAGTTTAAGATGTATTTTTTTACTACATCTTGACTGAGATTGTTTAATTCGAGTAGATTCTTAAGGTAGTCCAAGGTCTGTAGTATCTGAACACTTGGGAACAATGAACAAACGTCAAAGGAGATCAAAATTTCACCTTCTTGCAACAGAATATTTTTCACCTTATTAATGAAATCATTGGAATTAATCACAGAGAAACTAGGTGGTGCAATAAGTAAATTTTCGAATTCTTCTATTAACCATTTTCAGAGGTGGTAAGTCGGCGATTCGATTGCTGAAACAATAGGACGTACCGACTTTCCTGGTTTATGTATCTTAGGCAAGCAGTACAATACACTTGGGTTAGATACATGTAACTTCCTATTTAAAGCTGGAGTAATAAGGTTGTTGCAGGATTTAAGTACATTTCTTACTTCAGTAACCATTTTTGGTAATGGATTTCTAGAAAGTTTTTTATAAGGACCATTACTAATCAGATTGTCTACCTTTTCGTAATAGTCCTCTTTATCTAAAATAACAAGTTTTAGTTATGTTTTTCATTCCTGAATCCTGACCTGTTCCTATCCTAATTCTATGAAATGAACCGTTGCTGTCTCTGAGTGTGCGCTGTGCTACAAGTACACGTAACGGCGCAACAGGTAACCAATGATAATTTATTATTTTGAATTTTAATTCATGGCTGTATGCGTGGAAAGTATTCGAGCATTCGAGAGACGCATTTCGAATGCATTGCAATTATTACCTACTGCGTTAGCTGATCTCTAAAGTCGAGGTTGTGTTGTGAGTGATTCGAGTGGTGAAAATCATTCGAATTCTTTCTCAGTAATCGAAATGTTCCAATTTACTTTAAATTTTATAATAAAAATTTGCACCATTCATACCACCTTTATCTATGCTTCCAGGCTCGCGTCTAGTTTTTGTGGGAATATTTAAAGTCTAGGGTCTATCAGAATTAGCCCCGCACCATCCTAGAACTCAAAGAAAACATTACCACAGAAGTAAGAGCAATAAATAGGTAAATTTTACAATGAGTTATGGGTAATCTTCAGACCAGACTACAAGAATGCATCGGGAATGCCTGAGGAGGACATTTAAAAAATGTTACTTTTTAAAATTAAATAAATTAATGGCACAGACCACACGTATGAATTTTACCTCGAATTTTACCGATTGATATCATAATTCAGGAGCTAATCACGTCCAAATTTAACTTATATTTACAGTATAAATTTTCCCCATAAAGTGAAAATAATAAAAAGACCCTGTACCTTCAACAACTGATCCTCCAAATTTGTTAATTTGACCAAACCGTATGGAAGAAATAAATTTTGAAAAATTACCTACAAAACTGGCGATTAGCCCTCTTAAAATTCCATAAGGAATGATCATTTTCCGCAGTTTTAAATTTACTATTTTATATTTATTGGTGTATTTTTCAAAATCTAAATAATCTCCCAATACTTCTTTTTATTATGTGCCCTGACAGTGACAAAGACCGCATCTCACATAGTCTTTCCAGTTACGAACTTATGTACAACTCTCGTACAACTAAAAAATAATAAATATTGTGTGATGCAATAGTAAACGATTTTTTTTTTAGGAAATGTTTAATTCACAATCGCAGTGTTTTAAGTAATATTTTTGATTTTCACATTGTTATTATATCCATACTCAAAGGTCATGTCTAGATACGCCACTGTTACTAATTCATGCTACATCGATCCAGAATGTGATTGCAAACAACTGTTCATAATGACATTTTTAAAAATTCAAGCAAATAATATTTAAATTTATTATTTAATTTTAACTGTCTATTTTTGAAAATATCAGCAACATTTTTTGAAAAAAAAAAATCAAAATTTAAACATTTTTTACGCCAGTTGGCATACTTGTTTGCACCTTCAGAGATATCTATATTATGGTTTCTTGAACTCTATTGACCCTAAAAAAGATTCTGATATCAAGATATCTAAAATTTTTGTGGCGAGGTTACCGATAGTAGCGGAAGATGAAGCAGTAATAAGTTTAAAATTATATGTACCTATTTGACTCATTAACTCCCCATCACATAAAAAACTTTTAAATATACATCAATCTAATTTAAAACTGTCATCCGAAGAGCATAGGGCAATATGCCCGATGCAGTTGATCTAGTATTTTATTTCCTATACATTAATAAACCCACTAAAGCTACACTCCGCTTCCTGCTGATATTCGCTGCAGCTACATATGTGTATTTTCTATAATCGAACCCCAAATACATATATACGTTAGGTGAGGATCAAATATCCAAGCAGTCTGCTTCTTCGTATCAGTGAAACGTCGATTTCTCTACCAGAACTTAGTCGGCGAACTACGCGGGGTTAAAAATCCGCCTGATGAAAAATAAACACGGCTTTCGTTTTTCCTGGCAAAGCAGATTTCAGCGTAGACTTCAAATAGCCTTTTAAGAATTACTAAGGCCCTTACATCAGTAATTGCCTTAATTATTGAGCGCATTTTTAAATTATAATGGCACATTACTAATTTAGTATGTTAATGGCCCAGGGGAGAGGATATTTTAAAAAATCTTTTGATACGTTACTTATTATTCAACGGCTAAAGCTATCAATTAGTAAACCGCTGAAACGCATACTTGGTATTAAATTATCACGGAATCGATGCTCCTGACGAATACTTTAGTCATCTTAGGAAGTACTGAATATTTAAATTTGGAAGAAGTTAAAAATTGGCCATGATTAAAACGGATAATTTCCAAGTCCGGAATTTACTTGTGCTTGTTAATTTGGGAGTTTTTTTTAACAAAAACAATTTGTAGTAAAAGTTAACCATGTGTTAAAATTCAATTATTGAAGCAGTGAAACCACAATACCTAATGCACCATGACACTTTTTTTACGCGGATTACAATATTTAATTTATTTAAACAATGCGTCTTACAAAATTAGCATAATAGAAAAGAAAGAAAGAAGAATGATACGTGAGTATACATAAATTATTTATACATAATATGAATTTAATAAATTTAACATATTTTATTAATATGCTCTTACGTTCGATATATCCCAGGAATCTAATTCTATTGGTATAAATGTTTTAGCAGATAAACTCTTTAATTCCGTGATAAGAGAAAATTCATTGGAGGAATTCAGTTATATATAACTAATGGTTAAAAACAATGTAATGTTTTGGCAAGTGTTCCACCGGTTTCAGGGCTGAACCCACTTCTGATTATAATATATACCAACGACTTGCCTGTATATCATAAACGACTCAATAACGAGATTTGCTGGTGATAGAATTTGTGCATCAGATGTTGTTCCTGCGGAACTCTTAACTAGTCTATATTGGAGTGGGGATAGTGTTACAAATAAACTAAAATAAAATCGTAAACATTCATTGATATTGGAGATACTGGGTGTACTCGCCTCTTCTCCTTTAGTTTTGAAGATAATTGATTGAAATTTGGGATATCCTATACACATAATAAGCAACACTTTTTGACATACAAGTGATTTTTTTTCACTTCTGGTTTCGCCGGAAGTGACACTAGCTTTCGATTTTTAAATGGAATACCCTATATATTATTGCATTTTTGAATTCTGCATAATTTTCTGAATCCAACGATACCAAATAAGTGACATTTCAAACGTCATTATTTTTTATAAATATAATTTTTTATTTTCCATTTAAGTGTGCCATGACGGTTCCGATTTATTCTAAATGACTCGTGTAATGCTAGAAAAATCGAAATCCCATCAAAAACACTAAATTACGTGACTTATGAGCAAATAAAGTTCATCAAAATGGTTTTTGGGGCCAAATTCAATTTTTTCAAATTGGTATTGTGGTACCATTTATTAGTACTATTAATAAGGAATTTATTCATATGTCGTATTAAAATGTGCGATAAATACAAACAAAAGTACAGCTAAAAGAAAATAAGAAAATACAATTTTGTTCTAATTAAATGTTAAAAAGTAACTAACTAAGGGGGCTATGAAAACAATGAAATATTTAGCTTGTCAAACATTTGTTGGTTTACCGGTGTTTTTTAAAAATTGTTTAAAATTCTTGTTAATTGTGTTCAAAATGCCGCAAATTTATACAAGAGATGAAAAAGTGGACATGTTAATTATTTATGGGGAATGTAGAAAATATGCTGTTGCGCTAGACACCTTTATGCCGAACGATATCCTGATTAACAATGTCCAGCGAGAAATTATTTTAATCCTCTTGAAAATCAATTCCGAAGTGCGCCCAACAATGATCCCGAAGAAAATATCATTCTTGACGAAGGAACGGACATTAATGTTTTGTCTCGAGTAGAAGTTGATAAGACTGTTTCTTTAGGCAAATTGGATTTGAATTGGAATTCAGTCACCAGACAATAAGCCGAATTTTGCACAAATACCACCATAACTCTTTTAAATACGAATTGCACCAGCACTGGTACGAAAATGATTACGAACGTAGGATGGAATATTACAATTGGATTTTGCAGAATAACGTGCAGCCAGACAATGATTTTTTTGGGAATGATTTTATTTTCGGACGAGTCTAGGTTTACAAATTTGGGATTATTTAACCGACAAAATACAAACTATTGGTCACAAGAAAATCAAAATTTATTACGGGAGGGTAACTTTCAAGTACGGTTCGGTTTCAATGTTTGGCTTGGAATAATCTGTAGTAGAATCATTGGTCCAATAATATTTGAAGGACCCCTGATTGGTGCTAGATATTTGGGATTTCTGCAAAATGAAATTGAGAACAGTTTAGCTGAATTACCGTTCCAATTACGACAGGGAATGTATAGCCAACAAGATGGCGCTATTCCCCATAATTCAATAATAGCAATTGATTACCTTCAACGGAGATTCGGAGAAAACGTAATTTCGATGAATGGTCCTGTGAGGTGGCCTCCAAGGTTACCTGATTTAACACTCCTTGATTACTTTGTTTGGGGTAATTTAAAAATATTGTCTACACAATCGCCGTTACAACCCGTGAAGACCTGGAGCTACGAGTAAGACGCGCAATTAATAGCATAACGGCAAAGCAATTGGCGAACAATCTTCGAGAAACAGCTATGCGAGTTCAGAAGTGCATTGACGCGCAATGGACTGCATTTTGAACAACTGTTGTAATGTTTTATGTTCATTTTTTGTATTCCAAAGCCATCCTATGTATAACAAGGTAATTAGAACAAAATTGTATTTTCTTATTTTCTTTTAGCTTTAATTTTGTTTATATTTATCGTACATTTTAATACAACATATGAATAAATTCCTTATTAATAGTACTAATAAATGGTACCACGGTACCAATATGGTTTCATTTGGAATAATTGAGTTTTTCCCCAAAAGTTTTGATGAAATTTTTTGCTCATAAATCACGTAATTTAGTATTTTTGACGGGATTTAGATTATTCTAGCATTACACGGGTCATTTAGAATAAATCGGAACCGTAATGGCACACTTAAATGGAAATCTAAAAATTATAATATAAAAAATACTGACGTTTGAAATGTCCATTGTTTGGTATCGTTGGATTCAGAAAATTATGCAAAATTCAAAAATACAATAATATACAGGGTATTCCAATTAAAAATTGAAAGTTAGTGTCACTTCCGGTCAAACCGGAAGTGGAAAAACATCACTTGTTTGTCAAAAAGTGCCTCTTATTATGTATATATGATATCCTAAATTTCAATGAATTATTTTCAAAACTAAAGGAGAAAAGGGGGTGTACCATGATCCTGTTACATCCGATATAGGTCTTTCACCATATGTGTAACAAATGTGAGCAAAGCTTCTGTGGAACTTTTCAACGAAAGTCATGTTGCTGATTGCTCAAGTTATCAGCCGATTCGAGATACTGTAATAATTACTTGTTAATGGTGCTCTCAATTACTCTGAAAAGTATATACAAAGAGTAAGGCAATGGGAAAATAATTACAACTTTAGAGATACGTCCCTTTTAAGTATAACAGCTGGAATGCCATCAGATTCTGTTGATTTGTAGATATCACAGATTTTGGAGAATCAACTTTATAGTTTGGTGTAAGAATACTAAATATTTCTCACATCAAAGTGTCAATGGGTGTTATTTCCGAAGAACCTTTCTCTTAAGAGTTCGAAGTCCACTACTACAAATTGTAACTTCCAAGTTGTGTTATCTTTGCATTTTCATACAGTAAATTCATTGCTTTATAATTTTAAAAACTGTATCTTTTTCTTTATAGTAATAGACAGCTTGTGTAAATCGACATTATGAATAAATGTACACTATCGTTAACGACGGTAAGCGCCTCAAACTTCTGTTTTATTTCCCTCTTGTACTCGTAAAAGTAAGCAGGCTTATAATTTTTTTCACGCTTGCACCTGCCTTTTCCAAAACATACGGAAACCGCAAATCTTCAGTTAATTAAAATAGTTTATATATAGTTACAGCGTTTCCTAAGATTTTAAACAGATGCAGGTATTTTCAAAAAAAAAGTTTTTATGTTGAGCAATTCGTGATGTTGCCGGATATTTTGTGATATGGCGCAAAGCTGATTGTTATTTCACATTTTAATTTTTCCGTCAGTTCTTTTGTTTGCTATATCTTGTGTTGGCATTATAACTCTGTCGGTCTCCAAGATTTGGTGCATATTTTAGAATAAATAATCCACGCTTAGTAGAAATTTCAAATTTCAGGTGGATATTTAGGTGATTTGAGAGGCCACTGTGACAGATCCTCAAGATACCACATTTATGCCAGACGCATGAAGGTTTCATGGTTACACTCGTTTTGAAATATTAAAATTATTGTCTGGAACAATCCAAAAACGCGTTTCATACTTACCTCTTTCCTTTCAATTCCACTTCAACAAAATTAAGGTTTTCTTGTAAATATCCTTTATATTCTTAATACAATCAATCACAAGTGCTGAGCTTTTCCGTGTCTTGCGAATACTTCGAAAAGTGTATTTATAACACGCGAATCGAACAATGACTAATTGCAAGACTGATCGATCACAGACACAAGTTTTTGTCGGTAATAAATCATATTTATTCATAACAAATGTATGAAATTTTAGTAAGTAAATTTTTATGTTCGATTTGTTTAGAAAGACGATGTGTGGAAGAATAACTAACATGAAAATGTTAGATGGTTTCTTGTGTATTCAACTAAAATGCTCAAGAGAACAAAATGTAAAGATGCTGATATTATTTAAAATACTTTATACTAAATACAATGTGTTTTTTCTTCAATTAACATATTACGTGCTACTGGCGTATACAAATATTTTAACAATGATGTCAACGATACGGTGTTCAACGCTGTTTTTATTTCATTGACGCATATGTTGCGTTCGTTAGCACAAATTGTTGAGCAATACTACTGACGACGGACCGTATGTGTTGTAACTCAAAAATATATGCGATTAGACAGGCCTTTAAGGATATCTCTACTATTTAAAATTGCAAATAAAACATGTCTGTGTAAGAAAAAACCACCGTAGCAATTTTTCTCAAACATTCGTGATTTCTCTAGCACAGTAGGCGCATGTTTTGGTTTAAAATGTTATGGCAAAGAGGTTTAAGGGTTTTTAAACGAACAAACAATAACTAAGTAAAATCATAGGCGTGCATAGACTTTGCAATAAGGGGCTTAACTAATTGTCCTAAACCAATTTAATTGGTTGATTTGTATTTGTATAAAATAAGTAATGAAAAAAAGACTTGTCAGTTGCTAGCAAAAAGCTTCAATAATCTGCATTTTATCTATCCCAAATGAACGTTGAGATTAACATGACCATGAACACTATATGTTGTGTTATGTTGTTGACTAAATTTTTACAAAATATCAAATAATTGGCATGGCCAGGACCAAGGAAACAAATTTTGTCAACTAATTAATTGCCAATATTTATCTCAAAGATAATTCCTAAAGAGAATATATTCCGGAAATTCGAACAGTATTTATTATTGATGTATTAGTTTATGAAATCGACGAAAATTTTTATCGAATTAGATCTGGTAATAATTCGACGAGAAAAGGATAATTACGTTTGTCCAAATTGTATTATAATCATTAAAGGGGCAATTCTGCCAAGATTGTGCTTCTAAATATTAAACATATATTGTGTTAAAGCAACACGACTACTGATCGAAATTTACTTCAAACACAATGAAGAAAATTAAGGACAATTCTTATTCCATTAGGAATTGCGCTGTATATCGAAACCTTATAGTTAAATATTACAGATGAATCTGATTCAGTTTGTTACTTAAGATTACGCAAGAATTTCAAATCTGTAACTTAGAACGTTTCGGATTTTTCATTAAAGAATCATCATTCACGGTTCACTTTTTTCGGGACTAACAGTTCAATCACACAACCTTCTCGAAATTTTAGATCACCCTGTACATACACAAGTGAGGCTTTAACATTTTCATATGCATATTTTTTTAGTGGGAATTTGGCATAAACAAATTTAATTATCGTGATTAATTCAACAAATATCTGAGAAAATTGAAAATTGTTTTTTTGGTCACATTATTTATTTTTGCTCGTATTTTATTTTCCTGCTTCTTGTCAAAAAATGTTTCTCATACGAAATGAGACCGTTGGTGGCTTTAAGAGAATGAAACAACGTAAAAATCAATGCTATAAGAATGAGACCAAGGCACAAGAAAGAAAATTTTTGTAATATTGGTAAATTTACCGCCTAAATTTCGCGACTTTTTAGTAATTTTTCCAATAATTTTGTTCAGTTGTCTTACTTATAGTAATTTAGAGTTAATCTTTATCCTTTAACATACAATTTTTTGTGTTCTTGGTACCCTTTTCAAGTGTCACACAGTTTCTCGCTGAGACTTTAGATCGGGGAGGGCAGGGTAATGTCATTTATACGGACTTCTCAAAGGCATTCGACAGACTTGACCATGGATTATTGCTGCATAAACTATGCGATGTAGGACTTAGTGATGGACTCCACATTTTTTTTTATTTCTATTTAAACAACAGAAGCCTATACGTGCAGTACCAGTCTGTTGAAATGACAGCAACTTCAGGAGTTCCGCAGGGATCCGTTCTAGGGCCTCTTTTGTTCATTATTTTCATAAATGATATTGTCTGTGAACTTAGTTGTAATGCTCTATTATATGCAGATGATATAAACCTATATTCGTCGATTCCCAACTTTGAGGACTGTATTAGGTTGCAGGTAGATTCAAATAAATTGAATCTTTGATGCGAAATAAATTTAGTACCTCTGAATATTAGTAAGTCCAATTAATTGCATGAGTTTTACGATAAAACTGCAGCCAATTGAATTCACATATTCAATTAACGAGGCCAATGTAACTAGATGTTATAAGTTTAAAGATTTGGGAGTAATCTTTGACTGCCGATTAACTTTTACTGATTACATCAGTACCGGGTGCTTATAGAAATTGTTGTCTTATATTAAGAAACTGCAAGCAGATTATGTAAACTGCTACACTGGAGTTACTTTTTAATGCTTTCATAAGATCTAAATTGGAATATGCTTGCCCAGTCTGGAATCCGGGATACGAAATTCATAAATTTCATATTGAGAAAATACAGAGGAAATTTGTAATTTTTCTATAGTATAAGTCGGATGCTGTAAGTTAATTAGTTGTCGATTATGTTTTGTAACTTCCTGCCCGGTAATTGAATTCGTCTGTTAGGTAGTTGTAACTGTAAATAAATAAGTAAATAAATCACTTACCTTCTGCCCTAGAGCTATATGCCAGCTTTTAGTTCATTAATGATCCATCGGATACGAAGTCGCTCACCAGAATGATATCTATGACAGAATACGGCCAAACATAATATTTACGCCTGCCGATATAACCTCAAATTTTGCTTTGCATTATATTTGCACTGATTTTTTTTTTGGTGAATTGAGTAAAAATTATTTATGTTTCTTTGTACACATTTTATATCAGTGGACTCGTAAAAGCACACAAATCCTCTGTTCTGTGGTAACATGTTTTTGGCGGTTTCAAACAAATCTATATACATATATGCATTATATTTCTAGTAACATTTCTGGAAATTTCTAAAATAATACATCCCTGTACAATTACTTTTTGTTTTTATTTCATCTGATTGGCCAATTTATTGAATATTTTTAAAAATGCTTTTTATTGGAAATAGATTTTTGTTATTGCACCCTGCCTATTCAGATGTCCATAGTCTTTAAATGTATAATTCTTCCTATTTAGTTATCACTGTAGGTGGTATTTTGATTGATTTAAAAAATACCAATACAAACTCGGGAGCTCATCATTAAAATGGTTTCCTATTTGAAGTTAATTTTGTTTCATATCTCATAAACTGTAATTCCAAAACGTATAAAAAGTTTAAAACCTAATTCGTTCTTAAAATAAAAGTAATTACTTTACCTAAGGAGAATTTGAATTTAATAGATCTTTTTTACCACAAAAGATTATTGCTCCGAGCGATTCTATAATCATTATTAATGTCGATATTAATCCTTCACTTTTTAAAAACCGGCAATGAAAGTATAATTACAGTTATTAACATTGTTTCTCATATACTTACCTTAATTTCTTATAAATCGCGTATAAAACTTAACACTACAAAACTGTCTAGATTTGATAGTTAATCTTTATTATCACATGGTGGAGGTAGAATGATTTATGGATTGACTTTCTAGTAACGTTTAATATATTTCATGATAATGGTTAATCCAATCATATTGATTTAAATAATTGCATTTCTAAATAATAAATTTCCCTCTTGTATGATTTAATAATTATTCAGTTTTATGTAAATTTCAAATCTGTAAGCAAAGCAAAAGATCAATATTAATAATTTCGATTTCAAGGTAAAACAGTATAAAAGGTAGGATCATTATCCAGTACGGAAAACTAAAACAATAACCTTTTTCATTGCGGATATTTACGGTCAAGGTAATTCGTAAGTGGGGTAAGATTTATGAAAAATACACAGCATTATGATAAACTATTTAGTTTATTTGACTTTCATATACACTCACAAATTGAGAGCGGCTGAAGCCGTAGGATACAAACATTTACCTAGTAATTATTATTATTAATATTCATCTGATTTTTTGGAAAAATAACGGAACAATACTTTTGTAAATATGTTATAATGTTTTAATATGTGAATACAAAAACAAAGTTTAAACATTCCATTCTTTTTATTCAGTTTTGAACTGCAGAAAATGTGTGAACAAAAAATGTAGTAGGCAAAAATTGATAAAAACAAATGAAACATATTTTAGTCGGTAGCAGCAAAATAGCATGACGGCAAATCCGCTTAAAATGCGCACACTCTCTCAAACATACAGTCTATTTTTCATTAAATTTAAACTTAAACAAAAATATTTACATCACAAAAAATAAATTACCTATGCATTCAAAGTTATGTAAAACTTAACCTAAAATCACTGTTTTGTCAAGTCTTGCGTGGCAAAAAAACATATAAACATCTTGAAAAATAAATGCTAAATAAAAATAATTTATACAAATGTATTCAACACTTAGATACTAAGTTTTCTTCACGTTATATTTACAAAGATGTTCTTTAAAATATGCTCCTTGGATAATTATTATAAATATTACTGGCTATACACAACATCGGCATTAAAACTATCAACAATAATAAAACAACTGCCGATAAAAAAGGGCGAGATGTCTGCACGCTGGACTAAAACAATGTGAACAAAAATAACAAAAGGAGGGTCCAAAAGAAATGGGCACCAAACAACAATAATAAAATATATATGTACAAAAATCGTGCATGGTAAGGGGACCAGTAAAACAAATTCATAAAACGAACAAAATAAAACATTAAAATAAAACGGTGTTTTAAAAAATAAAATTCTAAAAATTCTAAAAATAAAAGTTTCTGTTCTTGGTGAATTAAATAAACAGTTTGAAACGCAGGTGAAGCGCACCCCTTTTACTAATAATTTGTAAGTCAACCACCATTTTTGATTTAAATTATGTGATATCTGAAGCTGCTGTTTATTTTTGGGGAGGAACATTTTTCAAGAATTAAAAAAAATTATAAACTGTGTTTAAAATCCAAATACAACTAGTAAATGGTAGTATATCATCGAAAAAGATCGGTAATTACGAATATATCGATTAGAGATAACGCCGTAACTATCGATATACAGATTTTTATCAATAAAGTGAATGCAATTATTAAAAGTATCTACAAAACAGTTTCTTTTACTTCTTCATTTACAAAAAAACGAAAAAAGTAATGTCGCCAAAATGCAGAAATACAAAAATAAAGGTGTAATCGTAACATTGAGTCACTTTTTAATTCGTTTACACTTGTTGAATATTTCGATCCCCCATCCAAAAAATAAAATTAACAGCTCTTAATGTCACATGATATGGTAACCAAAAATAGTGACCAAGTCTCCTAAAAACCCCAAATTTCTAAATTGGTTTTTTCATTTAAAGGGGGAGG
Organism: Rhamnusium bicolor; assembly: GCA_029963845.1. Lineage (NCBI taxonomy): Eukaryota > Metazoa > Arthropoda > Insecta > Coleoptera > Cerambycidae > Rhamnusium > Rhamnusium bicolor. Next base: position 26,558 of record JANEYF010004030.1, on the reverse strand, counting down.
GGTGAAGTTTTACTGATTGACCCTGTACATATGTATTAGAAACACACTGTTGCGAATACCTCTAAAAGTGTATGCGCCTTGGAGTTGCGCTTCTGGTGTTTTTGTAATTTAATATTGTGACTTAAATAAATGTTTATTTAATTCACTGGTACATAATAACAAGCTTGAAATTTTATATTTTTAAAAATTTGAATAATTTCAAGAACTCATTTAAATTTCAGTAAACTAGAATGAGTTCGCCAAGGTAATTGCGTCACATATGATTTCTTTTTGTTTTGCGTAATTTTTGCAATATATATGGCAAACGGGTTTATTTAAGTTACCATTACAGAAACAATTAATGTTGGTTAGGTGAAAATAAAAGACAAAAACATGCAAAGCGGAAGGATAATATAAAGCATTGTTAGTAAACGTATAGGAATAATAGAAATCACATCTTTGTAAAAACAGGCGAAGGAAACGGACCAGGCGCATATCCAATAGAAAAGACCATTTCCATGCATCTTTTATAAATATTAATTTTAATTTTTAGGAACAAAGTACCATAACAAATATCGATGCGCGACTTTTCGCCGCAAGAAACGCATTTCCTGTTGGATATGCGGCACATGTATGAATGAGAGAAAAGCGAGAGATGTATAATTAGTATTAGTATTAACATTCCAATGCTAATTATCGGCAGGTAAATGAGTATTGTCCAATATTAGAGAGCTCGGTAGAGATATTAGATACTTTTTCGCCAATGTTTGTTAATATTTTTAGAGGTATATAAAAGTAAAATGAAATTGAAAACAAACGTATAAAGAGTTTAACAGTTTTTATGCTGTTTTTCACCTCGATAAATTGCGATATGAATTATATAGTAGGAACCACGATTCGGACATAAAGGTCCAGCAGTATTTAAACAAATACTCAATAAATACACACTGACTGCTCTAAACATAGCAATAATAATAATGTAATAATAATATAATATGAATAGTAATAATAATCGTGTAATACGTCAGATGGTGGGTAATCCCACGTGTCACATTCACTTAGCATCGCTAGGTTGCGACAATGTCGCGACCTCGGCGTCCGACGACGTCTGGAAGGGAGGGGGTGGGGATGTTAATTTAGCGGAGAGGGTACGTCGGGGGGGCGCCGGGCCTGTCGCGCTATATCAACAATCACACTTAGTTCCAAAGAAACTCACTAGAATGCGAGGCAGGTCATACCGAAGTATTTCCCATTTTTGAGTTATTTTGGATACGTAAACCTAATATATTTAAAATTTTAAATATATATCTACTACTATATATACGTACAATGCCGGTGAAAACCAACGTTAAAACATAATAACTATATTATTACTTAAAACACCGTATCGATTATTATTAGTAGGAACCAATTTTTTTACTGCTGGCCAGAGGTGGATTCTTTCGCTTATGGTGAAGCTGTTTTCTTCCGCTTACTCTTACCAGCTGATATATTCAGTTACATATACATATATATGATAAATACAGCATTTGCCTTATCAACTTTAATAATTAGTGTAATAATAATAAAAGTTTTTGTAATAATTTAATAATAATGAATAAAAAAGCGGCCGTGCTCGGTGCGAGTCGTTTGAGGAACTGTCGAGCCCGGCCGATAGGAACTTGTTTTACTGGGCTGCCAGAGCCCTGTGGACCCTCGCGGGTGCCGCATGCAGTATCTACATCTCGATAGGAACATTTTATGTCGCAGTTTGATATACACAGAAAGTCAGGAACTTGGCCGCTGTCTGGAGCGTCCGGAGACCGCCAGCAGAGGCCCTCAACTTATTAGTAACTATACGTTGCAATAGGAATCATCGGACCTACTCAACTATACAACATATACACAACTACACTGACACATCTACAATAACATAACATGATAACTTTTAAAAATATATAGTACATCAGCTGTAAATATATAATTTTTATCATTGCTTATTACGTTTTCTTTTTCTGATTTAGGTAGTTGGGTTTAAATTTCATTGTCTGTTTGAGTTCCTTTGCTAGCCGAAGTAGCTGGCCGCTACTTCTTGATTCTCCGGGACTTTATTTATATATTAACATCTCGATCAGCAGCCTGTCCATTAGTGCCCAGCGCTCGTTAGAGGCTGAGCCACGTCGGTAGGTGCTAAAAACCTTCTTTTAGGTTCAGAAGGCTGGCAAAACGTATTCGAATTTGAATCCACGACCTGTTGGGGTGACTCTTGAGCAGCTCGGGCCGCCAAAAGCGTAATCTGGTTAACAACGTCCTCCATTTCGTGACTCAATGGTGATTCCGAGGGAGGTGGTAACAAGGAACCCATCTTATTACTACTAGTGTTGTTACTACTAACGTTACTAGGGATAATATTAGATTTAAAGTGCGCTTCACTCTCGCAATGCTTTTTCAACTCCATAAAAGTCTTAAACCTTTCGTTATTACAACTTTTACACTCGTAGCCGGTTTGTACTATTCGGAATGCGCCGCGGCTTTCTTGATTTCCGCCGTAGCATTGGCGTTGATGGGTCAGCAGGGGCGACTCGCCGGGGAAGGCCAGCCGGCATTTTTTTGCAGACGAAGCAGACCTCGACATCCACATCGCGCACGGGCAGGTCCGCCGGGCGTTGGAAGGAATCCGGCAGCTTGAGAGTGGTCACCCCCGGCTCGGAGTTCCCAGCCGCCACTTGCTCCAAGACAGGTGCTGGAAGCGGCAGGAAAGAAGGCCCAGAGCCAGTGTCTAAAAGCAGTCCTCCGGCTCCCCCCTGAAACAAAAGAGATATATTTACAAAAAACATACCAAAATGACGTTAGTTAACGATTTAAGAAAAGTCTAATTAGCACTGAACTTTTTTCGGTAAAACTAAACGAATTTTCATTTTAACTTATTTTACTGATTGATTAGTGGATGTTGCATTTTCTGTGTCACACAGTATATTACTACAGTAGGTATAGTACCGTGCACAGATAATTTGGTCCTTTTCACAATTTAACGAGATGAAAGAAATGCCGCCTATCGTTTCGACTTATTCGTTTAAACAAATGATATTCCTTTGTGTATCGGGTCCCCAAACTTCCCGCACAATTGTCAATAACGATAGAAGGCATAACAGATAGAAGTATATTCTTTTTTGTTACTACCATTTAATTCTAATAAACACCAAATTACCTGTACAGTGTACGTACGATGCATGATAATTGATAAAATCAGCTATTATATATTTTGAATAAGAATGCGAATGTTACAAAATCTTTTAGATATTATTAGATAACGATTATAACAATAATTAAATTTAATTCTGCAAGATCTTAAGAACTTGTATATAACTTGGAAAAAAAAATAAATCGAATGAAAACCTACGGTGTGGTCAGTATTTTTTTTAATGTGCGCTAAGCATATGTCAGTAGTTTATGATGCGCATTTTTTTTTTTTTATTTTTTTAGAATAAAACAAATTATCTGAGAAATACATACTATAAAAATTTTAGTTTTGTTAGCATTGTTGCAATGTATCGGCATTGGTATTTGATTTAATTGCCAAGAAAGCGTATACTGTTTTTGTTTATATATGAGAGGGACACCAGTACCGTCTTTAGGCACGGGCTCGGGGCCCCGGAAATTTGGGAGTCCTAGTGGACGTAAATTAACTAACATAACTCATTTTGCAAAAAAAGAAAAATAAGATCAATTTTGAACATAAAATAACAATAATAATAATACATATTTTTTTCAAATTGTCATACATTATAAGTATAGATATAATAACATGTAGGTTGAAGTATGTCAGAAACAAAACAAAACAATATTATACAACTTATAAATGAGACAAAACTTATATTATTTAAATACAATTTAATTTCATACAAGTGAGATCTAAAAGAAATAAATTCATTAACACTATAAGGCTCAATATTTACTAACAGATTGAAAATGTCTCTTTTAAAATGTTTTATATTTTCAATATGTTTTATTTTATTGGGTAGTAGATTGAAAAATCTCATGCTAGCATGGCAAGGGCCCTTTCCATACATACTTAATTTATGTATTGGATAATTATAATTATTGCAATGTCTTGTGCTATATTTATGATCTCTTTGGTGTTCTCTATGTTTTCCTTTGTATTTAAAATTAAACATTAGACATTTAAAAATGTATATTGTCGGAATCGTTAAAAATCTATTTCTTTTAAATTTTCCTCTACATGTTTCTCTCAATGGAATTTCATATATTAATACATAGAGCTTGTTTTTGTATTATAAACAATTTATGTATATCGATCGTTCCACCCCAAAATATAATACCATATTTAGCTTTAGATATAAAAGAGACATAATACACAGTCCGCACTGTTAAAATGGAAACATACCTTCGAATGACTCTCATACTGTAACATACGTTATTTAATTTTTTATTTACATTTAATATATGATTAAACCAGTTTAAAGAAACCTAAAAACTTAACTGATTCGCTTAACAAGACATTTTCATTATTTATTAAAAAATCATTTTCTTTATTTATTAAAAAATCATTTTCTGTCAAATGTATCTTTGACCTGTTTGTTTTAAATATTGTATATGTTGTTTCTTGAACGTTATTTTCCAATAACCATCTTTTAATGTAAGCTAACTGGGTAGTACCAGTTAGCTTTCTGTAATAAATTTTTTATATTGTATCCTTTGATTAATATTGAAGTGTCGTCGGCATAATTTATTATTCTATGTCTACTATCTTTCAAACTGTTACATAAATCGTTGATATATATATTAAATAATAAGGGGCCCAATCTACTACTCTGTGGAATACCGATTTGACTATTTTTTTTGTATTTGACTTTATGTCTTTATCAAACATATTTATTTTTACAAATTGTTGACGATTCTCTAAATATGACTATATCTACTTGGGAGCAGTTGTTCTTACTCCGTACCTTTCCAACTTATTTAGGATAATGTTATGGTATATTGAATCATACGCCTTTGACAGATCCAGAAATATACCCAAAGGAATTTTATTTTCTAAAGTCATTAGAAGTTCATTTACATATCCAAAAACAGCAGTCTCAATACTTTTATCTTTGAAGAAACCATGTTGGTTATCACTTAACAAAGCGTTGTCATTAAGAAAAAATTAACAATTGATTATAAACAACTTTTTCAAAAATGTTGGAAAAGCTGGACAACAAACCTATTGGTCTGTAATTTTCCACATCATTTTCATTTCTATTTTTGTGAAATGGAATTACTGATACTAATTTAAGCAAGTCAGGAAACTGCCATATTTTAAAGAATTATTGGTAATATAAACAATTGGTGCTACTATAAATTTTATACATTTTTTTTAACAGTGATGTGATAACTGTTTTAGTGCTTACCCTTTGTAAGCGTCGGTTTATTTCTTTATGGGTGTCCAGCGATATCGGGGCTTTTAATATTTAATAACAAGAATTCTCTTACATCTATTGCGCCTACTTTGTTTTGGCGAATGAGCAGCAGGACAGTCTACGGTCTTACGAGCTAAAAAACTCCGAAAGTAATGCACAAAGACTACAGTTTTAAGATACTATATTATTGAAAAAACTTTTAAAACTTTTAATTTATTCAAAACTTCTATGACTCTACCTATATCTCAAAAAGTTAAAGTACCTAGCTAATTACGTTTTTAAGAATATATTTAATTTATTTTTGTCAGTTTTACTATTTGTCTATCAATTTTTAAATATGATAACATTAAATAGTGTGGCAAATAATACGAAAGGTATATTTAGAGGGGTGACAAAGATAAATCTGCATATGGGCACCCTAGCGGCCACCCTGGATAATATGGTCTTGTCCAAACCATACGAGGACTTGTTATATTAAAGTTTCTAGTTCATTCTATGCACAATACTGTTCAAATATCTAGATCGCAGGATTTCGTATCCCCGAGCACCGAGCCTCTACATTCATATTCATTACATTATTCATTTATAGAATTTAAAAATCTTGGGTCAATGCACAACTTGTCCTCAAAGCTAGCTACGGACCGAATTTACAACGAATTAAACTGAAATAGATTTATGCGCGAATCGTCAGAAAGCAAAAGAGACAGAAAACACTGGCGGGGACAATGTCCCTGACACATTTTACGGAAACGGTAACGCACGAAGTTCAGTAGAGCAGTCTTATTGCTGACTAGGAACGCGTTGGTCGGTAAATTCTGCCGCGTTGTTTTTAATGTTTTTATTTGTGAACATTGTATTAGTAAATCTCTACTTGTCGTGAAATTAAATAAAACAGTGTTTTTGGTGTTTACTATTAAATATGAGTGTTGTACAAAATATATTAAAACTGAAAGATGGACATAAGTTGGGTTATGAAGACCGAGTGAAATTCAAAGGTGGTGGCCGTCCAAAACCTAATATGAATGTCTGAAAATTAATGAAAGTCCTAAAAAAAATGATAGCACAAAGTTACGGTGGAGCATCAGTAATGAGTGGTGCTTTTGGAGGTGTACAAGCCAAAATTAAAAAAAGTTATCCTTCAGCAAATTTTATTCATTGTTACGCTCATCAGCTAAATTTTACAAAAAGCATCAAATCAGGATAAAAGCATAACAATTTTTTTTTGCTAATTTACATAGCTTTTCTTCATTCTTTGGAAAATCGCCGAAAAGAACAGCCGTGTTAGATAATGTTGTTAAGGTGAGATTACCTAAAGCGGCTCCAACACGATGGAATTTTAATACAAAGTGCATAGAGACTGTTTATACCTACCGAACAGAATTATTAGATTATTTAGAAAAAATCATTGATAATGAACAAGAAAACAACACTCTAAACCAAGCTATAGGTTTAAAAAACTACTTACAAAATGAACATTTTCTTTACTGGTTAAATTTTTTCATTTAGTTATGCCTCATTGTGATATATTGTTCAATCAATTACAAAAATGTAATATCGATGTCATAACAGTAAATAAGTGTATTGGCGTTTTTAATAGTAAAATTGAAGAAATCAGAAATAAAATTTTGAATAACTATTTGGAGGAGACATCCATGCAGTCTGCCCAGAGATGTAAAACGGAAGAATCAAAAAGGAGAATTTCATTAGAAGTTTGTGATATAATTACATCTGAGATCAAAAACAGGTTTGGCTTCAGTAATCATTTAGCAGTGTCTCAGTTAATTCACGCAGATCGATTTAAAGATTATAAAAAAAGCTTTCCTCAAGATATGTTTAAATTAGTTAAAACGGAGTATCCAGTCATAAATCATTTGAAACTTAAAACTGAATTAGAAGTATTATATAGCCGAGAAGCTTTTTCCAATAGTGAAGGTGCAGTTGCTTTGTTACAGCTTTTTATTAACAATAATTTGTGCAATACTTTTTCTGAAAGTGTCAAACTGTTAAAAATCTTGTGTACTCTCCCTATGACTACCGTCGAAAGTGAACGTTGTTTTTCCACCTTAAAAAGAATAAAGACATTTTTAAGAAATACCAAGGGTCAGGAAAGGTTATCTTCTTTAGCTATGCTTACCATAGAAAGGGCATTAATAAAGAAGATAAAAGACTTTAATGAAAAAAGTAATTGACCACTTTGCATCTCAAAAAGACCGGAGGATCGACTTGGAATTTAAATCACTTTAAAAGGTAGCTAATACAGTAAACTTTTCTAATTGACCTCCCTATCTCTTGACCCACGAACCGCCACTGGTTGACACTTGTAAAAGTATTAACTCTTGGTTAGTCTTAACCTCACAAAATATATTCCTAGCAATCCATACTAGAGAAACGATATTATATTTCAAATTATCTTTTAAATTAAAAGAATTATTAGTAATAAACTAATAAACGAGATAATTTCAATTATTTTGATCGACCTTGCACAATACCTTATTTTATTGACGTATTTTATTACAAATTAAAATTTGCAATTCTCCCAAAAAAGCCTTGGTTTTAACAAATTTAATTAATTTACAACTTAATAGGTCCTAAAACACTTAAGTTATGAGTGGCATACCTTGAACTGAGATGTTTAGATACGTATGCATATTTGGCGTATACTAATAAAAAGTTATGTACAAAAAACTGCTCTTTAGAACTGGATAATTTGTTCGGTAAAAATGAGCTAATAGTGCATTTTAACGTTTAAAGTTGCTTATTTTATTATAAAAAAATTGGCGCGACTGAACACATTTAGATTTTTCAGATGGATATTGTTATTTCCTAAAAATGAATCTGATACCCATAAAATAAATTAATTATGATTCCGAAAGTGAACTTGCATTTATTTTGCTTTAGGGAAATGAAACAGAGGCTGCTATGGTACTAAGGTCTTTTATGACGACTTCTAACTGAAAATGTGCTGAACTGGGTTTTTCAGAGATTTAAGATAAGATAAAATTATCTGAACAAAATTCTAGAATTTAAATTGATGTCAAATGCAACGTTGTTGGTAGGTACTGATAGGCAGAATTAAATCTTTTAAAAGAACCAATTACTTATTATATCGAATACAAACTATTTTTTTGATTAATAGCTTAAATATGATGTAACATATTTCACTTGAAAATTGATTTAAGGTAATATTAGAAGGATTTAAGATCGTTTTACAAAAATTTAAATCTTTTCAGGGTGATTTAAATCATGTTTAAATTATCTAAACCTCTCAGAAAAGATTTTTGTCACTTTGAACTAATTTTGTTCGAAAGACAAACGTGTCGATACATGCATGCTTATGCGATGATCTAATTAGTTCTAAGTGCAAGCTGAAGAGAGGGAGTAGAGAGTGTTTGCAAATAAGTCCAAGCGGATATACATTTGTTTTGATGAATATATACATTTGTCGTCTGTTTTACAATTTCCCTGTATTAGTGAGGTAAATGCTAGTGTTGTAATTTAGTATCTAACATTTCTCTAAATTATAAAATATTATTAAATTTATTGGGATAAAAAAATGATCAATATTTTGGAGGCTAATGAAATCTACACTAATACTACTCTATTTTAATTTTGAACCTTTTCAAAGTAAAGTCGGGTTTATGCAGCGTTGCCGACAAATGAGCAAATACAAAGATATTTGTAAAATCTTCAAAATATATTAAAGAATTTCACAAAGCCTACCCAAGAATTAGTGAACATCCACAACCAGTATATTAAATCTGTTGTTTCTAAATTCGACCCCAAGGAGTCCAAATTTATCAGGGAAAATCAGCAATAGTTTGAAAATCCATACGTTGAAGCAGCAGATTTGCGCACTGTATATGATAACAACTCAAGATGCTGTTCTCTCCTTTTATAATAAAATCTTACATAATTTTGATGAAAAATTAAGATCAGCTGTAATTTTCTTTGATCTGTCACGGGCCTTTGACACCATTAATCATAATTTGGAATTAAGAGAACTTGAAACATATGGTATCCGTGGCCTAGCGCTGAAATGGGTAAATTCCTACTTATTGGAGAGAACACAGTCGGTTAACATCATACAAGATGGAGTAGAATGTCTTTCGGATAGTGTTAACATGTTAACAGGGGTACCACAGGCAGTGTCTTGGGTCCGTTGTTGTTTAAAATATTCGTCAACGATTTAGTAGTCAACATAAATAACTGCTTTTTAACTCTTTTTGCAGATGACACCTCTACTATCATAACTGCTACAAATGTAGACTTTTTAAGTAAAAATGCTACTCTATGTGTAGATAAAATGTCACAATGGTGTCTCAACAATGGCTTAATACTAAATGAGCAAAAAACTGTATTTCTAATGTTCTCTCTAATTGGTACAAAGCTGGATTTTAGTCTCTTGATTAGGGGTAATCATAATCTTCATCAGAATGATTTTGTGAAATTCTTAGGTGTACAGATGGATAAGACTATGTCATGGGAAATTCATATAGGGAATCTAACAAACAGACTGGCTAGTCAAAACTTTGCTCTCCTCCAAATGAGAGACTCTGTTAACTCTGATACTCTGAAAGCTTTTTATTACGGCTATATCTATTCGGTTCTGCAATATTGCATATTGTGCTGGGGAAATAGTTCCGGAATAAAAAAGGTGTTCATTTTGCAGAAAAGAATATTGAGAAGTATGTTTAAACTTACCTACAATACATCATGTAGGGATTATTTTAGACAGCTTGGCATACTCACTATTTACTGCATATACATTTTGCAATCAGTATGTATTGTCAGGAAGAATATTAATAATCTTTTAAAATGTGGTGATATAAATAAGTACAGCACTAGATCAGCAAAAAATATTTTTGTACCCAGCCATAGATTAGAGCAAATAAAGAAAGGTCCCTTTATCTCTTCAATAAAAATGTATAACCACCTCCCACAAGTTATAAGAAATGCAAACAATTTTGTAACATTTAAGAAGCTTGTAAGAAAATATTTAGTGGAGCACTGCTTTTACTCTTATGAGGAATACTACCTCTCTAATTAATGTTATTAATCTAATTTAATTAATTTTGTGATAATAAAAATAATTGTGTACCTTTACTTAGTCATAATTGTTAATTGTGTTTGTTTGTCTTTATGTCACATGTTTAGTAATCTACCATTATATATGCGTACATGTGTTTGTGTATGTGTGTATATATATGTGTGTACATATGTATATATGTGTGTATATGTGTAGGATATATTCTACATTTTATAATTTACATTTTAGTATTTGACAATTCCGATACTGTTATGGTCTTATGGAAATAAACATATTATTATTATTATTATAGTATATTAGCAGATGCGAATTTCGTGGCACGATACGACAATATGGTACAAAAACTATGAATGCACTTTAACTTAGGTTTACAATAGTTTTTTCTGGTGACAACTCTTGCATGGTTATCATGTATATATAACGCCACAAATACACATACATATTTCCTTGGTTAAACATAAATTTCGATCGATTTGTTTAGCAGCAAAACTTAAAACAGCTACTCTCACCTTGATAATAGTAATTCTAGAATGTGTTTGGTCAAAATATTTGGTAATAAATGCACAATTTTGGTGAGAGATAAGAAGGAGCTTCACGCATCATCATGAAAAAACATCTTTAATAACAGAATACTTCAGATAAAATAAACTGGTTTGTATTAAAGAAATATTATTATTTAATAGCTTTGGTCAGAAACGGCTGGTATATTTTTAAACCGTATACAATGATGAAAATGTTCTTCCTTATTTGTCTTCATCAGTTCTTTTTATTTAATTAATTACATTCAAGTCATTTCGAGATGGAATCGAAAAGGAATGAACTTTCCATCTCAACATCCGTATAATAAACAAATAAATAATTTATCGGCATTCTGTGCGTTACTAATTTGTTGTCAATGTGACTCAGATTTGTAGAATGAAAACGAGTTACAAATAACTTTTGCCATAGGCGTCATGGAGACAGTTTCTTTTAATAAAACCGTAGAATGCACCGAAACAAGTTTATCAGCGAAACTTGATTAGAGCGTATTTAAAATCCATAAAGTCCCTAACGGAATATCATTAAAAATGCTACACACGTACCAAAATAAATAAATACACCATTAGAATCGTATACAGGAGATAACGTACTTGTCGATACATTAAACTGAACATTCTATCCAGTGGAACGACTAAATAATAAGATGAGAAAACTTTAAGAAATTGGGGAACAGTTTCACGGCCAGCTGGAATTAAGGCAGGCCCAGTGTTACATGGTCTTGTATAAATTTGTATCAGGTTGTGTATTAGATTCGTCCAGATTAAAACGTAGTTAAGTTTCTGCCCACTCACCAGTCACAACAACATTTATTTTAGTGAGACCGGATCAATGACTGCAACAACAATATTTCATGCATAAATTATCAAACTAATTAGCCATCGAACACATCGAGCGCTATCAAACATGCCCATAAAAATATATCGTAGCAATAATTATTAATGCCCAAGGATAAGGATAAGAAGTTATTGATAGATCCTGTCCAAATACAATGTCTTAAATATTCCATTAATTTTTATGGTTCGGATGGTTAACATTTTAAAATTAAAAGGCTGTAAAAACGCTGAGGATTTATATGGCTCTTTTTTTTATTTCCGTTTTTTACATGACGATTTGGAAAAATCAAGGATGTTATAAATGATACCAACATTTTAAAACATATATAGGGTGTCTCACCAGGAACTGCATCGATCGATATAGAGAAAAGTACGCACCAGAAATTTTTTAAAATTTAGAGAGCTACTAACGGCAGTGTGGCCAATCCAACTATAACAATTACAAGCATCTTGCACTTCCGGTTATACCGGAAGTCTATACCAACTTGCTTATTATAAATGGAACATCCAAAATATTGTAGGGTTTTCGAAAAGAGCATAAAAGTGTGAGTCAAAAACATACATACCCTATGCCTAAACCCAGCCGTTTCAAAGATATTTGTCATTTTAAAAAAATTTTGACAGGTGTAATGGTTTATAATAACTTTTATAACTTTCTTCGTGTAAAAGATACTCATTTGCTTTTTGGCATGCAGAAAGACCATAAGGTGAGCTACGCTCTATAGTTTAAAGAAATTTAATAATAGTATACCATGTGTTCCATTTTTGACGTTACGTTTTGTAAACTTCAAACCGCGATAACTTGCTTCAGTCAAATTGAACACCCTGTATTTTTTTACATCAAGTTGTAAAATGTAAAATTAAATTCCTTTCTTTTTTGATATAAGTATTGTGGGGGTTTATGTTATAATTTTTTGAAATATTTGCGATTTTCTTAGAAATTCAAGAATTTTTAATAAAAAATTTTATCAAATTAGAAACAATCAGTAATGTCAGTCATTCTCTTATGTCAAAAAATGCCACCGCGTTTAAATTACATTCACGAAGACTTTTTTAATTTGTTTATTTTATTTGTTATAATGTAAAATTTATTTCATTTTGGTTATTGTACATTATATGTGTATGTGCATACTGTGGGGAAATAAAATATTTCTATCGATCTATCAAGACATTTGTTACTAGATATCCACAAAAACGGAAAATAACACTAAACACTGTTACATGCCTATTAATTGGATTGAGGACACTGCATAAACTAAAATAGCTAAGATGAAATCAACTGAAAACATGATACCATTTTAATTTAATAATTCTTCAAAATTCCGCCCTCGAACCTCCACATATTTTTCGCACATTCGGATTAGTTCTTCATGGATTCGAGTTACCCCAATAATGCGATTTCTGTCGATTAAAAAGTCCATTTTTGGTAAATTTAGCTTCATCTGACCATATAATATTTCCCAAATAAGAATCGTCGCCTACAGACCTTATTATAATAAATTCACAAAAATGTTCTCTTCTTAGGAAATCTGTTTCTTTTAAGCGTTGCACCATTTGGACGGAAAACGGGTGAAATTTATGTCTGTGAACTAAATCCTTGAGTAGTCCCGATTCCAGAGCAGCTTGTCTTAATGACATCATTGGAAATGCATAAAAATATCTCAGAATTGTTATTTCTACGTTTTCATCATCAACAATAGATTTCCGCTTTTGAATTCTTGCCTTGACAGAGCTATAGTTTTTAAAATTATCCAGTATGCGTTTTACAGTGTTTGGTGACGGTTTCCGTTTTTGTGGATATCGAGTAGCAAATGTACTGAAAGTTCTTGATTTTACTTGATTACATACTCCATACATAATAAACAAAATTCAAAAAGTCTTCGTGGGTGTACTTTAAACGCGATGGCATTTTTTGAGATAAGAGAATGACTGACATTACTGATTGTTTCTAATGGCTAATTTGATAATATTTTTACTAAAAATTTTTGAATTTCTAAGAAAAAACGCAAATATTTCAAAAAGTTGTAATTTAAACCCCCACAATGCTTATATCAGAAAAAAGGGAATTTAATTATACATAACTTGATGTAAAAATACAGGGTGTTCCATTTGACTTAAGCACGTTTTTGCGGTTTGAAGTTTACAAAATGTAACGTCAAAAATGGAACAATTGGTATACTATTATTGAATTTCTTTAAACTGTAGAGCGTAGCTCACCTTATAGTCTTTCCGCATGAAAAAAAGCAAATGATTATCTTTTACACGAAGAAAGTTACAAAAGTTATTGTAAACCATTAGACTTGTCAAAATTTTTTTAAAATGTCAAACATCTCTGAAACGGCTGGGTTTAGCCATAGCCATACATGTTTACATGTTTTTGATTCAGAATTTCAATAATTTCAATAATTTTTGAACATTTACAAAATAAAATTGTTTGAAGATTTTCAAGATTACGAGTTGTTAGTGTATCTGTCTGTATGTATGCGTGTATGCATGTGTGTATGTGGTTGTTCCTCTTTCAGCTAGGAACAGCAACCACATGATTTCTTTTTTGTTTTCTTACTGTTTTTATTTTCTGGAAAATCACGTGTTCACCGCTTTACCATGCCACGACCGTGTTCATGAGTTCGGCAGAATTACAAATCATTTTTAAGTACAATTCTAGCTCTATCGACTTCCCTAAGAAAAAAATACCGTTATTTCTAAAAAAAAAAAAAAATGAAAGCCGTCATTGAAAACATTACCAACAAATAAACTGACCTTCCTATTTTTCCCTCTAAATCCTTAAGATTTTGTCAGGATTTTTTTTGAATAACGCTTACTTTTGGAGATATTTGACTCGGCCGTTTAAAATGAGTCACTAATATCAGTTTATCCCTTAATTAATTGTAGTTAGTCTATTTTAAGGTATTCCGGATACACTTTCAATTTACTTACTTTCACAAATTTCAAAATCAAGCTGTGACTCGACAATAGCTGTAGTAATAATATATTAATAACGTATTACAATATGAAGGCAAAAAACGTTTTTAAATATACCAAAATGTATAATATTTAACACAACGGTTTGTAATAAATTAATATCCTTCAAACTGAAACACAAAATTTAATTTTATGGATTTGTGAAGTGGAATAAAAACTGTACCTGTTTATGAAGCAATTTTTGTTGTCGCCAAATCGCTGTTGTGGTAGTAAACTTGTTTATTTGGAAAAAACGAAATTAATTTAAATTTCAGATTTAGGAGACGTCCGTTATTGAGACCGTTTCTAAAGACGGCTCAATTATTTAAATTATTGATATTCGAATCCTCCGATCATCAATCACCAATTGAAATTGAAGTATTTTAATTATATTTGCCGGAATCAGAGTAATTTTAATTTAGTTTGAAATGAAAGTCGATGCTTGAAACTTTTTAATTTTCAATAACGTCGTTTCAGTGTAGCAAATACGCGAAGAAAGAGATATTTTATAATTCAGAAAAACTCGCGTCGGAAGCAAAAATCCATATCTCACCCCAAGGCATCCAACCCCTCGCTATTATAACTCGCGGAGCGAAAAAGTAAATTTTAAGAATCCCTCGCCCTCGTTTTATAGTCGGCCAACTTCTCATACACCGTGAATTCAATCGCAGCATGACCTGTGTATACATGACCAGATGCAATTAAATAGGCAATTTATTTTTTTATGTGACTCCGGATTTTTTAATCAAAACCACGATATAATTAAAAAGTGGCTCAAATGTAATTTTGGTCGCAGTTATTGCACTGTTACCGTTGCTTTATTGTTAATGAATCTCATGAATTTTTTCCAAACACTCCAAATGATCATTAAAAAACATTCTTTACACATCCCGGGTGAAGTTTTAACTTCTCTACAAGCTATTTTAACTCCCATAAATCTTTAATTTGAAACTAAAAATCGAGGCCTTCTAGACTCGCACTTACGGGGTTGGACGAAAATATGATCTACTATACCAACAACAAAAGCTATTTATCCAATGGTTTCTCGGGTATTACCGCATGTGTGTTGCTCTCATGGATATGATATTAGGCCACATGAAACACACGCTTAAGTTAGAGGCATCCATTGATTTAATTGAAAGTTGAAGAAAGATATCAACTATTTTTCATTGATGTTCTAGTCAAGACAAACGTGTGGAGTGTTACATTGGTCAGACTTTGACATTAGTAGCCTGCAGAATAAAGCAGCATCCGAGGGTTGCTATTATGTGTGGCACTGTTATCAAGTGGGAAATTCGATAATTTTTCGCCTCCCGATTTTAATAATTTTTAGCTTAAAAGAAGCGCAAGACTGGACTACAACCCTGGATAATCAAAATATAATGAAAAAGTCAATCTGGGGGTCCTAGGTACCCATATGAAAATTCATAAAAGTAATTTGTTACAAATCTACCCACACTATATTTACTAGTAGAAATCAAGTGAAGAGTGAACCGGAAGATAAACGAAACGACACGACCGTGTTAAAACCGAAGAAGAGAGGATTAAAAAATGTTTGTATAAGTACATAGAATCACTCCCCCTTAAGGGCATGACCTAGAACTTTAGAGACTATAAAATTAAAAGTTTTTTGGAACAAACAACAGAAAAAGACTGACTACTTACCTTAACGAGAGGATCGTCATATGTTGGGACGAGCCAGCCCAGGCCATCCGAAGACCGAAGGAAATTTTCCCTCTGGGTCATATAAAAAGATGGTAGAACCACGGGAGATATACTTGAAAAATCTAAAGGTTTCGAGATTAAAAAATTCGAACTTACTAGAAGGACATAACGAGGATTGAAGTGGGGGATCTGGGTTCTCCTTCTAAATGGTCACCATCATCAGAGGGATGATTTTAGCTGCGCGCCGATTTTTTAATTTTCCTCCTACCGAGAAAGTTGGAGAAAAAGAATGCTAGAATAAAATCGGTTTCGAGATTATGAACGGTCAGGTTTGTCTATAAAAGGCATGACCAGAAAAAAGTTGATGATTTGACATATCAAATCACTTTTTTCTCATACGAAAGTCACGAGAATATTCTAGACCATCGAAGTCAAATAAACAAAATTTGAAGTACCACCCCAGTGTTGAGCCTTTGCGTTTCATTCTTTCAATCTTTGAATTTTGTAATTTGTTTAGTTACAATAAATTTAGAAACTCGACATATCCAAATTTATCAAAGAAAATATGACTGAACAGTTGAGTGGCATTGACCTGAAGGTTTGTTTTACGATTTTTATCTAATCTCGATTTTACTTTTTGATATTTAACTTTAACTTTATTATAATTTCCGCGATTGATAAGATGCTTTTACGAAACTCGATCGTTAGTAATAAAAAAAAATTTAATTTTCAATTTCAATGAACTGTCATAAAAGTTTTTGGGAGCTATCATCAAATCGCTTCACTCATTAAGGTTTAACATAGCTGCGGAACTGTCATAACATAAGGTAGAAGCACTATGTCATATCGATACACAGGTCATTTGTCACAAGAAATCATCCACTTGCACGCCGTTCGGTCCTGACAGGTCCTATAATCCTTGGGATCAATGTTTTAACCTGAACGCGCTTGTAGGTAAGAGGTTTCGTTAATTGTTCGTCCTTTAGAAAATGCTCTTTACACGAAGGACCGTCAAACGAATTTTCAATTCGTCTGACACCAAATTTATTTGTTTCTCTCTGTAAACAAGAAATCTAAGAGCAGTCGATCCTGGGATCACAAGAATCCCAGGAATTAGAACTCTGTAGCATCACAGCTACTAGCGTCCAACAATTATATGCACCACCAACAGAAAGCAGAGACCTACATGGAGTTTTACATTGGTCAGGCTCGGAAATTAGTAGCTTGCGAGAATCAAGTAGCATCAGTGGGACAATAGGTTGACGATAGTAAGGTCCACAGTACTGATTCATGAATACCATTAGGTAGCCACGTGATGCTCTGTAATAGAGTTGTGTCAAAAACAACACATATCTTCACAGTACAATATGTGTCACGTGTTTAAAGAAAGTAGAACATTTTATCATAAAAAACATGATCAATTAATATATCCAAATGGTGCACACTTTTATTAGAGGTAAAAAATCTCGATGGGAGTTTGTCCTACACATTTATAATAAGAAGAAACAAAAGTCTTCCGCCAAGTTCTCGAAGCAAATATTACATTTGTTTTATTTACAATTATTGACGGAATGAAAAATTAAGCAGTAATAGACAAGAAAATGAAATACTCACTTATATATTATTCAAAATTGGTTAAAAATTGAGTAATTCATATGCAGTTGTTCATGTAATTGAGCGTATTTCGTGTTCCTAGCAGACTATGTTATTCGTTAAATGTCAATATTCTACAGCCATGACTAGACAGCAAGACGAGAGCGATAAAACAAAATCTTTATGAGCTTTTCAGCAATATTATGTACTCAGGATTTCATTATCCACAGTGTGAGTTATAAATATAAATGCAACACGGGACCAAATTGTATATCTACGAAAATATTCAAAAAATTTCAGTATCTTAAAGATCCTAAAAATGATAAAGATATACATTTTTGATGACCTTTCTATTTATATCTTACAGCAGAGTTATATTAAATGGTAACACAAAAATTATACATAAATTCAGGTTATTTTACGAATAGTTTACGAATAATTCTGTGTGGCATTTCAAATATATTTAGATCCGTCGAGTTTTTCAAAATTCAACCAGTGACACAAATCGTGACTTAACCTAAATGGGTCTACGACAATTTGTGTTTAGTATAGTTACGTTCATTTGTGTCAATTGTAATCCTCTGAGGATATAAACTGCTTCCAGAACGGTTTGTGTCCTAATACTCCATCGAAGTGGTGCACAATTAAACAAAATAAATGTGAAGGTTTCCTCTTTCACTCAACACATTATACAAAAAAGGATCCAGCAGTCAATTTATGGTCGAATCAGTCAAATCTTCTTTTATATGGAGAATTTATTCTAACATTACGGGAATTCGAGCTTCATAACTCTGACATAATCAGACTCTTTGGCAAAAAAGCCTGTTTAGGATTTTCTCTTTCACCAAATGACCAAAGTCTTCATCCGCTAAGTCCGGTCATCTATACAAGTTGTGTTCAAATAATTCTACTAAAATCTTTCGACAATTCAATTACCAGGCTTGAGCATTTTGCTCGGTTGAAGAACTCTCACACCGGTCAACGTTTAGCTTACTAAAAACGTGGTCCCTCATTGGCAGAGCTATGGACCTTGTACATCTCAGACCTTAATCTGTTTCATTCCACTTTCGAACTTTAGCAGTCTATTAGTGCTTTCCTGGCCGCAAGTTCTCCTGCAATTTGTAATTGTGTAAGGCCAAAAATGGCTTCCACTAGTGCAGCTTTTGGAGTAGTCATCATTGTTGCTGTTATTCTCAAGCAGACGAACCTTTGAACTCCACATAAACAGAACCGAATTGTACATTCTCACAACGAAAAAGTTTTTACAAATCCGCAACGAGGAGCCTCATTTGCACTTTCACTTGGTTCTTCCACAACAGTGTGATAGCCCAGTTGCCCTTTAAGGATTTTAATTACTTTTTCGTTAAAAAAGTTACAGAGGGTAATAAAAAAAGGTGAGTGAATTTTATTAAAATAAATTTGAAAACTGAATCACAATGTGTTGGCAGGGGAGTTTATTATCCCTAATAACAGCTATATTAGTGTTAACATAATTTTTTTTATATTTGTATTCAGTTTTATCATAGACATTAATTCATGTTACGACTAGATCTGATTAGTTGTGATATTCTTCAGGCAGTTACCTCAAAATATTTTATGCTGCCTGTCCAAACATTTTAATTAATATAATTTTTTTCCACCTGACCAGACTTTCAACGAGTTACACGTATTAAAACCGGCAGCTGAACAGTAGTCACAGCTTAAATTTTTATTGAGCATGAGGCATAAAGAAACTAATTGAAAAAAAGAAGACAAAGCGACGGTGATATTTTAAAAGGAAGAATGCCTATGTGGTAATATTTATCTACGAAAACATCAGGGATATAAGCAATTCGATCTATAACAAACATTTGTGCAAAGTAATCTTCGTAAATTGGTTATCTGTCACTGTCGTATTAATATTTTATATGCCACAGCAAATAATACAAAAGTTACAATTAAAATGGGCACACAATAAGGTTCGAGATTGTTTGTAATTTAAGTGACATATTAGTACCGCCCCCGTGTTATTACAATTGCTTTAGTGTAAATTGTTTACGTAATTATTTTAACTAGTGTATCCCTATTAAGACACTAATTACAATTTGTTAAGAGCAGTTCACACTATAATTAGTGTCGACGTCACATCCGCCTCATACGCATTCTTCCTGTTTTAAACACTGCGTTTTTAATTTGGTCAGATTTTCTAATTATTGCTATGATTCAAACCAGAAGTGGTCATTAATATGTTTACGTCAAATTAAATTAACCTATTAACACCCAACATCACGCTGAATTTAGTCCATAAATTAAATTTGCACAGACTACAATGCATTAACTTAAACTGAACGACCTTCTACACCAGTGTCTTGGTAAATTAATAATTTTTTAAATAAAAAAAGTTTGTTCCTTCAGACTGATTTAAAATTTTATGTATTTACAAATTTGATGTCTAACTATAGCAATACAAAATATTAACATATAAAACAAAATCTATTACATCTTGCCTTTAAAGTGACATATGTAAAGGGTGATCCAAATTGAAATAGGATTTGATTTCTGAATAAAAATCAAAATATTGGAAAAACCGAATTTTATTGCTATATATTGCAATATAAAGTACAAACTTAGCAGTTAGGTATGAAATATGATGTCAGCCAAATGCCCTCCACGGCTCCGCTGACATGATACCATTCTCTTAGCGAAGTTTTTCATAACGCTTTCGCATAAATGCGGCTCTATTTCAGCAATTGCACCTCTGATGTTTGCTTTTAACTCTGGAATCATAGCAGGTTTGTTGACATAAACCCTTTCCTTGAAATAACCCCACAGAAAAAAGTCTAATAGGATTAGATCGCAAGACCTCGGTGGCCAATCGATGTCACCTCTCTGAGAGATAACACGACCAGTATATTTGGTTTGAAGTAAAGTGACTGTTTCACATGCTGTGTGACATGTGACTTGTTTCAAACTTTTGCACTAGATCACGAATTGCACGCCCACTTGGCACATTATTGCGTCCAAAAAGTGGTCGAAGTTTTCTTAATGTAACCGTAACTGATCGCCTGTTTTCATAATAAATTTGTACGATATTTATGCGTTGCTGCACAGTATACGGCGCCATGATGAATTTGCCAGGTATTTCAATACCAACTGTACAAATGCAAACTCCCAACGTTCACACAACGCAAATGGCGCGTAATTTAAATCCTAAAGTTCAATTTGGATCACCCATTATAAGGCGTCCGTTTAAATCACAGACATACAAAAACTGACTGAATGAACACAATATGAAAATTTTATATAAACATTTCCAAAAATATAGTTTATTGAAACATATTTTTTTTTTAGTTTACTGCAAATTTTGTAAACTGTTTTAGTTTTAGAAATTTTGGAAAACGGTTTGCATAGAAAATTGCAGTCTAATTTGATTATGTAATGAAGTGGAAACCAGAAGAGGAACCCTTTCTGTCACGAAAAAAAAAAGAGAATCGTTTTTTCAAAAATCGATAACTACTAATCTAGCCTTTTTTAAAGTTTGTGAATAAGTTTCACGGCAGAAATATAATGGAAAAAAAATTGTGAGGTACAGAATGTATTGAAAATTCTGATACAATATCTACAATTAAAGATTCCTTGATCTCAGAATTTACCTATTTTTTTTATAAATATTATTGCTATTTATACTATTTTATTGTTTAGTTATCGCTTTGTTAAAATATACTAGTTAGTCACCTGCATTTTCTGGGCATCGCTTCCAAATGGAACACGTTGTATCCAAATTAAATAGTTTATTGAACAGAAACTACAATGTTTTATTTGATTTAATAAATAACGTCTAATGGAATGTCACTTTTTTTGTTCTTTGTCTGTCCTCAAGTTAAAAAGTACAACAGATTCTCCTTTAACTAAGAAAGGCCTTAGCCCTCGTAAATTCGTACATATTACAACAGTTTTATTATCTGAACTGAACCGAATTCAAAGAATTAATGCCAATGTATATCTGTTAAATTAACTTTTTTTGATTATTTTAAGTCGTAAGTGATTTTAAACTTATTTGGTATTTGTAAAAGTCCTAGCGTAGGTTTTGGTAACAATTCAGTTCAATATAAACCATTATTCACGACCTACTAACTGAGCTACCGGATAACAAAGTACTACCACTAACTGTGTGATGCTATTAGGTTTGTTCCAACTGCTGCTTCAGACCAGTTTGAAACCGTCAGAAATATTCGTCCAGTTGCCTCATATACGCTAAGCTCACTGTATTGACATTAATACTTAACTGGGCGAATATTTCTGATTGTTTCAAACTAGTCCGAGACTGCTGTTGGAACAAACCTATTAGTGCACGAATTGGCGCCCAACGTGGGGCACGATAAATCAAAACAAATCGATAATAATGATGGTTTAATGATGGATGTTCTAGCGAATAACCCACGCGAACTCGAGCACCAACAAGAAAATTCGCCCAAGGCGTAAATTAAGTTAATTACGGTAAAATATTATAATGAAAATTACCACGAAGCTACATTAAATCAAAATACGGATGGCCACAAAATGTTACGATGTTACCAGTAAATATGAATTTTACCAGACCGCTAAACCAAAGTTGATAACTCTAACGCTCACTAGTAAAGAGAGTCTCCTTCTGCCATGTGATTTAAAATATAGTTTGAAGAGAGACAAACATTTGGGAGCACAGTATGAGCAATAGATAGATAGATATTTACGCATATTACTATGGAGTACATTTTAAGAGCCCCAGATTCTACAAAACTAACAACAGTCAAGCAGCGTTACCAGGTAAACTTGCAGAAATTTAATTTAAAACAGAAAAAGACATACTGGGATGAAATGGCATTGTAATTTCATTACAAGTCGTAACATTTTATATTCAGTCTGTGAAGAGATTTCATTTTTTGATAGAATAAAAAAATTCTGAATAATAAGTGAACTTTGTTAATGATTTTCAAATACTATCGGATAAGCAAATATTGCACGAGTAACAAATGGAAAATGCACATACCAAACACTACTTTTTTTATTAACAGTCAATACGAAAAATCCACTACTACAGAGTGTATGTACTTTACACTTACTACTTAAATGGTTTTGGTATGTGTCCCTTTTTGGTGGTCTTGAGGTGTTTCTATAAGTCATAAACACAGATTCGGCTTGTCATTCAACAACATATCTTTGAGATGTCTAATTTGTTCTAATAAATTATACTTTCTTAGTAGCAGGATTTCATAAATACGTCAAGTATGTGTATTAGGTTGACTACATAATGGATTCTACATCGATGCCAATTAAGGTGCCGATCGACTCGACATAATGCAACATAATTTTATCTTGCATGTCAATGCATGGACACAAAGCAGCAAATCGATGATGACTCTCTCGCTTTATTTAATTTTACTGTAATAAATACCCTCCTTCTTATCTCGCCCCTACTGGGTAATTACACAAATATTTGGTAAGTAACTCCCTCCTAGATGCCATGAAAAATAATAACAGGTTCACTGCAAAGTAATTACAGGCAATTAAAACAATGCTCGTTAGTATGTAGACATAAAACAATGAAATATGCCTTTAATTTTAACCCCTTCTCGACCCCGACCCCATTTAAATGAGGAAAAATTAACTTTATTACAATTTAATCCCAAAGATAACAGAACATCAGCTTTAAACTGAAGTTTAAATCTGTTAAGCTGTTGGAGTTATGTTCAAACAATGTGACAGTCGTTAATTAGAGTAGAAGAGCTATTAAATGAACCCTTCCTTTGAGCAACAAGTGGTCGAAAGGGTTGGTGAATGTTAATTTTACAATTAGCCCTCGAGCCGCCCTCGACGGCTAATTAAAACCTATTAAGCGTGCTAAGTGGCGCAATCTCGAGCAACGAGCTGTCTGTGTAGCTATTTTAATTAGAGTCGTTTGAGTCCACAGTTTAAAATGAGGCCTAAACCAAACGGAATTAGGGAATTAACGCTGGTTACATTCCGGAAAACAGACTCTTTTTAGGTCACTAATTATTCGAGTTTAACTTTGATAACTCCGGGAAAGTTTGACAAACTTTACAGCAGATTTTATCACGGAAATGTGGTTTGTTCTGTTGTCTTGATTAATTTAAGAGGATTTGTTTCTCCGCTACTTTCTTGGCGAGTGAAAAATATTTAAATACGAAATTTCGGCTTGTACTTCCAGAAAACTTTTGGGGTTACAAATGAAATTTATTATTGTTGTTCAAATACCACGATTTAAGGAAGATAATCAAAGTTTTATGAGATTTTGCTTCAGACAATAAGGTTAGAATATTTTGCATCATTATGTTTATATACACAGATACTTTAAATACATAACGATACGTGAATCCAGAAAAAACTGACCTGGGCGACGCCGCCGATGGGAAGATGGTCGTAAAGTCAAAAGGTCCTAAAGTGGATTGGAATCTTTGATGTGATGCCATAAACACTGAAGCCATTACACTCGATACTATACTAGTCACGAGTTTCGCCAACCATGTTAGCATCATCTGGAAATGATTTAGTATCTCCAGTGTCAATTTGGTTGGTGCATCGCGAGTTGAGTATAATACCGAGTGTTTTGGTGTTTACATAAACTAAATATTGGAGTACGTTAGTATACAAGCATCCATACACATTTTTGTCCTTCATATATTTAGCACTACCATGTAAGTTACTTTCTCATTGTGAACTTTAAGAATAATATGCACTCAAATGAATAATTAACAAACATAGTAGACCTCGCGCAAACAAATAGGGGCGTGGCTTGAGCACTGAACGTGTGTGAATATATCTTTGCGTAAGCCAATGGCCGATTTTGGTAGAGCCACTCTCTATAAAGAGAAATTACAACGATGCAATATATATTATATATATAAGGAAATTTAATAAACAACCATACTGGGATAGTCTTTACCGCGACTTCTAACAAAAATTGACAGGTACTAAAATTTTATTGTTTGTCATTTCCTAGCTTTTTCTAATTAGGGGTGCGATCGTTTGACATGCATATAAACGGGATGATGAAACTGAATTTTCCCTTTTTGAAAAAATATAGCAGATTCCCACTTAGTCCATATGTGCTTACAAATCAGCAATTTCCTGTTTTCGTCACCTGATGCAAAGCATGGAGAATTACAATTTTCTGCAGTGTTTTAAGGAAAACTGACCACTGAACACTATGATTTTAGGGCGTAAAATGCCTCTGAATTGTATAGGTGAATACCATCCTTCGGAGGGGATGTAAAGCAGCCAGTTAGTTGTCTATTAGATGTTAAGCAGGTAAAAATCACTACTCTTCGATAGAGAGAGGTTCGGCAACATTTCCAAGTTGGGGGTAGCTTGTCTCCTGGTATGGGTGATTGGCTCTGATAGCAGAAATAGGCCGAAAATAAATAAACGAAAAAAAAAAACAAACATTACCTCGATTGCTATTAAAAACCACCTTGACCCAATACAAATTTTTTTTACAACATATAATTCAGTGGTGCCAGATCTAGGGAATTATTCCCATTGAAAATACTTAGGCGGGCTTTAAAAAAAATCACTAGATTTCCCCAGATTGGTATAAAGAGAAAAATACCTAGAATTCTCTAAAATTTTAAAAGATCCGTTAAATTCCCTATTTGAGAGATAAACCTAAATCTACAGAAGAATTCCCTAGATCTAGCATCACTGGTATATTTGAGATTTCGCAAGGGTTGGGAGGTTCATTTACTGCATACTACAGAATAGATAACCGACGACAAATATCTAGGTTGTTTATAACATTTAGTACCATGGGTTAATTTACAAATTATTTACAATTACAACCCCTGTAGCAATATAGGTATCACAAGATATATATTGTGCAGGAGGGAGTTATACATTTAGAGACAATGAACACACCCAATATCTGAATAGGCTAGGATTTACTTCTGCTTTAGAAAAACTCCCAGCTTATCGACCAGGTATTGAACTCGGGACTCGAGGGGAGGGCAAATTTCCTTACCGCTCGACCATTTAAGATATTTAAGAAACACATTTTCCTTATAATTAATAAAATAAGTAAATTTAAATTAATTGTTTAAAATGACGCTCGCTCATTTAATTTCATAAGACATTTTGAAAAAATATGTTTTTCACCAATTTTAATTTAACCTAGGTTTTGCCAGGAAGAAAGTGAAAAAAACTTTGAGTAATCAAATAATTTAGTTATTTAATCTTAAAAATACGTTTTTATCTTAGACCGCTTAAATGCTCTTAATAAAAATGCATTTTCACCTTTGAATTGTGTCTTATGTCCTTGTGGACAATATAGAACTTAAATAAGCCAAAGAAAAATAGAGGTAAATTGACGATAAAATAAAAAATTGCAACGAAAAAACTTTTTTCTCAAAAAAAAAAAATTGCAGTTTTTGTACATTTGTTCCATTTTAGAAAGCTATGTCTTTGTCGAACAACGACGACATACCTTACCTACTATGCGTCGAATTGTGTGTGCTGTACTTTGTTCATAGATGTTGATTATTATGAAATAATTTATATTTATAAAGT
>JANEYF010004029.1:0-12110 GCA_029963845.1 Rhamnusium bicolor | reverse complement strand
TATACACATATATACATATATACATATATATATATATATATATATATATATATATATATATATATATATATATATATATATATATATATATATAATATATATACATATATATATATATATATACACATATATACATATATATATATATATATATATATATATATATATATATAATATAGTTAAATTCGTTTTCCGGGTATACTCCCGCGTAGGTGATAGGCCCCGGAGGGACCGTGGTTGTCTGAACGACGTTTCGGCAGAATCTCATCTGCCATCTTCAGGTTCTAACCGATAACTGCTTACTGCGGCTTCTGGTTACTCGAACTGGAAATTTTCAGTTCCGAGTAACCGGCAATTATCGTTAAAGCTATCGGTTGGCAATGGGCGTTCCGGGCTGGCGGGGTTGCGCTTCTGTCCCCCCCTCGACCGCATTCCCCGGCGTGCCCAGTAGGAAACGGAATTTAACATTCACCACCCGCGAAAACCTGAAAAACAACATAATATATATATATATATATATATATATATATATATATATATATATATATGTTAATGAGGTAATTTAATTATGAACTACAGGATTTATTAATTATAAATATTTATTCTTGCAGTTACTGCTTAGCGTAATACCTTAGTTTTACAATAAATCAATATTATTTAATAATACGCTATTTTATTTGTTAATAAATATACCAACAATATAGTGCGGTGATAACTGATAATGTATGGAACGAATTCAATAAAACTTTCAACAAAATGTTCGCAAAAAATCCTCGGACAGGATTAATTTGTTTTTCAAAACGGCATCTTTTCTGATAAATATCATTCTTTGATTATGCTTTATTTTCGAGCTATGACGTCATCGGTCTTTTTTTTATAGCAACCTATATATTTTTCTATGGATTCGAATAGAGGACTCTTTTCTGCATACACTGATGTAAAGAAGTGGCATGTTGAAGAGGAAATTTTTGGAGATATTTACTTCAAAATTACAGTCGTGGTCAAAATTTTAAACATTTATTATAAGTCTTTAAGTCTATTTTAAGTTCATCTTCAGTGTAATAATTATTACCTAATTAATTCAATATTTCAATAGATTATTTAGTAATTTTTTACTTTCATGACAATTTTATTTTATTTTAGAATGAATTAAAAATGTAGTTTTTTGAATCGAAATTTTTTTATTTAATTTTTTTAATTGTGAAGTCGCTATCATTTTCTTAACTGTCAGCTGATATATTTTCGACGGATTTGATTAGAGGTTTGAATTCTAGATACGGCGATATGGAGATCGTTGTCCAAGCTTATTTTTTATAATTTTTTAAAATGACTGAAACTTTGAAGTTAAATATGTCAAAAACTTTCCTCTTCAACATGCCACTTTTTTATAACAGTGTATACAGAAAAGCGTCTTCTATACGAATCCAAAAAAATACATAGGTTGCTATTTAAAAAAAATTCCGATGACATCATAGCTCGAAAACAAACACTCAAAGAATGCCATTTATCAGAAAAGATGCCTTTTTGAAAAACAAAATTGATCTGTCTAAGAATTTTTTTTGCGAAAACCTTCCTGGAAAGTTTTATTGAATTTGTTCCATACATTATCACCACACTGTATAATTGATTAGTAATAAATAAATCATTCTTGAAAAAAATATTGTTTGGAAAAAAGCGTTATTACTCGGTTATTAATAATAATTTAATGTTACTGATAAATAAATGTAGTCCAAATAAGCGCCCTCTTAATTATAAGGTGCAAATTATTTTTCAGTGTAAACTGTACTTTTTTTCATTATTTCTCGAGTGTAAAACATGTTTATGGTGATAGTGAAAGTAAAAAGCATGAAAAAAGTATAGCACTTTTTTCATGCTTTTTACATTTCACTCTGGCGTATAGCCGAATCATAAGAATGCATTGAACACAATAATTGAAGTTGTCTCGCGATCTTCGCTAGCTTTAGATTTGCGCTGTGATGTTTGTGTTAATTTAATTAATAATTAATAATTTAATTTTTTTAATTGCACACAGTCGTAGAAAAGGTATTGTATGAAACTCATGCATAAAGTGTCTTCTTTTCACCCATGGCATCGCTGGACTCGCCTAGTTCGTGCGATCAAACTTCCCATTCGTGAAAAAAAATACTACTTTATGCACTTGTTGCATAAATAACTATACTTTGTAAATAATTAGGAGCTCCTAGCTAGTATTTTAAATAAGAAATACATATACTTACACTACAAGAAAAACGAATTAAGTAAATTGTAATTTCCAAAGTGTTTAGAAAATGAGGAACAAATCAAATCATGAGAAAATGGTGGTTTCATTTATTTATTTTGTTGAAGAGGTGGGCAATTCCGGAGCGTGAAGCTTCCAATTGTTCCAAGAATGAAAACATCGAGGACGTAGGGCTGTAACTGCATAATTCATGTATAATGCAGATATTTGCAGACTACGATAATATGTAATAAAGAAATTAGTGCCTTACAGTCGATTTCATACTCTCATAAAGGGACTTTAATAAAAGTCTACTTTAGATCCATTTTATTTTTATGTTGAAGTCAGTAAAACTGTTTTTTGGCTCAATAGTAATGCTTTAAAGTATCTTTAATTTTTAATGCCAGTGGGTAACCGAGTAAGTTCTCTACAAAAAAAAATTAGAACAATTAGCAGTCTTTTGTAAATTTTATTTAATTCTATCTTTGAAGGCCCATAAATTTTTAAGGGGGCACAATTGCATAGAGGTAAGTTGCATTAAATTGCGTTTATTTGACCAGAATCGCCTCATTAAATTTAGAACTTTCTTTCTTTTTGATACACCCGGTATAGACACCGCTTGTTTTTATAATTTTTATATCTTTATGGTTTACTATACTTTCGATACCTACGATAAGATACGTTAGAAATATTTGGATATATCTAGGTTTCTTCAAAGTTTTATCTTCGAACCTGTAGGATATTCACGATTTTCACATTCACTTTTATTAACAAATAAACTTATAATTCTTTTTCCTCGAGACATTATGTTACCGCTTAATGGCACAACACGACATTAAAATTTAAACTTGGATTTTAATACCGATCTAATTGTTTCTCAATAGCCCCTAATAAAAGTTTCGTTTGCAAATCGCTCGGGAATCCCAATACAACAATAAATAAGATTTTTCGGTTAACCCTGAAGTAAATATTGATTCTTATTTAGAATTATAAGATTGGACCACATTATTGATAAATAATTTAGAGAAACATATTGTCAATGTCGAAACTCGATTACTACAAAAAAATAGAAATAATTCGACCACATCGCAAACTTAGGCACGCATAACATTACGTCTTAGTAAATCTATCCATTTGAAATCCAAAAAAAGGTCAAGAATAGCAGATTAAAGTCTCTTGAATGACACATGTCAATATAAAACTGTAATGAGAACCGGCAACGTCGGTGGATCTCAACATGTACGAAATATTTCAAAATATACAACCTAGGATCCCATCTTACCCATATTTAATAACAGATCTCTACTTGTATGATATATTTCATGTATAACTAAATCGGCAAAATTTGTTTCCCCTCTTTTGATGCCTTTAATGAGAATACATTGAAATGCATATTGTACTTTTTTTTCTCTAAAATATTGAATTCTCCATGTGGATCTCGGGTTGTCTAAAAAATATAAGGATCTCGACTTGCATAGAAAACGTGTATATATATATATATATATATATATATATATATATATATATATATATATATATATATATATATATATATATATATATATATATATATATATATATATATATATATATATATATATATATATATATATATATATATATATATATATATATATATATATTTATATATATATATATATATATATATATATATATATATATATATATATATATATATATATATATATATATATATATAAGCAGAAACTAGGAAACTATTGCAGTCAGTAACAATAGATAGGCCAAAAACGTTTAATAAATACTCTTTGTTATTGTCGAGCTTTCGAAAATTCTTTATTTTCTTTATAAAGACATTTTACTAAAAATATGTAATACGTCATTAAAGCAACAACTAATTACTGTTTTCTTTAATCTTACTAACTTGAGGTTAAATAGTAAGAAACAGCGTCATTATGTAACATTAAATCTTCTATAGTATTAAAATACTTTCACTGTACGTGATTATGTAAACACACATTAAAATGCTAGTTTAAAAATTTTTATTGTTAAAAATATTTAAACATATCAATTTTACATTTTACTATAGTTAAGACATATGGATAGGAATATACTGCAAAAATGCGATGAAAAAATGTATTAATAAAAATATTTAAATTTTATAGTAAAAATAGGAAACTGTAAATAGTGAGTATTGGTATCTACCAACTTTAGTACCAACTTAAATTACGGCGGAAAATTTGAATTTTCTAAAGAAATATAGTTCTCCTTTTCAAATTTAAGGATATATGTGTGAGTTATAAAAGAGACAAAAAGTTTAACATTGTACAACTCAGTGGCTCCACGATTTTATGCTTTATCTAAAATACATAAACCGACTTTATCAATGTGACCTATATTCTCCTCGATTAATCGTCCTAATGGAAAATTAACACAATTTTTAATAAATATACCAATCAATGCTTATAACTCAGAATATATTTTCTATGTTAAAGAATCTTTTTCTTTTAGTGAATTTATAAATATACAAACTTCTACCAAACTATGTTATCGTTAGCTTTGATGCTGTTTCTTTGTTTACAAATTTATCTCAACAACTAATTATAGACAGTTTTAACAAATAATTGGAGTACAGTCTCGAGCACTATGATTTAGATGCAGACACTCTCAAATTATTGTGTTTTCAACGATACATACTCTAAACAAATTTTTTAAACACCAATGGGATCAACAATTTCCCTATTATAGTTAATTTTGTACTAGATGATTTAATTAAGGATTTTCTTTCCAAGATTCAGTTTAAAATCCCGTTCAACAAAAGATATGTGAATTATCTTTTAATCTTTGTCCCTTACGATAAAACAGAAGATGTTTTAAATATCTTCAACAGCTATGATTATAACATACAAATCAGGATAGGATAATTATATCCCATTTCTTGACATCCGAAACCAAAGTGAAAACAGTTTACGTACAAAATTGTATAGAAAACCAATGAACAGTGGACGTTATATTAACTACTACTCTTGCCATCATCCATGAACCAAAATAAACCTCTTTTTGGCATTAAAAAACAGTGATCAAAGTAACACACCCCGATTTCAAAATAAAATTATTGACGGAATAAAAAAGTTTCTTAGAGAATCCCTATCCAATAAATTTAATAAATAAAATTTTCTTTAATATAGATCAAAGTCTCATGAATAATTTTCAAAACATACCACGTTTAAATCAAAACAATACTGAAAATTATAATAACTTAGTCTCTGCTTTCAGTCATGGTTCAACCGATAGTGTATCAACAATATGTACAAATCGCTTCCTCAGATCGAAGACTTAACACCAAGATTAATGAACATTTTTAGTCATTCAAATATCAGAAAAGCAAGAAAGAACATTAAAACAATATCAGTGTTATTCAGTAAAACGAAAACTCCGTTAAAAGAACAAGATAAATCAAATACTGTTTACCGCATACAGTGCAATAATTATGTTAAAGTATACAAAGGTCAGACATCGAGAACAATAAATGGTAGAATAACCTCACACAAAAGTGATTGCAATAAACAAATTAAGTCGTGTAGCCGAACATGTCACTGAAACTGGATATGTAATGGATTATAATAACGCCAATGCTTTGGCAACTGAACAAAATTATCACAAAAAAAATATTCTTGAGATGATACACGTAAATAAGGACGACAATAGCTTTTATAAAAAATCTGGTATTAGTAATCTTATCAAAAGTTTACCCATAAGTATATCCTAAACTCGAAAAATAAAACTATATTTGACATTTGTTACTGAGTTGAGTATGCAGTGACATATTTATTGTAATAAATATGTCACTGATATAGGATTGGTACAAGATTTAGGTATAAAGTAAAAAAGGTTGCCTGGGCAACCATATTGCATGCCATCGAGAATATTATCTGTTCTTGTTTATGTTATGTTGCTTATGTGCTGCGTTTAAAGTGTTTGTGATTTATACCAGATTGTAATCGAATTGTTATATTTGCATAAGAAAAATAATCTATCTATTATAAAAATATTTAGTGCGATTTGTTTTGTAAAATGAACTATTCTAGATACATTTTTATATTATTAAAAATTTTTTTTTCAGGGTGTTAACTCTGAAATTTTATTTTGACTCAAAAATTATATATAATTGAATGGTAATGACTATTTTTACAATTCGCCTAGATAAAACCAGGTATAAGCTATAAGAACTGCTCTTGTTTTAGACAAATTATGAAATGCTATGCTTGACAGTTTGTAACTAAACTACACATAATATTTTTCTAATCATATACCCCAAAAAACATTTCAATCAAGTTGTCAGAAGAAAAATCAATAATTATTGTTCAATGGAAGTTTTGGCAACATTTTTTAAAATTTGGAGTGCAAAGGACTATATTACTCAACAAAACAGGCTGTTATGTACATATGATCCAATTGTTAATTGAAAATATCTCAAAGTAACAAATTAACCCTTACTGAATTGTTATACAAATATTTACTTGTTATTAAATATTATCGATTATATATTTTTTAAACGAGTAAACTAAAATTAGTTGTTCAACTGAGATTACCTCGGCTCAATTGTTTCTAGGCGAAATGAAATTAATAGTCGAGTTAGTCGAATCGAACTGTTTAGTGAGTAAAACAGTTTTTTTTTCAGTAGTTCCTTTAATACATTAATATAAACCTAACAAATAATGCTGAACCACTTTATCAATAAAAAGTATCTTACTACCTACTGAAACAAAATAATAAGGAAAACATAGAATTGGTGCAAAACGGATTCAAAATCTCCCCCAAGCCTTCAACAGAGGAAGAAAAATAAAATATAATAATTGTCACAGTAGTGAACCTTATTGTGGAAGGAAGTCATGTGACTAGTACTTGATACGTCCAGCAATTTTTTAAGAAAAGAGGCAATTTTTGCAGTTTGTGCAGATGAAGCAAAAATTTTAATGCGTGTGTAAATAATAAACAAGTTGCCATTATTTTAGTATAAAAGTTGTTGTTAATGCTCATACAGCTAATAAATGTATGTGCCTAGCAATGTACTATTCTGTACTTTGTAATAAACGCTACACATGTTGGTATGTCGTTAAAATAAAAAATGTGTATATTTATATTACTCCCGTATAAAACACCCTGTATTTACAGGGTGCTTTATGCGAGAATAATATGATGAGAATTTTCTCATCACGCTGATTTAAAAAAATAACAAAGAACCAATAGAGATTAGATTTCAATGCAGTTTAAGCGATAATTATGACCACTATCTCCAGAAAATCTATGAGTCATTAGGACTTCTGTAGCAGCTAACTTTTTAAATCAGTTTAGTATATCACTTTAAAATTTTCTATTTTCTAATCTGTTCTGTATTTATGTATTTATTATAATTCGTTGTACTAAGTATGTATAATTATTCATGATATAATTTAATTTTGTTTTTTGTTCTTTGACAATTTTCATGTATCATATATCAATAATTATATCTATGACAATAAAGATATTAATTTTTATTTGTTTGATATTCTATATCCATGTTAATTATTTACATTATATCCTAAAAAACATGCGAAATGTAATACCATTTTTGTCATACATGTAATGAGATTGAAGATGAAGTAAGCACTTTTGTGTATAAGAAATTAAATTTGTTACTTATTTGCTGATCGAATGTACGATTGTCGAAATACAAAAGTATGTTTCTTTTATACATTATCAAAACTTTTACTTTATACTTTGTCACATTGTCACACTTACTTAATTACTTAAAACTAAAATGTGAATTTAAATTTGCACCTTTTACTCTAGTGGACACCGGCCACAATAAACACACAAGATTACTGATCCATCATCAAAGGTGTATTAAAAGCCAGTGCCTTAGTCGACCGGTATACTCTCAATAGCTGGACACACACCTTGTGAGCCCTTGTCAGCCCAATTAACATAGGCCCTTCACTTCATATATTCATCTTAATCCCTATTGACCACTATGTGCTAGCGTTATATTTGTAAGTCTTTATAAAACCATTTGTTATGAACTCTTTAAGCCTTTGACGCTCTCGTGCCCTGATTTTCAACAATAAGGACTATGGCACACTTTCAGAAACTCTTCGAGTGCCATACGGATTTCTAAGCCTTATGTATGATTGTTGTCAATAAATATGGCAAGAAATAATTATAAAAGTTCCAATTATCGCATCATGTCATCTACTCAGTCAGTTTTTAAATGCATATACTATTAATAAATAAGGATAAACCTAATACGTCATAGTTTCAAGAGTTATAGAGAATGCTAATCAAGTAATTAACCCATCATGGAAAAAATAATATTTTTGTCTTGTTTAGGAGTCAGTCGGTAAGATTGTATTGGAGAAGTCAAGTAAAGAATTTAAGAATTACAAATAAAAACGCATTAATTTTATTTTGCATACTAAATAATGAAGTTAAAGCCATCATATATATATATATATATATATATATATATATATATATATATATATATATATATATATATATATATATATATATATATATATTATATATATATATATATATATATATATATATATATATATATATATATATATATATATATATATATATATATATATATATATATATATATATATATATATATATATATATATATATATATATATATATATATATATATATATATATATTTAAAAAAACTGGTAGACGTAGTGCACGACTAGTTAAAAAACAAACAGCTTATTTTTTATTAATGAGGATGCAGTCCAAATTTTGTTGGGTTAATAAAGAATACTCTTTTCTACTATGCCAAGCTTTCGAAAATATTTTATTTTTCTTTCTCAAGACTTATGCCAGTAAGGTTATAAGTTAAAACTAACATCACGTTACATATTAAAAACTTTTCACTATGCAATGTTGACATCTACTTTATGTTTAATACATTTTGATTACTGCATAATGACCAAATTAATCGAATAATGAATAGGGAATTCAACCCCATAGTGGATGTACTCCACTACTCTAGTACATAGTACATAGTACATAGAACCAATTACCAGTTAACATGTACTAGAGTAGTGGAGTACATCCACTATGGGGGTTGAATCCCCCCTGTTCAATATTCGATTAATTTGGTCATTGTGCAGCAATCAAATGTATTAAACATAAAGTAGATGTCAACATTGCATAGTGAAAAAGTTTTTAATGTGTAACGTGATGTTAGTTTTAACTTATAACCCTCAACTTACTGGCATAAGTCTTGAGAAAGAAAAATGAAATATTTTCGAAAGCTTGGCATAGTAGAAAAGAGTATTCTTTATTAACCCAACAAAATTAGGACTGCATCCTCATTAATAAAAAATAAGCTATATATATATATATATATATATATATATATATATATATATATATATATATATATATATATATATATATATATATGTATATATATATATATATATATATATATATATATATATATATATATATATATATATATATATATATATATATATATATATATATATATATATATATATATATATATATATATAGGTTAGTATAATTATTTTAGAATTATTTCTTATTTCTTTATTCCTCATATACTGCAGGTACTTACCTAGGATTAACAAATAAATAAAAAATGATTCAAAGGGAAGAATATTATTACTATACTAAATCCGTAAAAGGAGAATAGTAATAAATGCATGTGATCAACGCATGCAACTAAAAATATTGGCATTTGAATTTAGAGGGGATGAAATTCAAAGTAAGATTTACAAAAGCTTATCAAATCAACGTCGTTGTTATGTGTCGCATGACAGTTCATTGACGTTTCTCGGTTTGAGTCCTTTATAGCTTTTCTATCTATAATACTGTTGATTATTAATAATTGTTTGTTGTCTGTTGCAATCATCGAGTTTAATATATGAAGGAATAATGCCTATACCTGTAGCTAGAGCAAACGAAGCCAAGATGAAAGTGAATACGTAGCAGAAAAACTGTTTGATTACAATAATATTTACAAAATAGTGAGGCATTCCTATCTGCGCATTCTTATTGGTCATTCTGACGGTGGTTTCATGTGATACACTTTATTACAGCACGTTGTTTTTAAATATCTGTTTACAAGCGATTTTAACATTTTATTTATCGCGCATAGAAAGAATGAAAACAATACGAAAATAACCGACGCTATTGCAAACAATACGCCGAAGGTCGAATCTTAAAGAAGTACACGTATCGGAAAATGTTAGGCTATCGACATAAGTACATCGTGATCGAAATAAATAAATAAAAACGTGTTTTTCTTAAACAGAGACCCATATCGAGGACTTCATGGAAATAGTGCATATTGACCATGTCCCAAACTTTGCAATACCGGTGTTTAAAGGTTTTTATATAAGTACAAAATATTTTTAAGTAATTAATTTTTTATAACAAAGGTACTCATTTTTTTTTAAGACACTGTACTCTATACTCTTTTATCGATATATAAAAATCTTTAAACACCGATATTGCACTATATGGTATATTGTCAATACATCCTTTTTTGACGAAGCCCTCGATATGATTATTAATATTATTAATAAGCTAATAAATATCAACACCTCTTTATAATTTTACAGGATGTTTTTGCGCTGTGGATGATTTTCAAGAAGTAAACGCTTAATTAGACTGGTTTAATGCACTCCATTTCACAAAAAATCAGGTTTTATTTTTCACTTATTTCCAATTATCGCTGACAACTTAAGAGTAACAAACATAGCACATAACTTCACAATAATTTTTACTTAATAATTGTACTTCAAAATTATATCACACTAATAAACAGTCTATTATTCTGCAATAATTCTGCTATCTAGCAAAATTTATAAAAGGCCAATTCTTATGATGTATAAAATTTCGTTCTCTTAAACATCACAGAAAATCAGATTTGTGATCATGTGGATAAATGACTGTTATTTAAACAAAACCCTCACTGCCATGAAATTATTTTGATCCTTTTTTTAATTTAATCATAATTAAGTATAACCTTCATTCGCCTTATTGATTTTTTCATTAGAATATTAATGACACCTTTTGCTTTTAAAACAAAATAAATTTTAATTTAAAATCATTGTCTTACATTTCTCATTTGGGACATCTAATACCTATGTGCCGATTTAATCGTATATCGAAGGTTATAAATCGAAGATATCCCAGGTCAAAGCTCTTTTATTTTTCACTTTGGAAAAAGTTTTATATAAAAGTTGTAAGGTATTTTAAGCGGTTTAAAATGTATTTTAAAAAGACAATTGAGCATCGCACATAGATGTTAGATGCAATTTATGGTTTTTTAAACAGAACATCATGTATATTATCGATTTCTGAAATCTACGGTTGCTTACGATTTCAATGGTATATATATATATATATATATATATATATATATATATATATATATATATATATATATATATATATATATATATATATATATATATATATATATATATATATATATATATATCGATCTATCATGATTTGAAGGTGTGATTCAATGCAGGTCGGGGTATTTGCCCGCTGAGTAGTTGTTTCCCTTCAAATCATATTTAATAACATTAGTTTAGTCCACCTGGGCTAGGGGTCGCCGCTCTCGGTACTTGCTGTGACGCAAGTCGCTATCCGCCACAGAGACATCTGGGATGTCGGTCGGATAGTAGCATCAGACCATATGAGAAGTTTCATACCTCTCACCACTATTCACTTCACCTTAGTTACTATATAACTAGCAGGTTGGCCACTATCATTTGTCTGTTCCATAACCTATGGCATACTGAAGAGAACAAATAAGATCGAAATCGATCTATGTCTGGTTAGGAATTGACAAATGATATAGGCTATCGATCTATCA
>JANEYF010004028.1:0-42173 GCA_029963845.1 Rhamnusium bicolor | reverse complement strand
CTATTGCAGGTTTTGTGAATTATTCATGGTGGTTTTAGGATAATATTTATACCGGGTGTTTCAAAAAAACGTAACAGCCTTTCTAAGGGCAGATAATACAAAACTAAGCAATAACCCTGAGTTTATCTTCAACCGCACTGAGAGTTTAGTTATTTTGAGCAGCTGTCAATACCTCTGAACATCCCAGAGGTTTTTTTACATGGTGGATTTAACTCCCTGGTTTGAGTAGTTTTATAACTTTTGGATTGGGCTGATGACGCACATGAAAACGTTACATATAAAACATCAGCAGCAGTAGCATTATTGTTATAGACACATAATTGTCTAAATGCTACAGGCATATCAAATCCCAGTTCTCTAAAGTTGATTGTGATTAGGCAGAAACGGGTAAAGAAATAGTTATTCTAAAGCTTTGTGTTGTTGGGTATAGTTGTTTAGGTGTATTTTTCTTTGAAGTTTTGGGGAATATGTTGCCTACTTACATTTTCTTTGTTTTATTTATTAAAATTTTTTTATTGGTAATTTTTAAAAGTTGAGAACTTTTTCAGTATCTGAGGCTGTTACGCTCCCATATCTTCCATTAATGCAAAAAAAAAAATAATTTGATATGAAATATGCCGATGGATGTATACACGGGGTGTAACAAAAAAGCATGTCAAAAAATCAATGATTGATTCTAGGCAACAAATAGTGACGATATGACTTAACTTACACTCTATGCGAAAATGCTTCCAAAAATTTGTATGGGCCTTTAAAGTGGAAAATAAAAAATGAAACATTTGCTCTAACTCTGGGTCCTTGTAAGATATCTTCTTTAAATTTGGTACAATATAGCACTATTAGTAGTAGCTCAATATTTTAAGTAATTATGATCAGTTTATCTCGATTGAAAAAGACGAGAAGTGGGGGTCATGTGACCCATTTACAGAGTTATTTTTTTGGGCACACCAATAGCAAAAAAAATAAATTTTTTGAAAACAAAATTTAATTTAAAAAAATTTTTTACTCTTTTATTTTTTTTCACCACGTGCTTTAGTTTTTCCAAGCATTTATCTTCTTGGAATTGTGAATTAAAAGAGTATAAAGCAGACTTGGACAAATTTTTGCGATAAGACTTTTAAATCAATGAAATAGTGTTCTCTGAATAAACAAGCAATTTAATTTTAACAAAATAACTTTTTTTGAATTTATTGTAAACAATTTATTTTAAATAATTACTTCATAAATAAATAAATAACACAATTATGTAATTAAATAATTTAAAATTTCATAAAATGAACACAAATTTATTCAGGCTTAATTTTATTACTTTAGCAAGTGCTGAAAGTGACCCCGCCTTCATCAATATATTTAGCACATCTTTTCAATAATGAAAATATGATTTTATTAATGGTTTGCTGCTTCTGGCGAAAACTATCTTAAATTGTTACTCTTAATTCTTTCTCTGAGATGTTCGACACTATCAACTGCACCGAGTAGACCCTTTATTTCATATAACTTTAAAAACAAATGTCCGGGGGTTTAAGTCTGGCAAACGGGCGAGGCCACTTTATGGATGCTTCTACTCATCGCCCAATCTAACGTTCTGGAAATTGTTCCCGAAAAAATTTTTTTGACCTCACGACTGTAATGAGGGAGTGCCCCATCTTGAAGGAACCACATGTTTTCTTGTATATCAGTAATGGTACTTCTTGAAGGAGATAGGGGAGATCATTTTGGAGAAAATTTAAATAACTGCTGTCCCCGACAGACGATGTGGTAGAAAAATGGTCCAATTAAAAATTTGTCAACAATTCTTGCCCATACGTTAACTGAAGAATTGTTCTTCTTTTTTTTGCTCTCGGATTTTCGTCGGCCCATAAGTGTGAATTGTGATGATTTGTCTCGCCTTTTCTAGTAAAAGGTAGCTTCTTCTGTTGACAAAAATATTCTTAACGGAGTTATCATTTTCGAAATTCTTTTGTCGCAGCCATCTACAAAATACAAGCATAGGGGCATAATCTCTGGTTGTAATGCTTGAACAGTTTGAACATGGTATAGATGTTGAGCTGGCTGTTCATGTAACACTCTCCAGACTGCATATGGAACATTCCTACCTCAGCCGCTAAATGCCTAGTACTTCCTATCAGGATTTTCGTCAATAAGGTCTAATACCCTTTCCTCGGCGTCGGGTTCGCGTATTCGAGTCGCTCACGATTTACGACTCTGAATTCTTTAAAGCTACCACTTTCCCTTAATCTACGGTCTATTGCAAAAGTACGTCGATCTGGTGTGTGCCTATTCAGGTACTTTGTAGCGTAACGATCTAGCTGCAAGAGCTCCATTGCACAATAACTCTTAAAATCGGATGCTTTAATGATACATAATTAAATTATTTAATATCCCAACTTACCTATACTAAATGCATATCACTCATCTCTGCAAAAGTGTAATTTGACATTTTATTTTTTTAGAAAATTGAGCACTAACTAAGAAGCAGTATTAATAAGAAATGAGTAAACAATTTGCGACTGTAAGTTTTTAAACAAAAACAATATAAAAAACATACAAAATTGAGATTTTGCAAACAAATTGTAATAAGACTTTTATTATTAATTATTATATTTTGAATAACTATTTTTAATAGGGGTTGAATTATTATGAAGGTTAACATTTTATTACATCTTAGATTTACATTTTTTTTAATTTTCCTTGAAAATTAAAGCACATGGAAGAAAGATAAGGAAAAAAAACTTTTAAAATTGAATTTTATTTTCAAAAAAAATTAATTTATTTACCATAAAAAAATGGGGGGGGGGTAAATGGGCCGCTATGACCCCCACTTCTCATCTTACAAGGACTCCAGAGTTAGAGCAAATTTTTCATTTTCTATTTTCGACATTTAAAGGCCCATAAAAATTTTTGGAAGCATTTTTGCATAGAGGTAAGTTAAGTCATATCGTCACTATTTGTTGCCTAGAATCTGCCATTGAGCTTATGACATGATTTTTGTTACACCCTGTATACACAATTTGATAACTATCTTAATAATGTTTGGTTATCATTAACATAAGCAGACAGAGATTCAAGTGGACCATGAAATTTGTGATAAACTGACCTATCTATCCATCTATTCAGGTCTTTTCAGGTCTATTCAGACTTCATCATTCGGAAAGAATCCCTTAATTTAGACTGAAATATTTAAAATTTCACATTATGCCTACAACTTTTATCAATAATATAAAACCCATCTCAACCGTTATCATATTTCTATCCACAATAATCAAATTCAAACAGTGTAGATAGTGTGCACAATAACTACTTTTCTTTGCATCTGCAATTAAAGTAAATTTAATTTAATTCTGGTGGAGACGTACAATTTTATTGTAACATCACAATGAGCACTTCTAAAGCTTGTTAAAGCTTTCCAGTGTTACTACTATAAAATACAAAGCCAAAAGAACAAATCAGTATCAGTACAATATTAGAAATTGGCTATTTACAGAAAAAAATCACAATCGATTAGTAACACACTGAATAAATACTTTTAATTATAGAAAATGGGATATTTATTTATTCTTGACAATAAATTTATTAAAAGGTCTCAGGTATAACTAAAATTTATGTTTTTTTATATTCACAATAATTATAGTAATAAACTAATATCAATAATAGTGTCGCCAAACAAGGTAG
This sequence comes from Rhamnusium bicolor, assembly GCA_029963845.1. Classification (NCBI taxonomy): domain Eukaryota; kingdom Metazoa; phylum Arthropoda; class Insecta; order Coleoptera; family Cerambycidae; genus Rhamnusium; species Rhamnusium bicolor. Next base: position 38,501 of record JANEYF010004028.1, on the reverse strand, counting down.
ATATACACCGAGTATTTCAAAAATACACCAAAATCTCACATTAGTTGTATGAAAATTAAAATTTGGTATTTTTGGTTACCATCGATGAAAAGATTTTTGTTCATCACCTGATAAAAACAATGCCTTGGGTTGTATTCGCTATTGTAGCCTGATAGATAAGGGAAAATATACAAATGATATGATATCAACATTCTTGAAAATTGCAGGTCACAAAGACAATTACAATGTATATACCTGACTATCGTATAAAATTGACCGCAAGAAAACTCCTTTAATGCACTACAGTTCTAGAAGGAAAGCTCTTACATGCCATTTAGTGGAACAAGATTATCAAAGGGCCTATTGTAAATCTGTATTGAACTAGGGACCACTTAATCCGAAGAGTTCTTGTGGAAAACTTATGAGCTCTTACAGGAACAGCTTAAGATAGTTCTAATTCTAATTTTATGTGGCAGAATATTCGGATAAGAGAACCAAACATTAAAATGCAATTAAACCGACATTAATTCTAAGTTATGTTACATGTATGTAATCAAGTGGGTTTAGAAAATTAAGAATCAGAGATTTTCTTCTAAAATTTAGTCTGTATGATTATTTGGTTTAGTTTTTTTTTTCCATTACATTAATAATTTGATACAAGTTAGATGAGTGACTCTGAAAGATCTGTATATAAAGCTATCACGCATTCCCAAGACCAAAATAAAGCGATTGAACTAATCTTACCTTTATCCAAAAGAGTTTTGTTACCCGCTAATGAGGGTTAAAGTTCTTTAAAAATGTTTAAAGCTCGATGTATCATTAAATTCCTTTATCCGAAACAGATTTTAAAAAAACTGGAGATAATACGACTTATAGCATATAATAACAGGTGCTCTCAAAATACAATAAATAAATTAATTTTCAAAAAACATTCTCTTAAAGTAAATATACCCCATTAATAACGTAAAAAAGACAAAACATATATCTCAATACCATATGCAGGATACCTCTCTAATTCAATCAGTAATACCTTGTCAATATTTAATATAAAAACATCATTCAGTTCGAACAAAAATGTAGGCAGACTTTTGTACAACGCAAAAGAAAAAACTGAAATTCACAAAAAGTGTGGGGTATATCAGTTAGTTTGTCCAGAATGTAATTCAGCATATACAGTGTGTCCACGGATGGGATTGCCAACAGGAAAAACTTTTTTTTATTTAATCATTTACAAAAAAAAGTCAATCTATAAAATAAATTCTGCTTCTCTTAAAACCCTTAAATAACTATTCAGGTGTATATACAGGGTGTCTTCTGGTGGAGAAAAAATATCTACGTTTATTGAATTATGAATAAAAGTTCCTCTTTTTTTAAAAATGTGCATCTCTTAAATACAAATACAAATATATATAAAAATGTTTCGTTATTGAAGGGTGTCCCATGGCAGAAGCTTAGACATTTTTTTGGACACACTGTATAGGTTAAACAGCTAGATCATTTGAGGAGCGATGCAATAAATCCATTTTTAAGTTATTTTAAGTTAGGTATAGTGCATGCATTTTAGATATGAAATAAATCCAACGGCGGTATCAGAATCATTCAAAATCCAATGGGGGGGGGGGGGGGGGGGGGGGGGGGGGGGGGGGGGGGGGGGGGGGGCGCGGGGGGCCCCCCCCCCCCCCCCCCCCCGGGGTTTCTTCCCCTTCCCCCCTCAAAAATTTTCCCGGGCATGGGGGGGGGGGGGGGGGGGGCCCCCCGGGGGGGGGGGCCCCTCCCCCCTTTGAAAGGCCCCCAAAACCCGAAGATACAATAATTCCCACTGAAATGTAACCTGTTTGAGCGGTTCAATCAAAACGTAATAAATCCAACATGATGCACAATTTATTTTGATTTCAATCAAATTCTAATGATCTAGAAGAAGAAGAAGAGCGAGAATGTGACTGGTTGGAGCTTAATCATGGTGTCCACATTTAATTTCTTTGGTTAATTGTTTTTTGTATTAGCAATAAATATTTTTTTAGTATTATCTACCAGATATTTATACGAACTGTAAGTTACGACTATGAGTTTTTTAGAAAAAAATGTGACTTCTTCACTCAAACCGTAATAAACGAAACAAACTGTAATATATCCATTTGAAGCAATCAAAACGCAATAAATCCAATGTTTCTTTACGGAATTATTCCTCATATAAACAAAAAAATTTCAATCAATAAGTATTAATTATGTTCTATATATTGTACCAATTATTACCAATTGGCGTTTTCATATTCTTAAAGACATTTCTGGTAGAATATTTTTGCAATTTACTCGAAACTGTTCTAAGTGGATTTATTGTGTTTTTTTGGTGCGCTCCTCATTTGATATAAGATATAAAGAGCATATTCACACACAAAAACAACACTCCAACTTTTATAAACATTTAGTAGATTCAGGCCATACTATAAACAAATAATCATATGCCAAAAATATTACATATTTGTGAAAAGAGCAAAAAACTTAACTTACTAGAGCTATGGAAATAAATAAGTTGAACAAAAATAAAAATACATATTATACGGTCAGATAGATGTAAATAATTACCCGCTATTAAACTCAGTTCAGTAAGCTATAACAATTTAATTTCAAAATGGATTTTCACAAAGTAACGTCATCCTCAATCAACTTCTTTAAAAAAAATATGATTAACTTGAGTCCATAACGTATATAGATTACTTGACAGCAACCCGCATGCATTGCATTTCCATTTTATTAAATAATGCAATTTCCCATTGAACCATGTGGATCAAGATATTTTATTTTTTTAATCAAAAACTGTCAGTTCTATGAAAAAAATTGTTTCTAAATGAATCTTTTCGAGGCGAATTTTGATATGATAAAATTTGGGTCCATTAAAAATTTCGAATAAAAAAATTAAATGGGGTTGATAATTTCACCCATTTTACCAATAACGGATGATTAAAAAAATACCCTTTCGAAGAACTACTATTAGTAAAAAATCTATATCAAAATTCTTTTTTTTTCTTTTTTCTAAATTTGAGAAAAAAATTAAAAACCTAATTCTCGCCTCCATCTTTGAAAGAGCGTAATTATTTAACGAAGCGTTTGCGACATACCTCCAAAAGAAACTTTTTTTCTTATTTTGAGGGCCTGAATCCAGATTTTAAATTTGTCCAGATAATCCAAAAAAACCCTGTATATGAGATTTTTCTTTTTTCATTAAGGTAATTTGAGATGACACCAGAGCTTATTTGATTGTGGGGTCTGAACGTCAATTATTTTTGAGTACATGCCAGTCATAATTTCCGCCACTATAATAACACAGGCACAGAAATATTTTTTTTAACAAAAAATAACACGAGTAGTCATTTGTGACGTATTTTGGGTCGCAGTCTGACGTCAGAATTACTTCACATGTCAAAATTTTTTCCTGACCTCAAAAAAACAGTTTGAAATTCCACAAAATTCCACTGTTTATAAATATCTGATAGTTTTTTTTTTGTGGGGATTTCGGTCAAGTATAACTAATTTAATTTTTTTTCTAACGTTTCGGTTTATTACACCATCATCAAAGAAACTATTAATTATTAGGTATTTGTTTTACATGTTATTAGATTGTTGTTTTAACGCAACTGAAAAATAAAACTGTATGAAGGTGTTATTGATCTATTTAAAATAAGTTGTGATATTATGTATTTTGTGCTCCTGAGGAATTCTGTGAAATTTCAAGCTATTTTTGATGTTAAGAAAAAGTTGTGACGTGATGGGGTAATTCTAACGTCAGATTTAGATTTAGCGAGCCAGAGTAGGTCGGAAATGACTATTTACGTCTCTTGTTTAAACAAAAAAAAAATTTGTTTCGTGTGTTGTGTAATTATTAAATTTGAAATTTCCCTATTGGGAACTAAAATCACCACGGCGTATATGGCGCTGCGATCAGAAAAATAAAAATCAGTTGATTCTTGAGCTTGTTTACATTCATTTTATTTGCTATTGTGGGTCCTTTCTTAGGTAGAAAAATATATATTATTACATGAATCAAAAGTCCTTAAATAAATTCGATAAATTTAGCGGCGGCTGGTGGATTTATGTTGTGCCATATCTCAATATTGCAGCATACAATATTTGAAGGCACGGCTATCAGTACTGATTGTAGAAGTTTCGCAAAAAAAAAATTGAAAAAAAAATTTTCGAAAACCGAAACAAACGGGGAAGATAAATTATCTTTCTGATTACGAAAAAAAAATAGTTTTCAAAGATTTTACTAATTGTCTAGAAGTAATCTGGGGAGGCTGCGCATTTTTGTAACTTTTTTTTCAATCTTTTTCTGCAAAACTTCTTCAATCAGTACTGACAGTCATATACAATATTGAGATATTGTATAACCTAAATCCACCAGCTGCTACTGCCTATTTTGCACTCTTGCACTTTTCTGCTAATTTGTGGAAGTACCTAACCTAAAAATGGCACTATTATAACTTTAAAAAGCTATTGTGTTATATGCTTTCTCCCATACTTATCTTCTATCTATTTTCTCCACAATACCACAGCTATTGGTGATATAAACAAACCCCGCGTCTTTCTTGGGGAAATAGTGAAAGTGGAGTCCAATCCACATTTTTCCTTCAGTAAAAATTGTACACACACAGCAATTCGTATGCACTGTTTTCTTCAGCATATTGATGAAATATAAGAAAAGATAATAAAACCCCGACAAGCAAAGTGCAATTTTTAGCCACCAAGGGGCGAAGTGAAGGTTTAAATTCCCAATATCTATTACTAGAAATCAGCTGTTTTTATAAAATAATTAATTACTAAACGTTTTACAATTTTTATAACATATAATTCTGTTTTAAAGTTGTATTGCTTTAATATATTAATTGCCAACATTTTTATTTCATATTAACCTTCAGTTTAACTGTTTGAATTATTGTACTAAAAAATGTCGATTCACATTAATTTAGCTAAATTTTGACAGTATAAATAACATTATTTTAACGTGTAATGTTTTTAATCAGTGTGGAAATTATGTAACGCATAAATTCAGTAATTCCGTTGATATTAATTTTTTGGAAAAAATCTCGAAGGGGTATAGCGATTTTAACTTCAGCAAATATTTTCAGTCTATTTTCAGTTTCTTATGTCATTTATTTTCTAAGTTATGACGTCTACGACTTTTTTTTTAAATGACAACCTAGGTTTTTTATTATTGATTTTGGTAGTAGTTTTTATTCCGTTTCCGACCGTATAAAATTTTCAATATGTTATTATTTGAAAAAATCGAGAAAAACAGTCTTAAAGTTCAAATAATAAAAATTCATTAAATTGGGTAAATTTATCTAGTTGCCGGTGTATCACATTAGTTATGGCTGTCAGAATTACACAATTTGTAAATGTCACAATAGAATAAGTGTTATTATTTTGCTTTTCTGAATTAGAAAAACTATTTTGTTAATAAAAATGGTACAATTGTGCAACAAACAGAGAACTGAAGTGTTAATAATGATTGGTTATGGCGATAGAGCTAGAACACATCAAGAAGTGTGTCATCTTTTTAGAGAAAAATACCCGGATCAGCCCATAAATCAATCAACAATTAGTAGAATTGAAAAAAAAATTCTGGAACATGGGCGTTGTAAAGAATCTTCCAAAAACTGGACGTCCGGCGACATTAAATGAGGATGCACAACTTGATGTGCTACTAGAAATTGAAAACAATCCGCATTCAACTAGTAGAAGCATTGCTTTGAACCACGCTACAGTTCTAAAACATTTGAAAGTTCAAAAATTTCACCCATATAAGGTGCACTTGGTTCATGAGTTGACAGAAGATGACTTTGATCGTAGGCATGAGTTTTGTGAACAAATGATGGAAATTTGCAACCGCGATCCAATGTTTTCCCAGCGTGTTTTATTTTCGCATGAGGCAACATTTTGTTTAAATGGCGATGTCAATAGACAGAATTGTAGATATTGGGCTAGGGACAATCCCCATTGGATGCAGGAAAGTCATAACCAATATTCTCAGAAAGTTAATGTTTGGGCAGGAATTATTGGTGACAGAATTATCGTTTTTGAAAACAATTTGACTGGAGATAGATACCTGCAATTTTTACAGTTGGAATTGATGCCTACATTAGCTGCATTATACCCCAATGCAAATAACACTGACCTACCAAATAATACAATTACGAAATTATTGTGCGACGCTACTTGGACCAAGTTCTCCCAGCAAGATGGATAGGGAGAACAGGTCAGATAGAATGGCCGCCTAGGTCTCCTGATTTAACGCCATTAGACTTCTTTTTATGGGGTACTTAAAAAGTAAAGTGTACAACAATCGACCCAATAATTTAGACGATCTCAGGCAAAGAATTCAAGAGATGAGATTAAGTTAATATCGCCTGAAACTATTCAGAATGTGAGAAATGAATTTTATAATGGTTAGGGTTATTGTCAAATGATACAGAGTCGTCAATTTGAACATTTAGTGTAAATGTAATTTAACAACTGTTATTTCTGTGCTTATTTTTGTGTTTGATGATATTGTTAGAGTTTTTTTCTGGTTAATCAATTTATTTCTTTTTATACCAATGTTTGCCTCACGAAGTTATCGTTATTACTATGAATTGAGCAGATAATAAATTTCTAGTTCGATTTTCCAACTATTTGTATAATTTCAAAATAAAAACGAATGTGCCGTCGATAACTTTCCGTCAAACTTAGGCAACTAGATAAATTTTCCCAATTTAATGAATTTTTATTATTTGAACTTTAAGACTGTTTTTATCGATTTTTTTCAAATAATAACATATTGAAAATTTTATACGGTCGGAACCGGAATAAAAAGTACTACCAAAATCAATAATAAAAAATATAGGTTGTCATTTAAAAAAAAAGTCAATGACGTCATAACTTAAAAAATAAATAACATAAGAAACTAAAAATAGACTGAAAATATTTGCTGAAGTTAAAATCGCTACACCCCTCGAAATTTTTTCCAAAAAAATTAATATCAACGGAATTACTGAATTTATGCGTTACTTAATTTCCACACTATATAATATATAATACATCATTTGTAGCTGGTTCGTAGATGGATCTTTACACAAAAAATCGAAGCCAATAACCATGTAAATATTGAATCCTACAGAAGAAGAACAATCATAAATTTATACTTGCATATTAAAAACATCATCGTAACATTAGCTAAATATATTTTACTGCTGCTGTCAATTTTTTGTCATACATGTGAATATAAAAAGTGACACGATTAGCTGAAAACCCACAATATAATGAAATGATATATCCTGTCATTTCAATTATCGCATATGTAGTACTAAATACATTGAGACGAATTGAATTGATTCAGTTTCAAAACTTTTACATTGTTGCATAACGTGCATTACATTGAAATGAAATCTCCTCGGAACAAGCTTAAAGTGAAAGAAAAATTTGCTCTGATAAAGGGTTATTACAGCAATTCGTTAACGAAAACTGGAGCCATTACTGCAAGCAATCATGAGAAAATATAATTTCTTTATCCTTTTAAAACGAATTTTACCGAAAGTTTATTGCTCTTCGGAACCTAAAGTGTTATTCAATTAAGTTAATTAAAACATGTATTAGAATCACGTTATTTTAGTTTGTGTGTGGGGGCAGAATTGTTAATATACTGTGGGCGTAAGGTCCTGAATATTTACACAGAAAGTAGACCAATCTGGGACATGGGAGTTCACAGTTTACATCAATTTCGCAACATTGTTCTCCTCTATTTGTATTGTAACCTTCTAAACGGCTTGAAAATCAGTTTTTCTCGAAATATCTCATTAGATTTATTATAGTATAAAAATAATAATACAAAAAATAAATTATACCCTAACTATTTTTTTTGCTAAAAATAATGTAACAGCAGTAGGGGTTGATAGAAGCTGGCAAGTAGGCCACAATCGGACCATTTTATGGACCTTATCGTACCTTCAACCGTTCACTGGACTTGTTTCCTATTCAAATTCCCTCGAATTTCTTGGTGGAGGGAATGTCATGTCGTCCTATGAAAGGGGAGTTCATTTTCTGGCCTGGGTGCCTCAGGCATCCAAACTCTTCAAGCTATGCCAAGAAATGGTAGGCCGTTTCTTCATTTTTTACTCATCTTATGCAAATAGGATTTTCCTCAACACCCATGAACCGCGTCTGGTTTGTTCGCCCCTATTACCAAGTTAATAGAAATCATGCCATATCATCAGCTAAAGTGCAACTCATTTGGTAATACTTCCTTAAAGTGCTCACCGTACTCCAAATAAAACTCATCGAAAAGAAGAGAAACCTTGAAATTCAGGTCAATTTCTAGGGTTCTTTTTTTGTCCACGATCTATTTAGCCTCTTTTTCTACATCTACATTCCTTTGGCCGATATTTTCTGTTTAATATGGTAGTTTTGTTGCGTCATACGTTTTTGTCTGCCCAGTCTTGGATATCAAGACGAATTGTTTTATTTATGTGGATAGATCAAAAGGAAATGCGATGAAAATGAAAGGGGTACATTTTCGCAATTTTTAAGAGAGCACTTACGTATCCTCCATAGTTTACTAGGCTTGCAGAATGCTGTACAATAGTGAAAAAATAATTGTTGCAGAAAAAGTTTTGACTAAGTGTTGCCCCTGCAGGACTACTTGGATTATATTCGGCTACATTAAGTTTCCAATTGAAGTTCAACGTGCCGAAACGATTATCGAAAATTTTTATGAAAAACAGGGGAAATGTAGTTTTTGTTTTTGCGAAAGATCTTAGTGAAAGACATATTAGCACTGGCACAATGATGGCAGGAAATATGCAGTGTAGACCGTCTTGAAGAACCTGCGGACGATTACAATTGAAGCTAATGTTTATAATTCATGCATGATAAGTTTCTATGTACAATCACCATGGCAGGAAGAACGAGGTCGTCCAACAACTACACTACACATGCTGTAGAATCTATGATTTATATGATTTCCTTGCTGAGAAGTCTCAAGAAATCAGTTTTGATAAATGGACGAGTCAAACCAAACGAGATTATCGACCAAATGAGAAAACTGTAGAAGCAAAATAGCTGTAAAAATATGGTGATGACTGATGACAACCTAATCCTAATGTCCAGTTGCTTGCTTCCGAAGTATACACTTTACAAGTCATTGAGGCTTAGTACTACTATAAGAATACCAATATTCTGGAGAAACAAGAGCGTATTTGTCTATTCTACCTCAAGGTAGTATCGAAACAAATAATATCACTTCTAATAAATTCTGTTAATGGTACTCAAAACACTGTTTCGTTGTTAATTTAATTAATTATAGCAATTATAGATTATTCATTTTTTTTCTTATTGTGTAGAATTATAATTCGCCGGCTCGAAGGACCACATTAAATAATGAACAGTTTCGTACTCAACACTCGACATTTAGCGAAATACCAAATTATGCGATATCCAGAGATATGTAAGCAGTCTTACCTTTTTCTTGCTCTGGTTGGATGCTGATAATCTGGGATTTCCTTGCAACTGTTTTGGCCAGAAACTCTGAATATGCAGTGTACACATGCACTAAACAAATATACACGAAAAAAATATATATACATAGTTAAGGATCGGTTAGCGATGTAGCGATAAGTATAACTTTTCAACGGCGAATCTAAAGTGAATGTTTTCTTGCGCTCTCATCAGAAAAGGATAGGATAGATAGTATATCGGTTAGATTATCCTGAATGTAACGCCTCATATGTAGGTCAAATAGGTAGATCGTTCGGAGTAAGATATAGAGAACATATTCATACACAAAAACAACATTCCAACTTTTATAAACACCTAATTGATTCTGGTCATACAATAACTGATGACCATTAACCTAAAATATTACATATTTGTGGGAAAAGTATAAAACTTAATTTATTAGAAGTTGTAGAAATTAATAAATTAAATAAGAATAAAAATTACAACATATTAAACGACCAAATAGATTTAAATAATTCTCCGTTATTAAACTTATTCAGATAACCTGCTGTTAATAAATATCACACCATAATATAATTGAAAAAACCCCTATATTTAAAGACATAACATCTCTGTACAAATTTGAATTATATTATCAACCAGAAAGTAACCCATCCTTCTATTCAGTTCAGTTTATATTTAAATAATAATAACACCACATGAAATTACAACCCCCTTTATCCCTGAAGGTCTGGAATGACCTTGTGTGGGAGAGGGCTACACATTTAGAGACAATGGACACACACCCAATATCCGAATATACTACGATTAATCTCTCTCACAGAAAAATCCCAGTTCCTCGACCGGGAATCGAACCCGGGACCCCCGAAGTTTCGAGGTAACGTTACCTCTAGACCACGGAGCCATTCCAAGTAAAGCCAAATGAAAGTAAAATCTTTGTATAATTTAGTTTACTTGAAAATGTCAGAATATGAATAAGATGAAACTAGTTGTAAAATAACAAATAAATTGAAAATTAGACAAGTAATAAAAAGTGTTTATAATTTTTTAAATCAAAGTGGATTTTCACAAAGTAACTTCATCTTCAATCAACTTTTTTTATTTTTCTTTTTAATATATCATCAATCTAAACAACACCTTAATTTTCATCAAAAATCTGCTACCTGAGAAATATTTGTAACTGTTTAGTATTTATAGTAACTTTTAACTGATTTGTTAATTTGCGAACTCAACAAATTTTAGTTTCACTCCCGCTCCCATCCATAGGAAACGCTACTGGCCGTCCTCCCACCTAAATAAACCACTTTCTGTCAACTTCCGTCGAAGCAGATTTAACGATATCTTCTCTCCTTAAGATATTTACTCGTTGCAATAAATGAACAAACTTTATACAATATTAATTTGACAAGCGCTATTTTTTTTGGATGTCTTTTATTTTGGTAGTAATTATAGACGTAACTTGAGACACAAAAAATTATTATCCAATTCATCTGACGCAATTTGTCATTTAGGTCACCAAATCATCATCTTTTATAAGATACTCATTATTTACTTCAACCAGGTGATTGAAAGTTTAGCAAAGAAGTTGAAAAAACAATATTAAATTGATACGGTTAGTTTCTTTTACTTTCCTTTTACTAGATTGTGCTTTCCTGATAGAAATATTTCTGTGCGACCAATTTATTTTTATTGCCAAAGTTTCCAACTGTGGGAGAAACTATTTAATACTATCATTGAACACAGGGATACCTTTATATCTATTTAAAAAAAAATCACAAGGGGGTTGTTCCGGGTAATATGGCAAACATTGAATATTCAGAATTAAGTAACAGAAAAAAGTTTAGAGGGAAATGAAAATTAAAAACACTCTCCTCTACATGAACTCAAACATGGTTTATAAATTAAGTATTTAATTTTTTTCGGCAATTTCACTTGCAATGGATATGGCTACGGTTTAACAACATTATAATAGTAAAAGTCATCATTATCCACAGTTTGATTAAAAATATGTGTTGTCATCAGAGTTAGTATCGATATTTAATATTTAGGTTTAAGGGTTACCTTTAAAGATTTTTTAGCTTGTTCAAAAAGTAATTTTTTTTGAATTGAACATTTCATTTATTTTTATGTTTTTTGATAGATCTGTTTATCCCTGATTTCAAAAATATGTAGTACGTACATATTTTTATCCAACGACTTCGAAGACATGAGTAAAAAAAGTAAATATTGATGACTTAGTTCAGTTGGCAATTGTCAAGAGATTTAATTTGTTTGTGGAAAAAATGGAAGACATCTTCAGCAGTTTTTGTGACTAGTTATAGTGTCATCCTATCTGATAACAATCATTTGTGTATTTACGATAGTAGGACTCACACTTAAATTAAATTTCCAAATTTGGCCTATATACTATTTACGCATAAAGAGGGACTGAAGAGACGATATTTCTTCGGGGGAAAAGTTGTAACTAAGAGATAACTTTGTTGCAACTGGTTTCTCCAAAACTTTATTACGCATAAAACTTACTACTTTAAAATGTATTATGCATGCAGAAGGAATTTCTATTCTATTAAGATAACATTGCGAAACAAGTTTAACCGGGAGGCTCACTCACACGTACAAATATTTTATACGGGCATCCCTATAAAGTTAAATTACAAATAAATTTTATTATATTTTTACTACTCAGGTTAATTTGCTTTTGTTCAGAGCTGTAAATAATACATTGAGCGGTACAAAAGTTGCGATAGCATGAAAAATTGGCCATATTTTCAATTAAATTTTTTGCAATGTTAACAAAACATGTAAAATTGTTTCTTAGTGTCTTTTTTTAAACCTTTTTCGTTTAAAAACATAGTTATTTTAGAAGGATAGCTTCAACTTTTAGGAGAATTTGAGTACATGACATACACAAAGAATATACGGTTATCAAATGAAATTTCTTTATTTAATAATAAGTATTACCTCCCTTGGATCTGATTACACTCTCAAGTCTACGTTGTATGTCTTTAATTTTATTTATGGCTCCGTGGTTTAGAGTAATACTTGCCTCGAAATCTCGGGATCCCGGGCTTCTCGGTCTGAACTGGATATTTCTGTAAGATTTCGTCTCGATGTATGTGTCCATTGTCTCTAAATGTGTAGCCCTCTCCCAACAAGGTCATTCCAGACCTTCGGTATAAAGGGTGTAATTTCATGTGGTGTTATTAATTATGTATCGGATGTCCTTTTGAGGAATGATATCTCACGCTTCCAGCAGTGCATTCCTACTGCTGCAGTTTTAACAATTGCCCACGACGTTGCCTGAGCCGTCCTCCTAGCATACCTCATATATATCTCATGGGATTTAGGTGAGGACTATGTATCCGCCAATCAAGTGCTTCAATACCGACGTCATGAAGGTAGTTTATAACAGTACTGGCTACGTGCAGATAGGCATTATTGTACATTAAAAGATATTGCTTAACAATACACCCAGCAAAACCCACTAAATGCTATGTCAAAATGTCATTAATGTACCTTCTAGCCATCAATGCACCTCCATCTACGACTACAAGCTTTATGCGAGCCACGTAAGATATGCCAGCCCACACCATTACAGGCCCAATACCAATGCTCACCATCTCACTAAAATTGCATTTCGCGTATCTTTCTTCTCGCCTTCACCACACTCTCGTCCATCTGAGGACCTCAAGGTAATCAGGATTCATCGGAGAAAAGAATACTGCACCACTCGATATTCCAATTGAGGTGTTCGCGTCCGAAATTAAGCATGGTCACACGATGATTCTGGAGAAGCTCTGGACCTGTTGCTCGTCTTCTAGCAGATAAATTTTCTTCAGCTAGCCTTCCACTAACAGTTTTATCGCTGACGTTGATCTAGCGCACTTCTTGCAGTTCATTCCTTACTTGAACGGCAGTTATATGTCGATCTCGCAGTATTGAAATTACGCTGATTCAATCATACCAAGGAGTTATGCTTCGATTTCTTCTAGATCGCGGTCTTCTGCGGTATTCACCGGTTTTCTAAAGCGAACAACTGCCCTGTAAAAACCAGATCGAGAAAACCCAATCTTTTAGTGACATCGCGGATGCTAAAGTCAACATCAATTAAGTAACTGCTTTAGCGGAATCTTCTGGAGATAAGGGCATTTTCGAAAATAACCAGCACTTAAAACAATCGGCAGAATGTAAGCCAACACTAAGGAATGATTTCCCAGATCAAAATGTTAGAATTCATCAATTTTTAAAATTATAAGGAAAAGAGAAAATTGGGATGAAAAAAATTAACAGAAAAGCTACAAGAATGCAAAACAAGTGATTCTAGATATTTTGTGTACACTGAGAAAAAAAGTAATCAAAAATATACCAGTTTTTCTTGCTATCCCACTTTTTTGCCGATCAGTGTATATTGATTATATTAAGTAAGATTCAGAGTCAAAACTTATTTAAAGTTACCAGCATTTGTCTAAGATTTTACTACCACACCCTACCGATTACTTTTTAAATGAGAATAGTTTGTCAAATTGAACAGAATGACTGCTTTTCTAAACGTTCGTATTTATATTTTGTAGTAATCCAGAACTTTCATTTCTCATTTGCTGCAGGATCTTTTTTCTTTTTCTATCTGCACTCTCGTTAATTTCAACTGTTCAACCAAACTTACCTTTGCAGCTATGTAATGCTTAAATTTTTGTTTTCTTCTGTTTCGTATATATCAGTTTTCTTCTTTTTTGGCACCTGAGAAGTTGAAGATTTGCTAGTGGGGACACGTGTATTACACTCCATTGTATCAGGGATGGGGATATCATATTTTCTGGATTCATGGGCATACATGTTTAGGGAATGCAAAACTGATAGCTCCCGGAATTTTAACGTACGTTGGATTTTTTTCACAGTCCATATGTTACAGTAATTTTCTGTCCCACTCCTTCACAATGATCTTCTTATTGCCAGTAACGTTTTTATCATTTTTTTTCTTGAGTGCTCGTTTCGTATTATTAATTTTCTTTTGCAATTGTTTCACTTTTATTATTTTTTTCAAAGGTAACGGAATACATATTCTGCTGCATAGATTTTTCTTTTCCTTCTTTAATTTTGGGGATCTGAGATTTGTTTAGGAGTATGGGGAATTTACTTATAATATCTACGTATTGATCGTTATTATTAGAAATATGACTTTCATTTTCGGAGACGTCGCCCTTGGAGTAGATGTCAGACATTTTTAACAAACAAATTTGCTAAAACAGATTTAATGTATGCTACGACATTTAGTACTGGTTTTACTTTCTATGTAGAAACGTACGATGTTCAAAAATGTGAGAAAAAAAATCGTTTACTCAACACATGTTTTTCAAATACTTAGGTATCTGCAAAATTAGACAAAACCAGAAATATAAAATATAAAGTTTTCAGTACAATGCAAACAACAATTTTTAAGAAAAGCATTTATTTTGATTTATGCACATTGTATGAAATCAAGCATTTGCTAGCAATTTTCCGAGCAATTGCTATGAAGTATTAGCAAAAGATTATTCACGTTTTTTTGTATTTAATGCTAAAAGTAAACATTTTAACTACTAGTAATTACTTTTACTAATACTAAATGCTAAAACCACATTTTTATATACATTAGCCTATGAGTTTGAGATAAAATCGTTGCCTACTACGAATTGTTAAGAAAAATGCACAATTTTAAAATATCACATTCTCTGGTCTCTTGCCATTTAATAATTAAACCAGTTTCTGCAAATATTGTGAAAGCTCTAAAGTTTTTGTTTGTTAGCCAGGCTCTCAGTGCGTAAATTGTGTAAAGGGTAGCATTAAAATACCACACAGGAAGAAAAGCGCATGAAGGGGAATAATAATACTTTTTAACTACTTTACTCTTTCTAAGTTAGAAAACAAAATCCCCTGTGTAAACCGCAGTGAATTAAATTATTAAAAATAAAGCAAATATTAACGAAGTTTACGTAACAAAATAATACCATAACATTATTATTATAGATTAATTTTTTCTACAAAATTCCACCGAATAAAATTCTTTTGAGTAAAGCAATAAATATTTCTTTTTCGTCAAAACAGCGTTAATCCTATTTAATATTATGTGTATGTAAACAGGGTATTAGAAGTATGAGTGCCATTATTTTAACAGGTGATATATTGCACTAAAAGGAACAAAACAGTCATATACAATAGATGTCGAAAATGAACGATTTTGCCAGAAACAGAAAATATATTCCAACATTTTAAGGAAGATGTAGGCCGAAAAGGCAAATTTCTAATCCGAATTTGTTGTCAGCCGAAGGGCTTCGGAGAAAAAATTGTGTGTACTTCGGTACTTTTTAAAAATGGGTCAATCAGAACAACGTCGCATCATAGAGTTACCAAGTGTCCGTTTCAATGTTGCCAGATGCTTAGTAATTACCAGAATCTACCATAACTTGGGATTTTATCTGGTAGTTGGTAATAAGCCTGTGATAATGACAAAATACGATAACTTTTTGGGACGTAATTTTTTCCATAGAATTATTTACACTTTAAAAAATAACTAATTAGTTTTTTATATAATGCACAATATGTAAGGAATACTGTTCCGTTTCACAAACTGTGATACACATTTGACCAAATGATTTCATATGTACAAAATTCTACAATTAAGTAGTATTTCTAGTTGTTGTAATTTGGTCACACCAACATTGTAACACGGTCAATGTTGGCACGATCAAATTATAACTCGAAATGCCACTTGGGTATTATACAAAAACCTGAACGAAAATAAAGATGATATGATTATAATTTCTGAAATCGATCTTGAATAGCCAATTGTTATTATTTGAAAAGTTTCTACATATACTTACTTTTAAGTATAGATATTTGTTTTACTTTTATTTGTTGTTTATTTTTTTATAATAAAGTTTTTGGATATTGCCGTACTGTTTGAGAAATAGATGATTAGTCGTTCTACCACAGCCTTCTTTATGTCCAAGAAGGCTGTGGCTCTACGATAGGGCAATTGAGAACTGTACGTCCCACAATTGGGTTTTAGTGCGTACCTACCTATTTTCTGTTGAAATTTAATGTTGTAAACTAGGAATACATGACAATTTTCATAATTCATCGCAAAATGTATAATTCTCATATTAAATTGTTTTTTGTATTACCAGGAACTCGGGAAAGATTTTTTTTTACTTGCAGTTAGTCACCTTGGCTTGTATAGCGCATCAGTCATGTAAAGAAAGAACGAGGCAAATAAATAATACCAAATTTGTCAGGCATCATAGTATTTCTTATATTTTTTTATTTTAATAAAAAAAAATTTTACCTGACGCCTCCATCAGTCATTTATTTGTTTATAACAATTAAAAGATTTTATAAAATAAGACCCAACAAAATCACAGCAAAACGGATTAAATTTTTATAAACGATGTATTTAAGTCTCCTAATGACTAAAAAATACCAACTGACGCTTTAGTCAGTCATAAAAAAAGTTGAGAAAGAAAAAATCGTCACAATGTATAGTTTATTTCAAACTTATTTACAACATAAACAACATCGACTTTTTTTGACGTTTTTTTTGTTACAATTAATTTGAATAATTGCGTGTACAGTTGATTTCAATAAAAACTGGTACACTTTTTTTAGCTATGTAAATCATTTGTTCTTTGATTGATATTAACAATCTTACAAATGTCACTTTGACGTTAATCAGTGGCGTCATTATTAAAAATGGTTCGACATCTAACAGATATTCAAAAATTTCGAATTGTTTCTAAAATTGAAGATGGTTGGTCCATAAGAAGACTTGCTGCTGAATACAATGTGAGTAAAACCACGATAATGAGTGTTAAAAAACAATGGGAAACCAACCAAACGGTATTCCGTAAAGTTGGTTCCGGTAGGCCCAGAAAGAGCAATAATCAAGAAGATGAAAATCTTATAAATTACCTAATAGAAAACCCTTTTCAGACTGCAGTAAATGCAATTTCAGAGACAAATTTCCCTGCTTCGGTATCTACTGCTTGCAGAAGAATAAAACTACAAAGCGACTTGAAGAGTTGTTCAGCGGCTAAAAAATACAAACTTTCAGAAGAAAAGAAGCAGGGTAGGATTATTTTTGCACTCAACTATATAATCAATGATGAAAACTTGTGGGGACAAGTTGTCTTTTCTGACGAAAAGGTTTTTAAATCTTGTAACGATGGTCATGTTCGCGTATATAGGCCTCCTTCCACTAGATACGACGAAAAATATACTTTCGATCCACAAATATCAGGAAGATTTTCAGTCAATGTCTGAGCTTGGATGAGCCTAAATGGGTTAGGTGTGTGTTGGAACAGTGGTGGTCATCTCAATTCCATTAAATATATGGAAATATTAGACAATATTATGTTGCCGTCAGTAATAGAGGTGTTTCCGGAAAATAATTTTATTTTCCAACAAGACAACTGCTCCATACATACGGCCCATCGTGTCAGGCAATGGTTTCTTAATAAAAACATAGAGTTGTTACCGTGACCATCTAAAAGTCCGGATTTAAATCCAATTGAAAATGTATGGGGACTAATGGTGAAACATATAAGAAAATTAAATAACCATCCAAATAATGCCCAAGAATTGGAAGGGATAATTGAAGACGTTTGGGAGAACTTGTCGCAAGAAGTTGACCTTGCAAGAAATCTGATTTTGTCCATGCCTGCAAGACTTCAGGTAGTTTTAGACGCTAATGGAGCAATGACAAAATATTGGTTAATTCCGTATTACGTAATTGAAGTTCATTTATTTTATTTTTTTATTGTATTTTTATGTTCAGTTTGCATTGTTTAAATTTTTTTTACTCTCAATTGGTATTTTTGTGTTCTTATTTTAAAAATAGAATTATCATTATTCAGTTAGTATTTTAATTACAACCATTAGTAGAATTATCCGTAACAAATATTATTTTTTTAAACAATAATATGTCAGGCTTGAAAATGTTTTGAAAAAGTTATTTTCTAATTATTTATTAAAATTCCATTTGAATAAAATAAAAGAGAAAGGTTTAATAAGTTTAAAAACACAAAGAAAACCGATCTCCTCCAAAAAAACCCAGGTCCGGGGTAAATCACCTCTTCTCCACCCCCCTCTCGACATGCCTGGCCAGCCCTATTTACAGACATATGCACACAACTAAACTATTAAGATTTTCGATTACAAGAGTTGTACCAGTTTTTTTTTGAAATCAAGTGTACGATTCTTAACTGCACAAACTATATCTCGCCTTATAGCGCGCCGGTATTCATAGCGTTTGCTGCGTATTATCTTTCCCCTCTTCCCACCCTCGTTTTTCTATATTGAAACTTAATATGGTAGTTACGTAGCAGCTATTTGGAGTAATATTATAGGTATACGTACCTTTTTATTTCAATTAAAAATGGCTAGCAAAGTGAAGTCATGTGTATTTTGTGACGATAAATTAGTGGATAGTTTAAAGCATTTCAATGAAAGTACTTTACAAAAGTGCCCTGACGTTTTAAAATACAGAATAGAAAGCAATTTTAAATTTAGTTAAATCGTTTTACCATGGGTTGGTTCTACAAGTGATGATATCAGATTTTGGCTGGTCAATTGAAATTTAAGTCGTTTACTGAAAACCAATCACCTGATATTTATTCAGATGTTTTATTTGAAGAATTATCATCATGGATTTTTTATATAAATTACATAATAGTTTTAGTACTATTTTTATTCATAAATAAATTTTTAAGTTTACAGAAAATGATTTTAAATTTAAAAATCAAAAGATGAAATAGTTTCTTGAATAATAAAGTTCTTACAATTATTAAATATATTTTTTAAGCCGTAAAATAAAAACAAACATTTTCATTTTGATATATTTTTTTGGACAGTGAGCTAAAAGAAGACAACACAAATCACAATGCCACAATTGCAGGTATAAGATAATGATAAAAACTCACCACAGCAAACCAAACAAACAGGCCAAGATGCACACAATGTGATATTTTAATTTTTAAAAATTAAGATAATCATCACTGAGCTTCCCTGCCGAGTAAAGTAGTAACGGGAACGGCAGGGTCGTAGGACGAATACGAATTTCGAATGGTACAGTATAGTATCCGATTCCAGTATATCGAAAGCTGAAACCCGAAACTGCTGAGACGGTACGAGTACTTTAGTATTCGAGTACTTGACTCTAAATTCTCGAGTACACCGAATATTTTTAAGAATCGAATACTATTCGATTCTTGCATTCGAATACTCCCATCACTACTTGTGGTATTCGTAATAAATAATTTTATATTATTGGAATGTCCTTACTTATTTCAATAAGGTGTGCTAGAGGTTAGACTTTTTATTTAAAGTGGTAATTTGTTAACTTTATTTTATAATATAATTCTCCCTCGTAAAATGTTGATGTTCTTTCTCTTCGTGAATAATAATTTTACTGGATAAACTTAAATAATGACAATTCAAATTTAATATATTATGTTTCATTTCAGTATTTTTTATGACAAATGATTTATTTCTCAGAATAAGCTACGAATGATTTATATGAAACAAAAGATAATTTTGACTGGTAAACACATATATTTTAAAAACAAATTAAGTTCCTCTTCTTGGTAAAAGTTAAAATATAGAGTGGAATGAAAATTAATATTAACTGAAAATTTTTTGCTAATTATTATTTACTAACTTTTACAAATCTTATCACAGATAAGTATAACATATATCTTTTTAAACAATTATTTTCCCGGCTATTTGCCAAAACGCTGAAACTTGGATTACAAAAAAGATCTACTGTACTATAGCCAGCACATTTAAAGAATCCAAAGTAAGGAAACTTGTAAACCTTAATGTAATAAACATTAATGGCTTCAGAGAACAGAATAATTGAAATTATATTAAGGTTTACAAGTTTCCTTGCTTTGGATTCTTTAAATGTGCTGGCTACTCTGATGACGCAATGCAAGCAGAAACACGTGTCGGTAGATATTTTAAAGTTTTTTAAAGTGAGTGTCAACTGGTGAGTACCTTGTGTTTTATTTATTTTTGGTTTTACTAGACAGAATAGTTGGAACTAAAAATAACATTATTGAGTCAGTTGTACTGAACATAATGTGCATATTATCTTTTTTGTAATCCAAGTTTCAGCGTTTTGGCAAATAGCCGGGAAAATAATTGTTTAAAAAGATATATGTTATGCTTATCTGTGATAAGATTTGTAAAAGTTAGTAAATAATAATTAGCAAAAAAATTTTCAGTTAATATTATTTTTCATTCCACTATATATATATATATATATATATATATATATATATATATATATATATATATATATATATATATTTTTTTTTTTTTTGTTAGATGGAGAACAGATTTGTTTGCGTGTATATAAAACGATTGATTTAAACATACCTTATTTCTTTTAAAATACTTTATGAGTATAACAAGTTACATTGGTGCAGTGTGTGCTTTAATAAAGGATAATTTTGTTTTCATTACCGTTACCTGTATTAACTGATAAATGCCCAGTCAATGTATACATAACATTATAATCAATTGAAAAAACAGTTCGAATCTGTAGAAAAAAAATTTGTTCTTAAAAATTTCTTATTTGTCACAATTAGAATGCTGAAAACAATAGAATGGACGGCACATTTTATCACACATTTACGGTAAATGCATTTATACTTTAGTACATGAAAGAATGTTTAATATTCTTTGCATTAAAAAGGGAAATCTACGACTACTAAGTAAATCCGAACCGTAGAAAAGTATCATTTTAAATGTGTTACAACAGCCGGATTTAAAAAGATTTCCCAATTGTAACTCAGTTTTCTCAGTTCCTTCCTTAACAAGCCCATTTGAAATAATTTGAAAATGTACAAATACTGCCAACAAGGTCGAGTTGCTTTGTATACCATTTCTTTGAAGACACAATAGAACATATTCTAAAAGAGATTGTGCCATTAAGGTAAGCGGTGCAATATTTTAAAGCTCTCACGAATGAAAATAACTATAGAGATTTCCCAAATAAATTTGTTTAAATATTTTATACAAAACAACGAACAATACAAACTATTATTATGAAATAAGTCTTTTAAGGGATTTATTTTTGAAAATTTGTACGAATTAAACAGATTTTATATCAAGTTAAATACGTTTCCTCATGATGACTTGCAAAATTGGATAGTAAAGAAACATAATATAAATTTTCTCTCAATAGATGTAACGCAGAAAAATATACAAATCTACAACTAATCTGAAATTTTAAATAAAATATTTTATATTAAAAATTAGAACATTCCTGACAATGGCACAATTTTCCAAAATAGATATAAATAATGAAACTGCCTAACATAATGAGTCTCTTTAGGACAATCAAAAACAAACACAAAGATGTCATTTTAAATAAAATACAGTCTCATTATTTATTGATACAAAAGGAAGGTAGGTAACTTAACAAATACTAATTGTGAGTTTGTATTTGGCAATTCTATAAAAATAAAATAAAGTATGCCTCACTTGTTTGTAATTTTATCCATTAATTTTGCAGTGTATTTAAATTGAACGATTGGTTTCATATTCGTTATCATCGCTAAGAAAAGTTTAAAAACGATTTAAAATATTGTGTTTGATATGGTTGACCGATTAAATTTCTCATATTCTATGGTGACTTCCTGAATCCTGTCCTCTTCTGCATTTTGCTTGCTGCTGTTAATATCTATAGGGCTTCGCCAAACTTGCGGATGTCAACACAGTCTACCCAATAATCTGACTTATATGGTTACTTCAACTATGCATGATATTAAACTTTATTCATTCGAGAGCGCAAATTCTAAAACTCTCTTAAGTTAATCGAGGAGTACACGTGGGCTATTAATATGAAATTCTGGTGACTAAATTGACAATCGTCGACCTCAAGAGAAGACGACGCAGGATTTCTCTGAAGATGCGCTGTTTGTAGCTAATATTCTACGAAATCCGTATGCTGCAAAAGATCTATATATAACTGAGTCTTCAGAAATATCGCATTCAGAATGTAAAACAAAAAAAGGATACTCCGTGATAAATATAGATACCTGCGTTAACAGATTTAACTTTTTTAGGAAAACAATAATGTGTCTGGAATTACTAAGCAGATACCGTGTCGGTTCTCCTTACGCCTTTCTATGAAGTGGGCAGTAGATGAGCTTATCCAGTTAGACAAAGGTTCTCACAGGAGCATTCATCTTAGATCGTCTGTTCATCATGTGTACATCCTACATTATCAGGTGGACGAAGACTTTTGAGTATGGAATATATGCAAGTACTGAGTATGGCATTTAACATCCTCACGAACTCACATCCACTTTTACGAAGAAATGCATATTATTGTCTAAGGCAACACGATGGTATATTCGACACACTGGTCTACTTTAGCCGCCTGGTAGATGTATAGGTTCTTGATGCCAACTACAGAATACCTCTTAAGATGCTGGAAACGCTCATTAACTAGGTTTCTTCGAGTTACAATTACCGATATTAGGCGGTATATATTTATATTACTACCAACGAAAGTATTCACCACAGCTTGATCAGATACCAATACTACCTAAACTGGCGTTGTTGAGAATGAGGAAAAATATCAAATATTTACTGGAACTACTGGTTCCCAACCATCAGGAGAATCCAATTTATTAAGCCTAATACATTCCTCCTCTACCCTCAGACCATGATGATGTACTATACTCATCAGCTTAAAGTCACCACCTTGCGAGATTCTCCCTTTCTAGCACGCACCACTATTAATAGTGCTATAAAGAGATCATCTCGGTAGGTGGTGACTTTGAACTGATGAGTATTGTACGTCATGGAGCTCTCAAATACTGCCGAGAAAATCATCGCCTTGATATAAATGGAAAACCGAACCAAATATGATGATCTTCAGTACGAACTCCATTTGTGTACACTCCCGAATTCAACTATGAGCGCGCGAGACGGAGTACAATACGATTTAATAAAACCATTTTATTCGGATTTGGAATTTAACTAGTAAATAATTCAAATAATATCCATATATAAAGAATGTAGTCCAAATTATTATTTTTTTTTTAAACGGACTGTAGGTACGTGATTTCGGTCTACATTCACAGGCATACGCGCCCTTGCGAGTACTATATTGCCATCTAGGGCGCTTTTACAGAGTAGACCAAACACCAATGCGACTTTATGTCCCCGGAGATATTAGGTCCGTTGTCGAGAACGATAAGTATCGTGTATACTGGAATTGCTCGCCCCCGACCGTTAAGCGAATCTACGTAAACGAGTCTGGCATAGCCCTTCTCGATCATTAAACCAAGGTGATGTATGTCATCATCGAGTTCTCGACATTTGCTGAGAAAAATATCACCTTGAAAACGAGGGGAAAATGGACCAAATATCGTGATCTTTAGTACGAGCTCCAAATGCTGTATCCAGGCTACTAGATCAAGATGATCCTCCTAATAATTAGTGTACTTGGAGGGATTGAACCTACTCTGCTTTCGGAACTGAAAGTCATACCAACCTTACAAAAATCAACTGATTGGCAAACCAAAAGCAGACTCCCGTGAGGTTCGGAGGACACGGGAGAACAAATCTAGCGTTCGGTTAAACTAACAAAAAAAAAAAAAAAACTTTTTAACTTATAGTTATAGAGAGATGTACCAAAAAATATAATATGAAATATTTACAATTGGATTTAAAAAAAATGACTACCTGTTGTTTGAGTAGAATAATAATACAAGAAAATGACGTTCTTCTTTGTTCAAATGCATAAAAATGCAATACAGCGTGCTCCGTACCATCATAAAATGTAATTTAAACTATTAAGGAAAATTAATATTATTTTCAAGCAAAACGCATAATATAAAAGTTATAAACCCTCAGCCATCATTTTCTTATAATGTCATTTTTAAAAGGAGTTTCTGGACAACATAATGACATTCATGATATTTCTTGTATTCATGAAAATATTGTAGACGTAACCAAATGATAATGTCAAGGAACAAGATGTATGACCCTTTGTGGTATCAAAACAATTTAAATTGCTGGAAAACGTGCGCATCAGGCCTTGCAAAATATTAAAGGAAATTTAAGGATTTATAAATATTAATTACTCTCGTGTTTCTAATTAATAATTGCTTCCGACGATATATTGTCATGTAACAAGAATGACATAAAATAAGCTTTGAATTAAATCGTATATTTAACGATGGAATTAAATATACAATAATTCACCGCATTCACGTATTTGCTTTTGAAAAATGCATGTTATTTAAGTTCTATTTACTTGAGCTTTGTTCGTTTACCCGTAAGACGCAGCTGTAATATATAGGGTGGTCAGAATTTAAATCCTAGGTGTGCCAGATGATAGAAAAAATTTCCGATAGACATAAGTCCGTTACGGTTTCGTTTTTGAGATACAGGGTGTTGAAATCTATTTTTCAAAATGATCTTTCCTAAATATCTCAGAAGCGACAACAAATACTGAGTTACAATTTGGTATGAATTATGACGGTATAAATTACAATAAAAATGACGTGGATTTGTCTCATTCCATCCACCAGTGGCGTGCCGGTGGTTATTCACTTCCCCTTCTTAAAAATAATTTCTACGTCCATGGATTTTTAAAAAAGTGATATTATTGTTACGTGTTTGCTATCCACACAAACATCTCTACTTGTAGATTCGTTGATTGAAAGTCCAGGTAACACTTACTCACTACTTTATTTACTAATTAACAATTAACAACAATAGATTAATTACTGTCTTAACTATAATTACACTTGAACACTTATAAGTCTCTTTCTTATTTCTTCTTTACTCGTTCACGTTCAACTTAAGATTGATTCTCGGCCCACTGTGTGTCTTATTTATACATCCATTCACATGGTCTAGGGCATTCCAGAATAATCCCGGCCGTTCGTGTACAATTCCATTCTCATCTAACCAGTCTACACAGTCCAGTGGCGTAACATTATTTTTAAATTTCACAATAAATTCTAAACAAAAAAAAGTTCTCTATCAAATGCTCACTAAATTGAGCAGATTTCGAGTTAATGCATAGATGGAACCGAGAAAACTTTCAATGTTAAATAATTGTTTTGTCCTTCAAGGGGGGCGGGAAAATGTGCGGTCATTTTCATCAGTTTATAAAAGTTATTTGAAGGTAAAAAAAAATCGAAAGCCGAAGATATATATATAGCGGATGTACAATATATGAGTACCTCCATTCTCACTCAAATTTTATAATTCTTATTTGTAAATTAAAAACCATATTTTTATTTTTTTTTAACTTCAATTAACTAAAATTATAAACACAGATGAACAAAGACAAGAAAGAACTATTTGAGAATAATGAAATGTAATTTACCAAAGTTCAAATTATTAACATTGAATATATACCTCACACTGTGCCAAGTAGTGGTAAGAAGTTTCTTCGTCCCTCCCGCATCTCGGGCAATTATGGTGTTCCTTCACAAAACAGGTGTCTCCTAAGATTGCAGTGGACAGTCAAGGGTCCAATCGATCTGTCAGAGTCTTCCTGCTCTGGCCAAGTAGCCAGGCCGACCGCAATTTGTTCAGCCCAGTGACAAAGCTCCGAGCTTGTCTGTAGCCATTGTTTATCATCCAATACTCCCTCAATATACCGTGAACCTATTCATTGAGGACCATCGTGATCTAGCCCCTTGTAATATAGCTAACATAGGCTTCGATTCGATACAGGGCTTCTCCGATCTAGTTTTAGCCAGTTCTTCGGAATATCCCGAAATCCACACAAGTTTTATCACTTTGTGTCTAGCTAGCTCGTTCATAGCATTCCCATGCTCCAAATCATGAGAAGATCCAATTCTAGGAGAGCAGATCGCCTTCAGAGTCGCAGATGGAGGTATGCAATCCCAAAGCAAAGCTCGCTAACACTTCTCTGACCTCCAGGTATAATCTCGCTCCCAAAGACACTTCATCAGCCTCATGAGAATAATTTGTGTAGCACATCATGTAGTCTGGGGAGTTTATTTTCCTTTTCTCCCACTTTTCTCTACTCGGATGAGTAAGAGTATACCGTCTCTCCAACCTTAGCTGGCATCTTGCTTCCGTCACCTGAAAGGTGGAAATGGATATTTTCCTTTCCGCCAATACAAATATTGTCGCATCAGCTCTGCCTCTACACCATCAAATTCCTAATTCCTGTATTGTAGGTAGTCCGTCATGGCTTCCTCCTTTATCCATGAGGAAAACTCGGGCAGGATCAGCACGACCTTAGGGCAGCTGTAGGTGTCATTCGCATCCTATAATTTCTAGATAGGCCAGTCTTTGAACTTGTGTTAGTCTTTGGGTCCGCACACGACCACCAACCCACCGACTGGTATCGGGCTATGGACATTAACTAACAAATTAATTACTGTTTTTTGTATTTTCATATTACAAAAAACGCAAATTTTTTATTGATGTCACGTTTGCTATCAATATGATATGATTGAAAATTTATATTTTCACGAAAATGTCCGCAGATATCAACATTCAAAGCTAAAATATAACAAAAAAAAATCTCACAACGGTGAAAATGGATTTTTTTTTCATATTTTTAACTAATGCTGTATATAAAATATCATATAAGAATAAAATCGTCCGAGGCGTGTGCTTAAAATATATGCTGTCTATTAATTCCGTGTTAAATATTTCCACTTTTTGTTTTTAAATTTGATTATAGCGGTTACTCCAATTAATTTTATTTTGATCCGAATATTCTTATTTTCATGGTATTTTTCTGTAATGCTTAACAAAATGTCAACTTAATTGCTCCGGCAATTAATCATCGCATCAATTTTGGAAGCCATATCAGAAAAACGACCACAATATTACGTAATCTTATTAGTAGCCGGGTTGGCGAGTGACCCAGTTAACGTGGAAGGTAATCACAAAAAAAATTCACTTAAGTTGCTACTTTACATTTTTTTAACCATATCCTTGACCTTTCGACTACACGAAAATGATGAAAAAATTACTCTTAATATATTTTGTATTAAATATAATTTATCGTGACATAAAATCAATAGTTTTAATAGGTTGTCCTCAGGGAATATAATATAAAACATTATTATGAACGTCCATGTCCAAGTTATATCTGATACACATTTTTTTACGCTCATTGGCTTCATGTGACAGTTGATTAACTCAAAATAATTTTCCAACGTCTTAGGTGCTGTTGTTCAGAATGCGCTGATACTATGCTTTTGACATTATTGTGTCATATACAGGATAGTGTTTCAACCGCCAGAAGAATGTTTTAAAAAGATCTGATGCACTTTACACCCTTTGATGCAGAGAAGCCCTTTGTTGTAATTATTACATTATACGACACACTACAAGCTACTGTACCAAGAAAAATTGCAACTTTTTTGTCAGACTTGTTCCAAAGACTGCGAGGTTTTATGCAAATAAAACCTCAATTAAATTGAAATAAAAATTCTAATGAGATTCAATAAATACAATTAAAAAAGAGAAAGTTAAATGATTTTAAAATGGTAAGCTAATACAGACGTTAAAAATAGTCAAAATAAGTATTTGATGATTTCGTGGATCTACCATAGAATTTCCTTTGTTTTCTAAATCATTTTTTATCATAACTTTATCTCATCATAGGCCAATTTAAAATTTCAGTACACTTTTATTGTCACAGAAGCCCAATCATTGAGAGCCGTAGTGATTACCTGTCGTTGTGAAAACTAAATTGGTTTGGATCCGACCTAGGGATTCTCATTTCCAAGTCTAGCCAGTTCATCTGCAATCTCGTTCTTTAGAATCTCGATATATCCCAAATGCATAATTCTCGAATCCAACCTCATTCAGCGCTAATCGCCGTGACGGGATTCCGCCCATAACCGAACATTACAAACCACATATCCCGATCCGATGCAGCACTGAACGTCGTATTCGATTGGGTTGTGTAAACAATAATTAAGGAAGGAAAGAAATTTAAAGAAATTCCAAGTTCTTTTAATTCATTCCTTCTTTGTCTAATCGTTTGATGCCCAGGAAGGATTGTTCGACGAGAATTAGATCCTAATTGAACATTTATATTTCTTTTGAAGCTTGCTGCACAACACTATTTTAGACAAAATAATATTTAGTGCACTGCTAAGCTTGTTGCATACTGACTCAACCGAATTCGACTTTCAGGCATTGAACTGGATTGGGATTATTTGTTTGTTATGTCTGGTTATGGTCGGAAACTCTTCGCGCCGATTAGAGCTAAATGAGGTTGGTTTTGAGAATTACGCGTCCCGGAACCCACACAAATCGTGACTATATCCTAAGAGAACAAATTGCTTTCAGAGCCATCTGGCGGTCAGAATATAATGACACTAATTCTGCATGCTACTAACTCGACTAGTGTTTTATAAATAGAGATTGAAAGGTTGCGATAAATTTCGTGAATTCCAGGATTGACGTTAGGTGAATTTTTCTTGGTTATCTAAAAAATACAGTTAGTTACTCAGTACTAAATAGAAAATTAAGCCTTCGGGCTTGTGACTTTACGTCAAAAGATTAGTCAGAGGGGGTTTTTTCATCAAGAATTATTCATGTGGTAATATGCCTAAGAAAGAAAAAGGAAAAAATTTAGGGTATATTTTATTTTGTTATATTTTTGTACTTTTATCAATATTAAATAAACAGAAAAATTTTAGTATGTATTAATATATTTTTTTTAATGTTTTAATTCTTTTTTTTGTAAACATTCGAAAACCGGTTTAACCGGTTTATTGGAATATTGTAAATCGAAAACCGGTTTTTTTCAAAATTCGGTTTTTGCATAAACCCTAAATCTGACAAAACTCTAAAGAAAATCTCCATTTGAATCAGACCCCTATCAGAAAAAAATTCGGAAATTAAATGAAATTGTCAAATAGTTAAAAAAAAATTATAATGTCCATTGTTCTTCCGATTATCTTCTTGTTAATTTGTATAACAAGAAATATTAAATTAGTTTTAATTTTGAATTTCAATTTTTATAGTACCCATTTCTCCCATTAATGGTTTTCTTATTGTTTTGTTCAATACACTGAGAAAGAGCTGTTATGAGCCCGTCTATAGGTCTGCGAAATAATGCCCTAAATACACTATGGATAGGATCTAAATATCTATGCTACTACCCTCTCACTGTTTGCCGATAACTACCACCGCAAAATTAACATAGAAAAATAATATTAATACATTCTTGAGTTGTAAAATTAATAATTTTTTAAGTTAATATAGAGGGAATATTTTGTCATTTAATTTATGTCAAAAAAATAACGATTTATTTTATAGTGGCTCTTGCGATTCGACAGATACTACCATTTTTCAATTAAAATAATACCGAATATAAGACATTACTGTTTCCGCACTGTATATATCTTCCTAATCACAAAGGCAGGGTCATTTAAATTACGATTTTGCACCAATCATTAATTTTAACCCCTAGTATCAATTTTCATCCAAAGCATAATAGAGGTACATTTTGCTTATATGGCACTTCATTATTTATATAATGGCTTTCACACACGATGTAGGGTCTGAAACAATTACGTTCTGTAATTTTCAGTGTAAATCAATAATTGTATCAAAAATATGTTACTGTTTGTATTTCTCCTGCTGATAAAATTTATATGAATATTATATGAAAAGTAAAGATGAGATATACTAAATAAAATAAATATCGCTTTTATTGAATAAAATAAAATTCCTTCTACAAGACAAGGTTTAAACACTACTTTTCGACCTAGCCTTGTTAAGACTATACGGCCACTAATAATATATTTATGTATAATTGAAAGTTTGGGGCATCCTCAGTAACAATGCATTTATTTCAAAACTAGTCACCTAGAATAACAATGAATCTGCAGTATACAATACAATACAATATGAATTTCGGTTACTGTTAAAATGCATTCGTTAATGTGTGAAACAATAATATTTTGTAAATTGTCAAATATTCACAATAAACTTTATGTCTCACTCATTTAGAATGAATATGCTTGATTATGCATTTAACCTCTTTCCAAGTCACATTAAATTCCTGAAATCTAGGAACGTCATATTTGATTCAGTAAAGGGTACTGGGCTCTACAATTTAAAACGGCGCTCGCCAATATCCATATGGCTTGATGTCGGTCTCGCATGCTAGGGCCAGGCAGAACTATTGCCTTTTTACCCTAATCATCGCTGTAGACCTAGACCGGCCTCGTGCAGGGCGGGTTAGCTTACTTTACGATCGGCCCCACTCACAAATTTGAGCGGTGCCGAAGATTTCGGCCAACCTCCCTGGGTCCTGGCTGATGAAGCCTGCTGGCTAGGGCCTCTTCTGGCGCTCTTCTGTCTTCGTCTTCTTTCTTCTCCAGCTTGTCTCCCCCGGGGGTAGTTATCGGTCTGTCTAGGACTGTGTGGATATTTACTTTGACTTGGATTGACTGCCAGTACACAAAGTGTTAATTGACACATTGTCGTCTGGATCATCGGACAAAGTGAGGATGACCTATGTAGCTCTAGGAGGTGGAGGCCTAAGTACTTTTTTAGCACTTTCGTCCTTCACGGAGCCAATGGAACGACGGGCACACGGAAGGTGGTTGGTTTCGACATGTCTCTTCTGTGGGTTGGTTCATCTGTAAGGAAAGGATTTGTTATACTTACCCGTTATCCAGTAACTGTACCTTCGGCCTCTTGTGCCTCGGAGCGTCGGCCGGATCATAGTTGGTGGCCTCCCTGATCAGCGGATTCCTATGCTCCTCGGCTAAGGTGTACAGTTTCTTCGCTCTGTCCCTGATAATTTCGGTGACTGATGTGTGCTCCAGGTCCCTGAAGATGTCAGCGTTTCTGACGTACCATGGTGCGTCACCGCTGTCCTGATGGCCACGTTTTCCACGGCTTGGATCTTCTTCAGGTAGGTCTTCGCATGGTATCCCCATGCTACGGAGGCGTAGGTCAGCTGTGGCCTGATGATTGCTTTGACTAGCAGAAGCTTGTTCCTCAGGTTGAGTCTGCTCTGGTTCCCTACCATTGGGTAGATGAGAGCTCTCGTCCGTTTGGCGTTTGCCACGATGGCATCGGTGTTCTGTCTCCATGTCAGTCCTTTGTCCATGATTACGCCAAGGTACTTGACGGAATCGTGCCATTGGATGTCCTGGTCGAACATGGAAACGTGTCCTGTGGGGGGTTTCCTTGCATCCTTTCCTGAAGAGAATCTTTTGGCTTTTCTCCGCGTTGACTGCGACTTTCCATCTGATGCACCATTCTTCCAGAAGAGAGGCTGCCTCTTGGAGTCTTCTGGTGGCTGTTCTCGCTCTCCAGGATCTGGCAGTGAAGGCCGTGTCGTCCGCGTAGAGTACCATGGCGGTGCCTTCGGTCCTTGGGAAATCAGAGGTGAAGACAGCGATCAGGTAGAGTGATAGAACAGAGCCTTGGGGGACTCCAGCTTCCATCAGTCGATACGTGGACACGCTGTCCCTGATCTTCACTCGCATCTGTCTCCCATGCAGGTATGATCTAACTAGTTTGACGAGTGCAATGGGATAACCCATACTCATCATTTTAGCTAGTAGACCATCGTGCCAGACCCTGTCGAAAGCCTTCCGATCCTATTTAAAACGGCGATCGATTTATTTTATTTCATTTCACCTCATTCCGCCTCTAATATAAAGCTCATAATTCATGGTATATTCTAAAATGCATGTTACACGACTATGTATTTCATATTTCAAAAGCAAAAGAATATCCGTTAAATGAAATGAACGGTGAAAAAATTTGTTCTGAAATATATATTTAATATACAAACAACAACAAGGCAATTTTACAAATTATAAGGATAAACCGCTATGCAGCTAAAATGGTGTAGTTACACCAAAACAAATTGTAACGTTAGTTCTTTTAGTTGCTTTCCAGTAAATTACCTTCGTTCTTTATACGTATGTATCCAAAGTTAAATGAAACGAAAATAAAAATACGAAACTAACATTCAACCAGTACTCGGGTGTAATGATAATTTTCCAAAGGATCTTTGTGTAGCTAGCAATCTGAAAATTGAAGTATAAAAAACAGAAATACACTATTTCTTTCGTCGGTCATATTTATTTATCTTTAAATATACAGAACTATTGACCAAGGAACAACAACGATTTTAATATATTTTCCTATACTAATATAAGTCTACTTGAAAATTAATTTTAGTAAAGACACAATATACTCTAATAACATTTTTACAGTAAAATCGTTTCAACATATTACCAAATTCAAATTCAAATTCAAAACAATTTTATTAATAGTTAAAGAAAACAATGTATATGGTCCTCGCTCGACACCCGGTCCATTACCTACCTAGCATCCCCGCGTAAGGTGGCGACGGGGCAATTGTTAGGTCGGGCGGAGCGGGGCCAGTCCGGACTTAAAACTAAAACATTAAGTAACAACAAATATAACACTTAAAAAAACATTTTTAAATTGTATAATAACTCCGAAAAACGAGGAATCAAAGACGCATGCAAAAGCATGCGCCGTTGATATAACACTTTAAAACAATGCAAAAAGAGTATATAAAATTGTATAAATTTGTGTATAATAATTTTGAATTTTGACGATGCCTCGACGAGCCAAACTGTCACAGTAAAATGCTCGCCTCTAAACAATACTGAATTGAGAAGCGCGAATGTCCAATTTCGCTTATTTTTGGGTATTTAATGATATTTCGTGTATATGATAATGTGCAGCAATTTACTGATGGTTTGCTTATAATTTGGAATAAATTTTTTGGGGAATTTTTGATAACAAAAACGAACAAAAAGAAAATATGAGAAAAGTGAGAACAAAATTTGAAATTTTGGCGCCCCTTTTATAATGTGGGAGTGTCCTCCCATTTTGAGGGATGACCGTGGTCTAAAGATGTTGTATGAAAATTGGTAACCTTTGGTACGGTTATTTTGTGTTATTTTCGAAATGGCGCATTATGCTCCCTTATCTGTGTAATGTTGGCGGTTAGTAGACAATCAGAGAGTTTAAATTCGTAAAATTTTTTGTGAAGTATCTCTGATATAATCCACTATGGTACAATGTCGTTGCAAAGTTGTCGTAATTCCCTTATGTGGGTATATCTTGTTGAGTTACTTATGAGGCGAAGGAATTTGTTTTCCAGTACCTGCAATTTGTGTAACATCGTCGCGCTCGCAGAACACCAGGCCGACGCAGCATATACTAGGGTTGGTCTCACTATCATCGTATAAATTAATTTTTTATTATCCGTTTAGTCTGCTATTCCCCGCCATCAAGGGGTATAGAGTCCTGGACAGAGAATAAACTTTACGTATCGTCTCGTTAATGTGTTTTCGAAAAAAAGTCCCTTTATCCAAAGTTACACCTAAATATGTTACGTCTTGTTTCGTCTCAATTTGGCTGCCCCCCATCGAAATAGGTGTAATTATTTTATTATTTATTCTTTTTCTAGTGAAAACAATAGCCTCTGACTTGGCGACTGACCTTCACCTTCCACTTGGCGTAGTACTTCGACGCCCTTACCATGTGCGCCTTTATCGGCTACCCAGCTGCCTGAGCATGGTGACTGTGACAGTATATGGCGGTATCGTCGGCGTACATCGCAAGCTTGGTATTCAGGAATTGCGGAAAGTCGGACACATATATGTTATATAATTTTGACGCAAGAACCGACCCCTGCGGAACGCCCGCTCCAATGTCCCTCTGTGTTGATAGAGTTTTGTTCACTTTCACTCGCAGCGTTCGGCCGTGCAAGTAAGATAACGGTGACCTGGAAAGTCGGCACTTTCCAGGTCACCGGCATTATTTATTTTGCTATTTATTTTAAGCCGGTCATTGATGAACTGGCGAAAAGCCGGCCAGTTGGCATTCTTGTAGGACGTAACATCAATCGCGGAGTCCTCCCTCGACACACCACGCAGATTAATTAAAATCGGATTGTGGTCGGACGTGAGCTCCTCCAACGCTACAGGCAGCGTGGAGGTAGTCACGCCCTTGTTGAGGACTATGTCGATGGTGGTCGGCGTAGTACCATTATCTGGGAAGTGCGTCGGAGTATTCGGGAACTCCAAGGAGACATTGTTGTTTTTTAGATAGTCAAGCAGGGCGTTGCCGTTCGCGTTATTGCGATGGCAATTCCACATTCGAAGTCTGGCGTTCAAGTCACCGATGATCAGGCCGCGCTCTCCCAGATTCGCCAATCTATCAAGTCAGTTCACAGTGAAGTCATTCAAAGGTCTATTATACACGGCAGTGATATGCGTGCCGCGGTCCAACGTTACACTCACGTTTTCGATCATCGTGTTACGTATCGATTTGTGAGTGTGTGCAATGTCGGACTTTATCAGGATGGCCACTCCGCCACCTCTGTTGCCGTCTCTATCTTGCCTAATAGTGGTGTATCCGCGGACTTTGAGCTTATCGCATCTAGTCAATTTCGTTTCACAAAGGACCATAATGTCAATTTTATGCCTCGTCAGAAAATTTATAAAATGAAGCTACTAAAAATTTAGCAGACATTGTTCGAGATATTTTGACAAAAGTTAAAAAATATTTCGAACTTTTCCAGTTCTGTATTGCAATTGACAAGCTTACCTGTCAACAGCTTGACTCTTCGTAACATCAGGTCCAGGTCTATGATGCCGGATAGTTGCTGAAAGGCTGACTGCAGCTTCGTGAATTTCTCCACGCTTCCTGGAGCTGCAGCTGCCATCGGTGGTGTTCTCATTCAACATATTACCAAAGTACAGGGATGTTATCGAAAGATCACCCCTATAACTTTTTTATTTTTCGACTTGGAAAAAAATGGTAAATACAAATGTTGTAGGAAATTTTCTTGCAATCTTAGCGCACTTTTCGAAAAAATAATTATAAGGGCGTTTTGGAGATGCAACCTCAACTTTTGTTTTTTAAAAGGAACACCTTGTATATTTCTATATTTTTGAAATCTATGCATTATTCCGAATCCAGTGATACATATTTTGTGTATTTGCTCCAACCGTTTGTACAATTTACCCTCTTGAAATGTCAATTCTTACAGAATATGAAGTAAATCAAGGTTGCTATGAAAATTAATTAATATTTTTCTACAACCTTGTGTTTTTATTAATTAAACAGGTATTTTACAAAGAGTAGCATAGCTATTTTAGTTTGACAGTTCTCCTGCTAGCCCTAGTTCTGGTGATTATTTTAAGTCAAAATAGTGTTTTATTCTGATTCAATCGGGAAATAAGTTATATTATGAGGCATAACTAAATGAAAAAAATTTAACCAGTAAAGAAAATGTTCATTTTGTAAGTAGTTTTTTAAACCAATAGCTTGGTTTAGAGGGTTGTTTTCTGATTCATTATCAATGATTTTTTTCTAAACAATCTAATAATTCTGTTCGATAGGTATAAACAGTCTCTATGCACTTTGCATTAAAATTCCATCATGTTGGAGCCGCTTTAGGTAATCTCACCTTAACAACATTATCTAACACAGCTGTTCTTTTTGGCGATTTTCCAAAGAATGAAGAAAAGCTATGTAAATTAGCAAAAAAATTTTTTATGCTTTTATCCTGACTTGATCCTTTTTGTAAAATTAAATTTAGTTGATGAGCGTAACAATGAATAAAATTTGCTGAAGGATAACTTTTTTTAATTTTGGCTTGTACACCTCCAAAAGCACCACTCATTACTGATGCTCCATCGTAACTTTGTGCTATCAATTTTTCAGGACTTTCATTAATTTTCAGACATTCTAACTCTTTTAAAATTACGTCTGTCAAATGCTGAGATGTCGTTCCTTGAGGCTGAATAAATTTCCAAAATCTCTCACATATAACACCGTCTAAAACGTATCTAAACACAAAAGCTACTTGTACTTTTATTTTTAAATGTTTCAAGTCAGTTACACCTATTTTGGACCATATAGGATCAGAATCATCACCAAATAACAGGCATGGGACACAAAAAAATGCATTTTTTACCTCGCATCCGCAAATCCACTCGGATAAATCGTACATTGAATTTCGAAAAATACCTATTAACTTCTTTTTGATGTTTGCTTTATCGTCATATTAGGTTTAGGACGGCCACCACCTTTGAATTTCACTCGGTCTTCATAACCCAACTTATGTCCATCTTTCAGTTATAATATATTTTGTACAACACTCATATTTAATAGTAAACACCAAAAAACACTGTTTTACTTAATTTCACGACAAGTAGAGATTTACTAATAAAATGTTCACAAACAAAAACATTAAAAACAACGCAACAGAATTTACCAATCAACGCGTACCTAGTCAGCATTAAGACTGCTCTCACAGACGAGGTCCTCTGTGACTGCTCTATTGAACTTCGTGCGTTACCGTTTCCGTAAAATGTGTCAGGGATATTATCCCCGCCAGTGTTTTCTGTCTCTTTTGCTTTCTGAAGATTCGCGCATAAGTCTATTTCACTTTAATTCGTTGTAAATTCGGTCCGTAGCTAGCTTTGAGGACAACTTGTGGATTGACCCAAGATTTTTAAATTCTATAAATGAATAATGTACTGAATATGAATGTGCTCGGAGGGGATACGAAATCCTGCGATCTAGATATTTGAATAGTATTGTGCATAGAATGAACTAGAAACTTTAATATATTTTTTAAGAATATTAAAAATATATATATTATATATTTTTAAACTTCAGAAAATGAATAGCTCAATTTTTTTATTTGTATGTG
This sequence comes from Rhamnusium bicolor, assembly GCA_029963845.1. NCBI lineage: Eukaryota > Metazoa > Arthropoda > Insecta > Coleoptera > Cerambycidae > Rhamnusium > Rhamnusium bicolor. The sequence goes on along the minus strand of JANEYF010004028.1, from coordinate 1,288 downwards.
GGAGGTCACTAATACAAATGTTATTCGAATGACGGTCCCCACTCTAAACATCCTTGTCATTTACGCATTTCTATCTCACCCCCATGATATGTTTGTCAAGTAGTACTTAAATTAAGTGTTTAAATAAGTTAAAGCTCCTGCCATCCTTAGTATATAACAACACATATAAGCCAGTAACATACAACTATGCCGTCTACAAATAATTTCTTGATATATTATAATGTCAGTATCACACTATATTTCAATTATAAAATTATTGATTACATCCTTATGCAAAATAATTCTTTGCTCTTAACCGTATTATTTAATATTAAAATCGATTTCACAAAAAGCCTTGCTGTCAAAGAACCAGTGATTAGTTGAAAGAGATGCAAATCTTTGGTGAGCCCACAACTTATAGAAACTGAAACCGCTATCTGACATCAGAATGAGATTGAGGGCCAGGCGAGAGCTCGAGGAAACCACAAAAGTTGCGTAGCTCAGAAAGCTTTCCGTTTGCAGTGGTTTTAGTTTTCACCGATTAATTATTAAAGAAAAAGACAAAAGCTTAAAGTCTCGCTTTTAGAAGATTCTATTGAAAATTAAATACTAGTATAATAATGCACTTGTTTGGTCCATAATAAAATACTGCTGCACTTGAAACTGAGAATATTCGAAAATAAGGACAGAATAGTTGAGAAAAAATTATGAGAAAGGGGGATAAATCCGAAATGTACTATTCTCTGTAAAAGAGGAAAACTTCTAAGAAGAGGCACAATGAAAAAAAGCCTTATTTCTTTCACAGAATGATTTTTTTAACGAAATAGGCCGACTATTTCCGCTACCAAGGCCAATCACAGAAACCAGGAGACGAAATACCCCAACCTAGAAATTTTTCCGAACCTCTTTTCTATTGAAGAGTAGAGATTCATTACTTGCTTATCGTCCAATAGAAAAGGGACAGACTAATTTACATCCCCGCTGAAGGACGGTGTATCACCTGCACATCAAAAGCACTGACTGCAACTGTCGTTGCTTAACTTTTTGTATCGAAATACGAGTATGTTAAGGCAGATCTGCGCTCAGGATGCATGTTGATTTAATGGATTTTGTTTAAGTGAACCATTTTACCCACTTTTTATTGTTGTATTTAACTCTCTTTCATTCAACTGGGTAATTGTAATTATAGATTGGGTCAAGAACAGTAACTTTTCGTATTTATCTGAAAAATAGTAAAAAATGGATTTATCCCATTTTGCACAGTTGATGATTATTTGATCAACTTATTATTTCTATTAATATAGAGATA
>JANEYF010004026.1:0-93587 GCA_029963845.1 Rhamnusium bicolor | reverse complement strand
GGTTTTGGCGAGCCGGTATGATCTTCAGTTCCGAGAGCAGCGTAGGCTTTATCCCTCCGAGTACACCGATGTAAAGGTGTTGATAACACCATCTTAGCAGGCCATAGCCATGAATCCCTCAGTCTCCGACTTAAGCCCTGCTGACCTTAGAAAGGCGAAGGTCAGCCTGGTCGATAAACCCAGTGTTTCTATGTTCTTATAGAAGACACCATATGGGGTTTATCGACGTGCTCGCGAAACAGATTTTCCTGTTCGGCAGCTCTGGTCGCCGAACTTTCAGACGATTTGGCCGAAAGTTCGGTGACTGACGCAACATCAGCGCCTCGCCGGCCTCCTCGCCTGATGTCAAATGCGAGGCCGAGTTCATCTGCGGCTCTTTTTGCTGCCTTGAACAATCCTGCTCCCACTCCTACAGTTTCGTGATGTTTTACGAACCGCAAGGGGATCTGAGCTCCTGAGTATGTTACATGCCATACTCAGTACTACTCTGCCGTGCCGTACACTCCAGGCTCAAGAGTCCTCCCGGCCCCCGTTGACGTGGGAGGTACACACGAGGAACGGACGATCTAGGATGAATACTTCACTGAATATTCATCATCTTGCAGATATCTCTGTCTAATTGGCGCAGCTCATCTACCCTCCACTTTACTACTCCGAAGGAAGTAGAGCAGAATCGGAACGGCAAGCATATTAGTAGCAGACACCTTGTTCTTCCCCGAAAGTTCGGAAGACCAAATCTTTCGGAGGCGGTGTCTGTACTTGCCGCGGAAAGTCCTTTATTTGTATTACATCTTGGATGTGCCTTTGTTGCACACCCAGGTATGTATAGGTCTCTCCGGCATCCAGATGTCTTAGGATGCTTCCGTCTGCGAGCTGCGCATTTTCCAGAGAATTCCCCGCATCGTCCTCTCTTGAGGTGGACGACTGCACATTTGTCCAACCCGAACTCCATACCAATTGCCCGCGTATATTCTTCGACCACCCTAAGAGCGTTTTGTAGTTCGCGCTCTCCGGAGGCATAAAGTTTAAGATCATCCATATAAAACAGATGGGTGACCTTATGCCTCCAGTCGCTAGGTGGTCCACATTGATATCCGCGGGTTTGGCGGAAACCCAACAGACAACGGTAGCAGTGAGATGCAGAAGAGGAGAGGACTCAGGAGTCGCCCTGGAAAACTCCCCCCTAAATGCCACCTGCTCTGTCGTGACCCGCTGTGCACCTGATGTTATGGTGAAGCGAGTCTTCCAGAGTGGCAGCAGCTGTTCTATGCATCTCACTAGTGGTGCTGGTACCGCAAGACATTCGAGCAAGTGCAACAATAGCTCGTGCGATGTTGTATCAAATGCCTTGCGGTAGTCAATCCAGGCCATCGATAGATTCCGCTTGTATTGCACAGAATCCTGTGTAATACAGCGGTCTATCAGCAGGCTGTCCTTGCAACCTGCCATGCCCTTCTTGGCACCACGCTGTTCATGTATCTGCTGGAAGACCGGATCAACAGACCTCAGTGTCCTTTGCATACAAGATACGTGTAAATATCTTGTAGCAGGAGTTGAGGCAAGTGATCGGCCTATAATTCCTCGGGTCGGAAAGATCCCCCTTTTTGGGGATAAAGCACAGTACGTCCCTCGACAAACCAGTCCGGAATCTGCTGCCCCTCGTTCAACCATGAGTTGAAAACTCGCGCCAGACGGCGGTGAGTGGACGGAAATTTCTTCCACCACCAGTTGTTAATGCCGTCTGGGCCCGGGGCAGCGAAGTTCTTGGTGCCAACAAGTGCTTGCTGGACTTCCTCCGTACTGATTGCCGGGCACACTTCATCTGGCTCTTCACGATGTCTGTGACACAGAGCCTCGAAGTGTGCAATTGCTGGAGTGTCGCTATTGAATGGACGCGTCGTTTCGTAGATTCCCTTCCAGAAGGTTTCGACATCTTCTACAGTCGGCGGATTATCTACAACACGCTGTGGCTCTTGAAATAGGCGGGAAGGATTCGTACGGAACAAATTGTTTTGTTCCATACTCCTCACCCGCCTCTTCAATGTTTTCTTTATCGCCATGAGCGCTCGGATCCTATCTAGACAGTGCTGCTTGATGGTAAGCATCACTGTCAGATTTAGAGTATGGTGTTGACGTCTTAATCCGGCTGCTATGCGCCGGATTCTGGGAGTAAAAACTCTACCAGTTGTCTTATATTCCACCACACTCTGGATCCGAGAAGCGTGTTGTCTGGCCGACTGTATCTTGCCCTCGATATTCTGTACACGCCGCTTGGCTTTCTCGACCCCGTGATTGGTTGACCTCTCACGGGGGACGGTTGCTTCGCGGCGTTGTACACGGCACTGTTGATTTGCCAGATGTCGGCATCTTCCGGAATTTCCTCATCGATGACCTCGTCCATTCTAGCTAGGTCTTGTGGCTTTAGGTTAGCCCTGGTGTTAAGGCTAACCCTCGTCCTTAAGTCTACATCGGTGAACTCTAAAGGATGTTCCCCATCAGCTAATAATTGCCGCGGTGGGACTGCGGCTGGCAGTTCTTCCGGCTGACGGGGTGCCCTTACATAACCTGTCCTGAGCAGAAAGGATACTTGATCTCTCAGATGTTGTTGAGAGAAGGCGCGATGCTCTGGATGCATTTCGCACCAAAGTGCATGCAATCGCGCCATGTATCCCCTTCGCTCAGGTTCGCTACTCTCGCGGCAGGTCAGTAAGTCATCCCGAAGTTCCCTCGTCCACTTAAAGCGTCCATGTACAATCGCATTGTCATCATCGTTAGGACCGTCCGGTAAGGCCCCTCCCATCTGTCCTTGACCTCCATCCGACTGAGGTCGAATGTGAGGCCCTTAAGGTTATATGGAACCATAGCAAAAAGAGTACCAGGGTAGTTAGCCCTGGTACTCCCGGCCGGCATTAGTCAGGCAGAGTTGCCTCTGCCCGTCCAGGGTGCACCAACGTGGAGGTTGCCGGTCCTTTACACCCCTTATTATTTTTATTGCCGGGCACACTTCTTCTTCTTATTTTTTTTTTTTTTTTTTTTCGGTTTCCCGATGCCGGTCAGTCCTCCCGTGGCCTCCGACGCCTCACGGAGTCGCGCCGGCGCATCAACTACAGCCACTCCCCGCATCCCGCAGGGTTAGTGACTGTAGATACCAGAATCGTGTGCCCTAAGCAGACGGAGAGAACCTAGAATGACCGCCTTCTGCATTTGGCCTGCCAGCCACTCGGCTGGTTTTTGGCAGGCTGGTATGATCTTCAGTTCCGAGCAGCGTAGGCTTTATCCCTCCGAGTACACCGATTATAAGGACGACCATTTTGACCGAGTAGCCTGGGTACAGCACTTGGAGCTCGTACCGGAGATCGCGATATTTGGTCCGTTTCTCCTCCTCCTTCAAGGTGATGTTTTTCTCAGCAGGTGCCGAGAACTCGATAACATACATCACCTTTGCTCGGGTAGATTTGGCCGCTACTAGCATATAAATTACCTTATTGGTACGTCTCTCTTATTGATTGAATTGATGGAAAAGAGTGTCCGTTCTTGCATATCATCATCATTACCATCATCATCATCATCATCATCTCATCCTTCGTCTTCTTCTTCGGTCCTTTTACTACCCTTAAAATAACGATTTACCACATTTTTTCCTGTTTTGCGCTTTGACATAGTACAAAATTTTTGCTATTTGTAATTTTTTAGATGGAGGCATCAAAGTAATTTGAGGGACAACTTATTTTGCTTTTAATGCAATGGTGCATTTTTATTACGGAATTAGGTAGAGTAGTCAATTAATTGTGCTACAATATGCATGGCATAATGGGTAATAAGATATTTTAAAAACCTGGTATCACGTATCAGTACGTATTTATGATTGTGCGCGTGCGTATAGATGCTTGCATATATGTTCATGTTTTTGTGGTCATATGATTTTCTTATATTAACCACTAGTTAGATGTTCAAGAACATTTCCTTCTTGATCAATGCATAATCACAACCTTAAAATTTTCTGACGATTCATGAAATGTTTCTACAGGTGGCTTATATTAGAGCAGGTGCCTAGAAACATTCCGTTTAAAAAATCCATAGGATTCATTCGGGTTGATGATTTACATTCAGAAAGATGTAAGGAATGAAATTCTAAAGGTTGCCAAACAAAATTTTCGGACGTTTTTTTCCATAAGGTTATTAAAGGAGCGCGCAACTCCAACGTCTTAAAACCATTATAAAATAATTAATAATTAATATTTTTTAAGGCATGTCTTTTTAACGGTTTTCACAACATTGTGGAAAACCAGTTTAAAATTTTAACATTTAAAAAAAAATTAAACGGTTTTTGAGGTAAGGTATGAAATCAAAAACAGTATCAATATCATGAAATCCAAGTTTAATAAGGTAAAAATAAGCAAATAACAGCAAAACAATAATTGTTAAAAATTAATGATAATTGATAAAGAATAATATTAATAATAATTGAAAAAAGTAAACAAAATCTTATATTTTTAAAGATACATTTTGGCAATTATTATGAATGCATTTACAAAGAGAAATACAGATTAAGTTATTTTTTTCAACTCATGGTTTTACTGTCTGCATTACATTTACACGGCTTAATTAAAGAGTCTGGCAAAGGTAGTTCTAGCATTTAAAACGACTCGACAACAGTGTAGCCCGGGCTAATACTTTGGAGCAAATATCAAAATCTTAATAATTAACTTATTATAAGCTAAAAAATTAATTAATTGATTAGTTAATTAGTAGCTTATAAATTATTATTAAGTTTAATAGCGTTATATTTACCTTTAGCAGGTAAAAAAATCAATTTTTTTATTTGAAAAAAATTTTTTTTAGATGTTAAAATTTTAAAGCGATTTTGCACAATGTTGTGGAAAACCATTAAAAGACATGCCTTAAATATTCTAGATGAAAACATTAATTACCAATTATTTTATAATGGTTTTAAGATGCTGAAGTTGCACGCTCCCGTAATAACCTTTTGGTTTTTTTTATAAAAAAAAATTTGTTTGGCAACCGTTAGAATTTCATCTTTTCGTAAATCCTCAACCCGAATGAATCCTACGGATTTTATAAACGGAATGTTTCTTGGTACCCGGTCTATGTGAAATCTTTTAATTTATCTCGCGTTGTTCGTGATTGCGTAAAACACACACCCGCTAATCCTCAAAATACCTATGGGCTTTCCAATCTCTCCGATATGACTGGTACACTAACAATAAACTAATAGTTGCATCAAGCGGTTTATATGTGCCCTGTATGGATCAATGAAGTACGGCAATACAAACGACCCTTGGCTTCGCATTATAACATCAAAATCTCGTGGCACAAACTTGTCTTCGTGGATTGACACCAAAGACGACTTCTCTATATTGTGTATACATTTCTATATCAGCATTGAGTGAAAACAAATTGTTTCAAATCTATAAGGTGAAGAAGAGGAAAAAATGAGACAGAGAAAGAAGAAGAGGAAGAGAAAATTCACATGGACACAATCTAGCTCCCTTACTAATATTTTCCAGTATCCAAATTATGTCGGTTCATTAAGAATCATGTTGACTCCGAATGTACTTAATATGTAATAATTTAAAACAAATATTTGCTTTTTCTAGAAATTATTAAGTGTCGCTCTCCTTCACTTCATTTTCTTATTGATGATTAGACTTAAGATGTTTATATTTAAATTATAGATTTCCATATCTCAGTAAAGTAAAATAGAAAATTAGTGAGTTACAGATTCGCCGATTATCTGTTGATTAAACAACGCCATCAAACATTTCCGCATAATTTGTTCTAGAAAACGCTCTGTATTGTATTGGATTACTAGATTATTCTTAATATGAAAATCCACCTTGCTACGAAGCAGTATCAATTGTACCAAAGTTTATAAGACACCCTTAATAAAAGCCGAATATAATAAAGCATGTCTAAGACTGCGAGGAGGGAAGGTGTACGACAAGGGATGAAATAAAGCCAAAGTCCGGTATATCTTGGTGATTAAACCAACAATATCAAAGATATGGGTTTCTTGTTCGCTCGTTGAGAGATATATAGGGATATTTATGTATGTAAAGTTGGCCAAAGATTACACGTTGTTAATCTCCAGTCACTAAAGTTGGTAAGACTGTTCACGCCTTCATCGCTGTTCTTAACAATAGATTATAAATTATGGCTTGGTCGCCATTGTTTACCGCCAAGACGTTCACGGTTTACTGCGATTGTTGTGTTTTACATGGCCATAAAAAACTATAAGGTCTACTTTGTTTTGGGGATTTTCTTATAATACGGAAATTATTGCAGATTAATCTCCACTACGTGAGAAGTAATTAAATATTAAAAGAGTTTATTAGCGATAAACATATTTATTGACAATTATTATCTTTTAGTTATAATTACGACGGCTTATTGCCAACATAAAATAAACAAATATCGAAAACTTTAACTACGAGTAAGTAAAAAATCTGAAAAAGGCTAATAATTATTATTAATTTGTAGGAACGATAAAGTAAATTTATTTCATTTTTACGTTACTTTTAAGAATAGTGCTGGGACTTTTTTACTATTTCATTTTTAATTTCCTTGATATATCTTTTTCGAGAGGATAATAATAAAATATTAATTTAAGAAAAAACTAGCAAAAGAACGCCACTTTTAAAAGCTGGGATAACTCAGTGAAGATACGGTATGTCCAGTGGTCTGTGTATATGCTAGTCAGTTTCGTAGAAATGGACAACTTTACTAACCGAAAATGATTATCGGTTTATAACCAGATTTATTAATTATACCTATGCTTTAAATAAAATTCAAAATTTCAACTTCACTTATTCTATTTTATTTTAGACATGTTTTACAGAAGAATGAAAATAAATACAAAAAAAATATATTATTAAGCAACGTAAATATTAATCTATATTACAAATAAGCAACCCAGGAACCAAGCAAGAGGTTACGATAATGCAAGAACGAAATACGTAATACTTAATTAATACAATTTTCACTAATTATTTTGAAATATGGCGGAGGATCCGGTTAGAATGGATGTAATTTTTAAAAATATATCAAAACGCAATGACTAACCCACGGTATCATCAAAATTTTAAAGATAGAAAATTTATTATAAACAAAATATAAATATCATATAATAAATTCTATAGTTTAAATAAAAATAGCTATCGTATTTACATCTCGATTTAAGTTTTACTGGAGTTATGGTAATACATTTTCTTGTCAATAAAATTCCCTTTAAGTTAAAGGTTCATTTAAGATGTTGATTATACCGGAGATTAATCGGTTTACTCAGTTTCCATCTCGTAAATTCCCAACTTCATTGTTTCAATTTTGTCACTTGGATTACCTAAAAGTTGTTTTAGTTTGTTTACCGATTAATGAACTACTGTCATTCCTATACCTTTAAAAATCTTACTAATGCCATGAGTGAATCGAGGATCGTGTGAAATCGATATAAATTTCAAATATTCTCTGGTGGAGGAGTCTCGAAGTGTCTCTAAATTTAGGTTTCCTAATTATTTTTCAACTGAACTTGCAGAAAATTTTGTTACTCGCAGCTATATCCTTAATCAATGCCTTTTCCTTTTAAAACCTCCCTCTCTTGAGGGAGAAGCTTAATAGGGGATGAATTAGAAAATTAAAACTTGCGATTGTGTAGATAGTGGCAATTTAAGATTAATTTGGAATGTAACAAATACTAGACAGCTGAATCCCATATAGTCCTCTACATTGGTAAGTAAGTATAGTCACAGTTGGAGTGTCCAAGCGGCAAACCAGCTGTTGAAACGCGTGTCGAATATATCATATGGTATTTTGTGGAAAACCAAGTCTCTTTTGAGCTATTACATATAATGATTTTCAGAACATCTTCCGATAATGGATCGCCTTCATTAGATGTAGGGATTATACCCACCACCCAATCTTCAAGACGCAAACCACTCACGCCAGCTTTGAAATTGGTGATAAACACGTTTAGAGTGCAATTGAAATTTTTTATTTATTAAATTTGTCAATTAACTGAAAATAATTTTAAATACCTAACAGGCCTATTTTAATAGAAAATTCTTTTTAGATAAACTTTTTAACTCTTGGCGTTTTTTCATAAAAGTGATGGACAACGAATTATTAATGATTTTAAAGAAAAATTCTCTTTTTACCCTCCAAAGTGGATTTTTCTGGATACTTATGTGATATAACACCTATCTACGTGCAGAAAACTGTTCCTGGTAAACCTGATTCACTTTTTATTGTTTTTTTATCCGTTTCTGTTAGTCTAACATCAGACGAGTTAAAATGAAATTAACTTAGTCGAATTAGTCGAGTCGAATAGTTTTACCTATACACTGTGTCCCAAATTGGGGGTGCATGCATTGCTATCTCGGTTATTATTAGAGATAGAGAAACAGTTAAATAGGACTTTTTTTAAAGAATTTTTTGGACCGTTTCGATGCCGTTTTTAAATTTGGTCTAGCTCTGTCCGTTTCCCAGATATTTTCAAAAAACTATAAAGGTGCATTTTAAAAAACTTTCTTATTTGTCTTTCTTGTTGTCACAATTGCGTTTTTTATTTTTGCTAGTGTTTCATTGTGATCTACCATTACTTTGTAATAACTCATTTTGTGTGCTTCTTTTATTAGGTTCTTTTTTTGAATTTATTATGGCTTTGAGATATACAAACCAAGAAAAGTTAGATATGCTAGAGATTTATTTTAAATCTAATAAGAATACTGATGAGACATCAAGAATTTATGAGGATAACTTTCCAGAACGTGTGCAACCGAATGAATAGTATTTTAGGACTATTGTTATTAATTTATTAAATTATGGATGGTTTAATGGAAAAAGAAATGACGTGATAGATAACGAAGATCGAAATAAAATTGTATTAGAATACGTAGAAGACAATGCTACAGCATCTGTAAGACAAATTTCAAATCAGGTAGATGTTCCCAAAACAACTGTGCATAACATTTTGAAGAAAAATCATTATCCCTCATACAAACTAACCATCGTTCAAGGTTTACAAGAAAATTACTATGAGAGAAGAGTAGCATACTGTGATTGATTTGTACAAAAATGTCTACAGAACCCAGACTCTCATTCAATAGTATTATGGACAGGTGAGACTAGATTCACTAATTGTTGTGTTTTAAATTGACATAACACACATTACTGGAGTATGCAGAATCCTCAAATAATTAGCCACAGATGGTTTCAAATCAAATTTGGATTCAATGTCTGGTGTGGCATTACAGGTAGACTTGTTTAAATCGTTCATTGTTAATAATTCATATAAAAATTATTTTCCAGGTAATCGTATTTATTTATCATGATAATTTGAACAATGCAAATTATTTGCGAATGTTGCAAGAACAAATAATACCAGCTCTTAGACTTGCTGTAGAAGATATTAAAACCAGATTTGGTCCATCATGATGGTTGTTCAGCACATAATAGCGGCATAGTAACACAATTCTTAAGAGCAACTTTTGATAATAAACTTATTGCAAATAATGGCAACGGTCTATAGCCAGCCAGGTCTCCTGATTTCACTGCGTTGGACTACTTCCTTTTGGGGGCATACAAAAAACGAAGTTTAAGCATTTGAATCACCAGAAGATATTCAGATTTTAGAAAAACGTGTAAGAAATACTTTGGCTGCTGTTAACAGAAATACTTTAAGGGGAGCGTGTAGTTCAATATTAAAGCGATGTCAAAAGTGCATTGATGAACAAGGACGACATATTGAACAATTTTTTTAAGTTTTTAATTATATTGTTGAAATTTTAAGTTGAAGCTAATAAAATCGGATTATTTTAAAATAAATTTTCTTCATAGCCTACTTAGAAAACTGATTTTTTTTATATTTTGTACCAGTAACTTTTTTTTTCTAATATTGTGATACATCTATGAAAAGAAAATTAAGAGCACTATTAAACTATCATAAAATCCAATATGGCGCCGATAAGAAAAAACAAAGTTAGTGCCATTAACTCAAAAACAAATGACGATAGAAATTTTTTGGTGACGTCAGCGAAAGCACCTTAAAAAAGTGTACTTATTAAAATATCATCAGTCATCAAATTTGGCAGATAAGGGATTTTTTTAAAATGCACGTTTACAGTTTTTTAAAAATATCTGGAAAACGGACAGGCCAAATTTAAAAACGTTATCGAAACGGTCATAAAATTCTTCAAAAAAGTCCCTACACTGAGAGAGAATGATATAGTTGGGAGAAATAAATTTTATTTCAACCAAATAAAAGATTTCTTTGTATTTGGCGAACTAAACATTTAATTGGGAGAATTAAGGCATTTATTTGATTAAAAGCCGAATATTTAATATTATCAATTAAATCAAAATACTTATTTGTAAGAAAGATTTGTTTCTGAACATTAAATATATATTTGTGAATATTAAACATTTGTTTCTGAACATTAAATATTTGTTTCTGAGCATTAAATATTTATTTCTCAGGCATAAGACTTTTTACAGAAAATTGCGTGGATTTATTGTTGATGAATACATTAATTCCGTTTATAATTTATTTATAGTGAACAAATATTTATTTCTCACAAACAATGAAAATTTCCTATATTCATTAATATTAAATAAATTGTTAATTTTTGTTAATAACGCTGTTTAATTTATTTATAATAAAAAAACTATTTCTCCTCGCACCTGCTTTGGGTATCCACCGTCTTATAAATTATTTAAAGAATTAGTTAAATAAATCTCTGCGCCAAAAGGATTAGTCATAGGTTGGTTTTTTTGAAGAAAAAAACATTCTGAACAATCCTTTTGCTACGCATGGTTTATTTAAAAAAATATATAAACAATTTATATAGAATAGCGACTTAATACCCAAAGAAGGTTCGAAGACAAATTATACGGATACAACAAATAAATGAATATAGAAAATTAAAAACATATATATATAAAAATTTTTACTTACCTGGTTTATATTTGCGAAACTAAAATTTGATTTATATTAAAAAATGTATGCCTCACGATCTGTCTATAGTACGATGTATAAAAAAATCAATTTTGCTAAAAATTATAGTAGATATTTTTTTATTTTTTTCACAAGTTGTAAAGCATATCGTAGGTCCACTGCCAAAATAACGAATGTGCATTTTTCTAATTTTTCAGAAGAAGGGAAATAAAGTTCAATTTGTTGTTAAATATTCAAACGTAATTTATTTATAGGTATAAGTTTCCTAGTATAAAAATATTTCAAAAAATATTCAATATTCGCATTTGCGGTTTTGGCACTGCAGACTGAAAAAAATATATTATTTTCCAACAGAAAAGTCGAAACCGGCAAATTTGCACATTCGATGTTTTGTTATTAAAGCAACGTTACGGTAGGGATATATTTGCGAAATTAAAATGTATTTTATATTAAAAACATATATGCTTCACGAGTTGTTTTTAATAAAATATATTATAAAAAATGATAGGGTAGATATCATATAATTTTTTTATATAATTTTGCGTAGATGTAGGTATATACATAATATATCACTATCAATATAATCAATTACTCTCATGAACTATAACTTCATATCTCTATAGACACGATGACGTTTAAACATATGCTCTTATGTTAATTCTTCTTACATAGGTGTTAAGATATTCATGCTTAATAAAGTTCTAAATTTTTTTTAACTAATGTGTCTTATTAGAATCAGTTAAACCTCAAATTTATTATATATAAATCTGGATTTCCATGTCAAATTTTAAGAGAAAATTCAGGAAAATTGTAAATATCAGGAAATGCAGCCATTATAATCGCTTATACCGAGTTAGTTTTGCATTGAATTGATGCGAGGATATAATCTTTAAAATAAAACGTAAACGAACAAGAAAAAATAATACAATGAAAATTACTGCGAAATTTCTTATAGATTGTATGGTAATAATGATATAAAATAATAGTCTATAAATAACACTTAGTTAAAAAAATAATCTATTTATTTTTATGCAAGAAAGAAAGTAATAAAAGAGAACATTCTAAACCGATATATTTGAGTACAGATTTTCCTTTTATTCTTTTCTTATTTTGACTGTAATGTGTTTAACTAGAACTTTTCAAAAATACCAAATAAGTGAGTTTATTATTAACTTAGAAATAATAGTAGAAAGTTCAAATAAAGATTAATTTTCAATTTTCTTTACCGCTTGTTTATTGTAATTTTTAATTGATGTGTCAGGTTAAGGATACAGACAAACAAATGTCTGTGTTAAAGGTAAACAAAATTAAATATATGAAAAATATTTACACATATTTATTAAAAAAATAACAAAAAATAAATAACTCTGAACAAATTTTCACAACTAAACAGTTTTTGGCTAGGTTAGGTACTTTAATATGCTATGATAAACAAATTACCACATACAAACATTAAAAACTTACATTTAAAAGTTTCTTTGAGGCTTTCCAGCCCCCATATTCTTCTAATAAACTATACATTTACCGAAAGGGACACAACACTTTTAACACAAAGCTCTTAATAAGAGAAAAAGGGAACAATGGCGTCTTGTTGAATCTTGTCTAATGCGCTATCGCGGTTTCGCCGATAGCCGAATAAATATTTCTTATTAGAATTAAATATTTATTTCCGCTATTAGGGTATAAACTTTAATAGTAAATATTTCTTTCTAAGAAATAAATATAATGATGTAATAAATGTGGCAAATACAAATGTGTTATTCATGAGTAGATTTATTTCTTATAAATAATTATTTAATTACAAAAAAATAAATACCAAGAGAATTCCTGAAATAAATCATTTAGTTTTGTCAATTAATCCAATCTTCGAAATATGCTTATTATAACAAAATTTTGAAAAATATTTATTTGTCTGAATTAAATTTAATGCAGAATAATAAATATTTATTAAATTGAAAAAACTAAGGCTTCTTAGTCATTTCAAGCCAGATATTTCCCTCAGTGTATCTCTAATAATAATCAATATAGCAATGCATGCACCGCCAATTTGGGACACAGTGTATAATTACCTAACTCGCCAGAAATATTTATTATAGTATAATTCGCATTAATATCAATATTGTTGCACAGCCGTCTGGATAGAATCGCATTATACACTTTGACAAATTATAGAAAACAATACGTTATCTAATGTTTACGGAAACTCCACATATCAGGGGTAGATAGGTATACATATAACGTGTCGAAAAATTTTATTACACGAGATATCATTAATAACGCTGACAATGCTTTCCATCATTGGATCTAAGTGACATCTATCACTGTGGGGATTTCGAGACGGAAACGATACTTTTTATCGAGTGTATGGAAAAGTGGATATGAGCAGGCGAGGTCATAATAATTAAAGTGTTTTTTTTTAATGGATTTAAAATATAGATGTTGAATACTATGAAGCGTTCTTAACCAATCAAGGTAAAATTTTATCACATAAGAAATTGTTCGCTAAGATATCCAAAACCAAAATTAATTTTTTTGTCTAAGATAAATAAATTTAAAAAGAAAATCATGAGGAAAATAATTGTAAATTCAGATTTTAATTGATATAATGATAATAATTAGAATAAAGAAAATATTTGTTAGGTGGCTTTTTAAAAAAAAATGAGTTAAGAATTCGGCATAAATTAAAAATACAAGGTTAGCCAATAATAGATATAGATGGATTTTAGTAGGCGATAGAATTAACAAATAAATAACAATTAAATATTATATGTACCAAAAAGTGTTCAATAATCTTTGGAATTTATAAAGTGATGGCGCATCTTCCTTTATATCAAAGATTAAAAAGTGAAATTCGTGTCCTTGAAAAAATCTTCTACAGGTTGAAACTGTCGGAACCAGGACAATAGATTAAAATAAAACGTTACCTTGGCTACGTTTCGTTTAATATGCTTAAACTTCTTCAGGGCTCAATATCCAAATAATGATGTAAAATTCCAATACATAATTTTTTTTTAAAACCACGTCTATAAGGGAAAACAATTTATAAGAACATACATATAAATAGATTCACAATTATTTAAATATTTTTTTCATTATAGTTTTTTATCATGTTATAAAAATAACAAGTTTAAAAAAAAAAATTTCCAACTTGATACTTTACGATTGAAATATGTTCATATAAATAAAAATGTTTTATATTTAACGAACCCTTTGTTACTATTATTTTCAATTTGAAATGTTTGTATTTTGTTAATTTATACTTTAATAATGTTGTTTAAATAATTGTGAATCTATTTATTTGTATGTTCTTATAAATTATTTTCTCTTATTGACGTGGTTTTTAAAAAAAAATTCTGTTGTGGAATTTTACATCATTATTTGGCTATTGAGCCCTGAAGAAGTTTAAGCATATTAAACCAAACGTAGGCAAGGTATCGTTTTACTTTAACCTATTGTCCTGGTTACGACAATTTCAACCTATATCAAAGGTGTTCGCAGTTTTTTTGTTCACTGCATTGTGTTTAGTTTTAATATATTTAAAATTTAATTACCGTTCTATATTGGCAAAGTTAATTTTAAAACATGTTGTTTTAGTAACATTTATCGAAATAAATTATTAGTAGATTGCAAAATAATGAAAAGTTAGTATTCATACCGCATTGTTTCAATATTGTACAATCAATATCGATTCATAACGACAAATACTGGTTTTAAAATGTTGGAAAGTATATAAATATGTACTATATTGGTTAACGATCTGAAATATTTACATTGAATATAATATATAAATTAAATTTTCTAATACTATTTTTTAAATATTCTACCACTATGGTTCCACTGGTATTGTACCAACATAATATTGCTATTATTGACCAATACATTAATATGTTCACATTTGGTATTGATTAAATATAGATATTTGAAAATTGAATATTATTTAAATATTATTACAAGATATTGTTTTTTAAACATTTTGCCTAAATAGTTTTACCATTTTTTGGACATTGGGCAAAATTGTACATTAAATATTGAGCCAATATTTAATTTTAAATATAGATTTATGTTTAAATAAAACATTACATGATCCGGTTTTTTAATATCTCCTCAATACAGTTTAATCAATATTGATTTAATGTAGCAAAATCTTCACACTTGATGTTGGCTCTGTATTAGGTTTTCTACATTGAGCCAATGTTTTTACAATATAAAATCAATATTGGCCCAATATTAGTTGTCTACCTGGGTTGTAGAGGCACAGCAACAATTCGATAATTCACAAATAGAAGCGGATATACAAGTAACACATGAATAGTATACGTAAATTAGAAAAATCATCACTTTAAACACTCTTGATAGTGTACAAAATGTATTACAAACTGTAAAAGGGCATATTTTACAGTTTATAATACATTTTGTACACCATCAAGACATAGAAGTAAGTAAAAGGGTTAGTGACGTGAAGAAAATATGAAATATACAAAATTCGCAAAGAAAATTCAGGCGTGAATTTCCAAGTTCAAAGACACAAAGTATATCCACAGGAAACACAATTTTAAGATTGGTTAGTGATTTTTGTGCTTATGGAGGTGTTGCTGTTTAGTCCATGAATACTCTGCGAGATCTTATTTTGAAAGAATTAATTCAGAATTTGGTGACATCTAGTGGCCTTCAAGACCATCAGATTTGAGTACTCCTGATTTCTTTTTGTGAAGGTACCTTAAATCTAAGGTGTACAAGAATAAGTCTCGTAAAATTCAAGATCTGAATCTTTCAATACAATAGGAAATAAGAAACATTAATCGAGACTTTTTTGCAGCGTGTAATGCTGAAATTTATTAACCGTTTACAACAATGTGTAAATTTTCATGGAGAGCATTTAGAAGACGTTATTTTAAAAAAATAGTTTTAAGCAGTGAAATCGCATTTTTCAAATTATTAAATTTCGTAAATAAACACTTCTTTTATTACTTGTTTATATCATCACCTACTAAAAATTATTCATACATATTGGCTAACCCTGTAAAAATTTATAAACTGGCTCTTTTATCCCATTTTCTACCAAATCTGCAATACCTACAGCATATCACCGAGGAGTAAAGAGCAAAACACGTTGTTTTATACAAATCGCTCAGAATCACATCGTGTTGTCGACAATTCGCTCACTGTAGATGATGCTGAAATCCTGTACAAGGAGATCTACGAAACGATGCATCCATTCAACTACAACACTCCAGAAATTGTACGTTTCAATGCACACTACCACAGACTTTTAGAAGAGCCAGAGGAAGTGTGGTCGCGAATCAGTACGGAAAAAGTCCGACATGCTCTTGTTGGTGTCACGTTCAGATGGCATAAACAACTGGTGGCGATGGACGAAATTCCCTTTCATTCACCGTGGACTGGCGTATGTTTTCAACTCATGGTTGAACGAGGATCACAAATTCCTGACTGGTTTGTCGAGGGACATACTGTGCTTATCCCCAAAAAGAGAGATCTATCCAACCCGAGGAATTAGAGGCCTCAACACCTACTACTAAATATACGTGTCTTGTATGACAGGACACTGAGGTCTGTTGATCAGATCTTTCAGCAGATAGACGAACAGCGTGGTGCTAAGAAAGACATGGCAGGTTGTAAGGACAGTCTGCTGATAGACTGCTGTATTATATAGGATTCAGTGCAATACAGGCGAAATTAATCAATGACCTGGACTGATCACCGCAAGACATTTGATCACTTAAGCTACTGCTACACTTGCTCCAGTGATTCTCTACGTTATACGACTTCTGATATCTGTTGAGCTCAACCAAACTAGCGAATATCAATGTGGGCTTCTTATAATGGTCCTAGGAAAAAAACAAACAATGATAATAATTACAAAGAAATATTTTTGGAATTTTTACAATATAATACAATACGTCTATTGAAAAAAAAGAACAAGTACAGACCTGACATTTTGTTTCAAACGTAAATGTATCAACAGTGTTGCTCTGACGACAATTCCCGTGTACAAAAATATATTTATAATATATCAACACAAAATGAGAACAAATAAAAAAATCCCTTTTAATTTAGAACATGTTTACATTAAAATTTTGTAATCTAGATAAAACTATGTCTTTTTCAATTTAGATTTAACCGTTGTCACCCACATGTTGTGGTATTGGATTCGCAAATTATTAATAATACATACTGTTATGAATGAAAAAGAAGATGGAAAAGATGAATTTTTGTAAGAGGGCATACAAACTTTATTATCAATTTATCTAAGATCTCTATTGTGAATTGTGCAACTTTATATTTTGTTAAATAAATAATTTGGATTTTCTGTTCTTAAAACGGTTAAAATAAATCTCACAATGTGCATAAATCTGCTTTCACACGTATTCAATAAACTGAAAGTACGTAAGTGCAGAGTAATATGATCATATTGGGGCGCAGTTGTAAAATATCGTACACAGCAGTTTTAAATTTTTTGTATTTTGTATTTGTTATCCTGTGAAAAACAGGGACCGTATACAATGTCTGCGTTGTTTAAGTGCGCTAGAACCATAGTTTCAGAAAGCAATATTTTAGTATTTTTATCAAAGTATATTTAAAAGAATGTAACTGTTTTAAGCAATAAAAGGATTTTTGGCAAATAGTATTTACGTGATTTGAAAAGCTTAGTAAAGAACAAAAATAGACATCAAGATTTTTAAAGCTATTAGTTGATACAATGACTTCATTATTTAAGTTCGCCGAGATTCAGCATATGCTGAGAAGTCCCACAAACAATATTTTGACTTGTGTTGGTATAAGTATTTTGGATTGTCCATTCGTATAATTCGTATATAAGACATAAAGCATTTTTTATGTGAAGTTCAGCAATTTGAAATTCTGCAGGAGAAAAACTATATATCAGCTGAATATCATCGGCATACAAGTATAGTTTTGAAAATAGCTGAAGTCTCGATATATCTGCAATAAATATATTAAAGAGAAGTGGTCCCAAAATAGACCCCTGTGGGACACCGGATTCAACTGATCTATATTGTGATGTTTGTATCGAGTTTCCTGTATTCGCAGTAGTAAACTGTTAATTACCATTGAGATATATTTAAAGCCAAGAAAAGTATTTCGAGATATACTAAAATAACTAAATTTTGCAATTAGACAATTAATATATAAGGAATCAAAGGCTTTGGTCATATCAATTAATGTCAAAGAGGTGATTCGAGTGTTGTCAATGGCTCGTAAAAATTCATCAGTTATATTGCTTAGTACTGTGACCTTTTCGGAATCCAGACTGATTACTAGCAATTATTGAGTTTAAAAGGACATATTCAGAAAGTTGTTCATATGTAGCTGATTCTGTGATTTTAAGAGGTACCGAAAGTAAGACAATAGCCAGCGTATCTTTAAGTTCAGGAATTTTTCTTTGGTATTGGTTTTATATATGATATTTTTCATCGTGGAGGCAAATCACCTAATTCTAATGCATACAATAATACGTGTCAGTAGGGCCGATATCATCTGTTTAGTAAGCTGTAGTTGATATTCTATCAGAGCCTAAGGTGTGAGCTTTGTATTTATTTATGATATCTTCAATTTTTTAACAGCAACAGGTTTGTAAGTAAGTATGATATCATTTATGAATTTTGTTTCTAAAAATTTATCGTCATGAAGCTCGTTCGATTTTAAATTTGGTATGGAATCCGTAAAATATTTGTTGTTGTTATCAGCATTACAAAATCTTTAAGAAGATGCTCTGTAATATTATCCTTTACTAGTCCTCATGACTTTAAATTAGCCCACATTTGTTTTGGATTATTCTTTGTATTGCTGATATGAAAAGAGTAGAACGCATTTTTTTCTTGAATTATGGCATTATTATAATAATTACCAATTTCGCAATAATATTGCATATGAGCAGCACTCCTAGTTTTCTTATATCTTAACCAAGCATTTCTTTTAATTTTTTTTTATATCTTATAGAGTTTCTGTAAACCATGGTCCTTGGTGTTTGTTAAATTTGAAAGTAGTTGTTTTTAAAGGAGCATGCTGATTAAATATATACAATAGATTTTCATTAAAGAATCCTACTTTTTCTTTTAATATTATATATGGTATTCCAATTAATTTATTTATTTTCAGTCAAAAATCAGTAACAAATTATTTAGGTAGACAGTGGCAGGACTGTTAATTAAAACATTAATATTTAGATCACCCATTAAAATAAAAATAACTGTTACTTTTCAATAAATAATAATTAATTTTAACTGACAATATATAAATATTGGTATAATGAGAATTTAGTGGCTTGTATAAAACTCCTATAACACATGATTTTTTTTTTTTTTCGGTAACATTAACAATTAAATATTCAATATCGTAGACCTCCTCCACTGGTATAGTTAACAGTAAGCAATACTTAGAAATGCAAGATTTCAGAGCAACACCCCGTCCTTTTGAAGGGCGGTCACTTCTTATTAGAGTATAATCAGATATATCGAACATACTATCGGTTCTATCGGGAGAAAACTATGTTTCACTAAGGCCAACAGCTAAACAAGAGCTAAAGAGCTAAATAAGAGCTAAAGATCTAAATAAGGGTAACCACTGTACTTTTGCTGCGTAGCAACAAAATATATTGGTACTCGTAATTAACGTTATTTTTTTTCATTACGATATATATATATATATATATATATATATATATATATATATATATATATATATATATATATATATATATATATATATATATATATATATATATATATATATATATATATATATATATATATATAAAAAAATATATTATTTTATTATTAATATAATATATATATATATATATATATATATATATATATATATATATATATATATATATATATATATATATATATATATATATATATATATATATATATATATATATATATATATATATATATATATATATATATATATATATATATATATATATATATATATATATATATATATATATATATATATATATATATATATATATATATATATATATATATATATATATATATATATATATATATATATATATATATATATATATATATATATATATATATATATATATATATATATATATATATATACATATACATATACATATACATATACATATATCACATAGGATTCATGTTCATATTTTTCGTTCGTTTCATTTTAACATTTCAGTCTACTTTATATAACCGCTAGACAACACTAATAAAATTTATGCAGTATATATAGCGACAGTTGCATGACACTATGTTAAATTGTTTCTAGATTTAAAACTGCTATTATTATCCCCTTTCACCTCATTTGATAATGGTAAGCCACAAAATGATATTCAGTTATTATTAATTTTAGATTAATGGTATTTGTACTGATGACGTAAATCTATTTTCATTTATATATACCCAAATAAAAAGCCATTAAGCATATCAAGGTGTGGTAAGAGATTAATTGTATATGACACACAATTACAGTGAGCATTAATCAGGTACCGCAAATCGAATTCGTTGTTTCATCACCGCCCAATTATTTTTAGAATCGTGACATTGTCAGGGAATTCTTTTAACTAGTTTAATATTCTGATAAGTGATTACTTATAATGATGGTCATTATTCAGGGTTCTTTGTGGTGCAAATTTGTTTTTGTATCATTCCCTTAACATAATCCATAGTGTTCGAAAAACGTAAACTTGTCTAACTTAGTTAAGGGTAAATTTCAATAAACTGCTGTTTAAAATACCCGTATAAATCAGCATTAATTTAACACTTTTGTGTCTTTTCCTCTTTTTAAAGGTTTAGAGCTTAAATGTTAGCAGATTTCTCAGACTTTATGATCGATAATGAAATAAAATAATGTCAAATATTATCAGTATTTATTTAAGAATTAATCATAAAGATCTAACTAAAATCAATGATTTCGAATTTAGTGACATCCTTTTAGTTTTTTGCCCACCTTATCTGAGTGGTAGGTTTCAATATGTCAATAATAAGGGCTATAAATAAACCTTATTTACGGCCTCATCTAGGGTTCCGCTCGGCTCCAACTTAGAACCATTGCTATTCTTGTTATTTATCAATGACTTAATATATTCGATTGATTACGACAAATTTCTATATGCACGATGATTTAAGGATATATAGCTCTCACCAACAATCAGAAGATTGTCTCACAGGCACAGTCTTGGGACCCCTGCTGTTTATATTGTGTGCAAATGACCCACTAGGTTACATAAATAATACCAGGCACATTACTAGGGCTGTCAAAAATGTTCCGTGGGACAGTGGCGTACGCGAAATTAATTAGTACGAGAAACAATAAACTGTTATAATTTATAACAATGTATGTAAAACTTATCCTCTTAAGTAGCTTAATGAACTAGCTTGCTTATCACAAACTGGAGAAGATGTGTAGCCATTCTGCAACATCAGGTATGTTTCTATGGTTGTCTCCATGAGTGATGTTCGCTTTGGTGAAAATGAATTCTTATATTTTGAAAACGACCGTTCGACATCTACTGATGTAATACACTCATACGTAAAATAGTCTTTGAACGCACTTAACGAATCTGGGGCTGCACCATCACATATTTGTCTTAATTTGGTATAACGGGTGTCTTTATTTAACACACTTGCGAACTACAGCGTGTAGCAGTAGATTTACTTCGTCCACTATTTGCAGTGACTCCGCTAACGATAACGCACTGTTTTCTAATTTTTTTATGCTTTCATGTAATGGTTTATAATTCTTCGCAATATTTTTTAAAGCTGTTTCAACGGAAATGTCATCTGGATTGGATTGTAGTATCACAGCTTTTATTTGTTGGAAATATTCAGCATAATAAAAAGCTGTCTGCAACCGTGTTCCCCAACGTGTAAGAATCGGCTGTGGTGGTTCAGGAATACCGGGACACTTGCTATGAAATGCACGGAGACGTTTAGGATATTTAAGAAACACTTTGTTTGTACTTGCTATTAATGCATCCACCTCTGGAAAACCTTTTCGAATAGTTTCTGCCACAAGTTGTAAAGCATGCATTTTACACGTAACATGTATAAACGTACAACCTTGTTCTTGCAAAGAACGGCCTACCAAACACATTTTCACGGCGCCATCAGTAACAAACATCAACACTTGACTTTTTGACAGCACCACCCTGGTAATTGTTTCACTAGTACACTGACTTAGTCTTTTGCTAGCTAGTAACAGTGGAACTGTCGGTTTAAGAGGATCCAGTACTCATACTATAACATTTAAAATAGAATTTTTTTTACAACCTGTTGTCTCATCAACAGATAACCACAGCCGTGTATTTCTTAATTCACATTTCATCTTATTTACCATGTCTATGTGTACAGTTGGTAGATAGTTACATAATGTTGTGCGACTTGGTAACTTCACCTGGGCATTGTATTTATTCCAACTCTCGAAATGATTGTTTATCGAGTATGTGCAACGGAACATCACAGGTAATCAGCATTAACAGTAAATCAAACATAAACTGTGTTGTCGAGGGCACGCCATTTTTTTATTTTTATGGTGTACACTTTACGTGAAGTCCACAATCACGCTTATCCCAGCACATCAAATCTTTCTCGCACACTTTACAAATTATTTTAGCACCATCATAGAATAAATTCGGGAATTCACCTATGAATTTATTCACTTTGTCAGCAAATGGCCGTTTTCAACCCCTGCGTACGTCTGCCATGCTTTATTATTAAATTAATATCAACAATACAGTACAACAAATAAAATAAAAACACAAAAACAATATGCAATATGCCCAAGTGACTTAACGTGTACACAACTGAAAAGCTAATAATAGACTGGACTGGAGAAAGTTCGCGGTCAAGGTGAATGCCGGTGACAGTAAGTACATCTGTACTCTACGACCATGATACACAGAAACAATTTGCAGCTTTACACATTACCATGGGGATAACACTACAGTTTCAGTACCTGCGACTAGTGTGTATAAGTGCTTGGTGTGATAATAATAGATTAATATTAAATGAAAATAAATTCGCACTATTCGCAGAATTTTTAAAGTCAGTCCTTACTAACAGCTAAATACTATTCAGCGATAACAAGGATATAATATTATTTATATTGTTTCCTCAACTTAGGTACGTAAAAAAAAGATACATACACAGGGTGTATGTATCTCCTCCTTATTTCTTTAATTATATGTGATATTTTAAAAGTTAGCTTTCCTTTAATTTAACAGACTGTGAGTTATAACATCGGTTAAATTAAAGAAAAGTTACGTAATATTCTTGCTAAAATCTTGGGGTTAACAGAACATAGTTATCTGATTTGGTTTTTTAGATATCTGGAAAAAATTAAAAACATTGTATGTTATTTTCCTCCCATGTTGCTTATTTGACATCCAATTTTTATTTTGTAAAAATATGCTTTTTGTGTTTTACATGAATTTCACAAAATAAACGTATTACAACGTTTTTCTTCGCTCAGAATTATCATCCAAGTTAAGTAAGATCTCTATGTTAAAAAAGTTAAACTCAAACACTTTGTGTAGCAGGTCACTGAAGGTTCAGGAAAAAATTAATCTACGTAATAGTTTGCCCTCATATTAAGTGATAAAACCATGGCAAATTTGTTTCTTAACAGTGACGCAAAATTTCGATTTAAAATTTGCGAGATATTTTTAATGAAATTTAAACCTCTTGT
The DNA here is from genome assembly GCA_029963845.1 of Rhamnusium bicolor. NCBI lineage: Eukaryota > Metazoa > Arthropoda > Insecta > Coleoptera > Cerambycidae > Rhamnusium > Rhamnusium bicolor. Next base: position 69,904 of record JANEYF010004026.1, on the reverse strand, counting down.
TTTCTTGATATTTATTAAAAATTTCGACAGCTCATACTTGTAATGTAATAAAACATAATTATGCTTAAGTTTTAATTTTTTCAAAAATAGTGTACGGGTTTCAAATAATTATGAATCCCTTTATGCTTAAAAATAAACGAGGGAAAAATAGACCAGATGTGTAATCTTAGGATTTTTCACGAACATAAAAGAGTAAATATACTGATTTATTTGAGTATGCCTTTCAAATAGTCAACTCACCTTTCTTCCTTTGTCGCGTCTTCCTTAGGACTATCTTTTTGTGGATAATGCAAGATATTAGAGCCAATAGTCATGCACAAGTCCCTAGTAGATTGTAAAGAAGATTTGAAAACACAATAATGTTCTAATAGTTTAATAAAGCACAATCAATATGTTCGATAATTAATTATTAACAGAAAAGCGTTTAGGGTGAAATATATATATAATATATTAATGCGAGCGTTGCACTTGCTAAAGTAGTACTGTCTATACATGTGTGTGTTCTTTTTTTCTACACTTTCCAATAGATTTTTGTCGACCAATTATTGGATACCCAGAAGAATATATATATTCGCGATATATGTTTAGGTTTAAACTAATTAGCAGCAAATTAATGGCAATTTTAAATTTTAATGCACCTTAAAATTAATTAAATCTAAAATAAATATCTGATATGGCCAGCACATAACTTTCTTATACCAGTATATATCATCCTGACGTAAAAAATTATTCTATTTTCATTCTTCTTTATCTCAATTAAATTTTAATAGCGTACCTTGAAATGTTTCATTAAAATGTTTAAATAGTTAATTATCAGTGTTATTCAACACTCTCATGTCATACTTTAAGAGTTTCTTCTTGTTGACATTGACATTTTTGTAACTAAATTAGACCTAAATTTATCCTAACCCCATTTTATGTGGCCAAATGTGTAAAATATTTCAGTTTACATCAGCTCTATTTAAGTACTTGGAAAATATATTTTATTCGCTTGATATAGTAGACATGATTTAAATCAAGAATATGTTTTTTTTGTACAGGCAAATACAAAAATGTTTGGGTCCCGTGGACCCCCTTTCAGCTGGCCAATTTTGCTCATCACCGAATTTATCATTGTCTTTGGCCTTTAGAACATGTGTACCAAATTTGAAAGCTTCATCTCAAAAACTGTGGCTGTTATTGCATACGAATAGGAAGTTTCCCATTAGTATTTTTTGAGTAATCGCGGATACACACATACACATTCACACACATATCCATACACAATACATATACACATACACGCACCGACAGACATCATTCGGAAAATAGTCAGAATGGATCCAGGAGGGTTCAAAACGTATAAACCAATCAAAATCTCGAGGTCGAAAAAAAATCACGATTACTCTACTTCCTTGTATTAGGTATAAGAAGTAAAAAGAAATAAAAATTAGCAAAAACTCAACAAGTAGATTCTTTTTTTTTTCTAATCATCTTTCATTTTTAATAAAAACAGTTAAGCCTAATAGATATTTTTTTTCTAAGACTTTTTTAATAGTTTCTTTTTAAGAAGTAATTGACAGTTAGAGACTAGAAGTAAATAAAACAAAGAAAGAAACAGAAAAGAATATTTATTTTTCAAAAATATGCTCAAACAAGAAAAACCACGTTGAAGAAATTTATTCCTAAAGCCTAGTTCATATGCATTTGCTTTTGTATCGCTCCTCGTTTGGGTCCTTTTAATAAATAAACGCTGCCTGTCACTATTAACAAGCGATAAACAAATAGGAAAGCTCTACGAACTGCCATATGAATGAACTTAACAAAAATATAAGCATGCGCATGCGTAAAATTGCACGAAATTCAATTAGTATTTGAAATATTGAAACTTTCAAGACATTTATGAAAATTTCAGAAAGTTTGCAAACTAGGTTTAAAAGTTTCAAGAAGCTTAATATTTAGCATAATTTGAAGACTTCATAAAATTCAAAAAATATTTCAAATTTCATGAATTTCAATTTGAATCTGAAACAGTCAAAACAAAACACAAATTCACATCACTATGAATACCTGAACAATATATTTAAATGATGTCTTTACGTTTTTTCTAATCAACATAAGTATTACTGTATGCTATCATTAAGGAGTAGAGAATAAAAATTTAATTAAACTAAAGGAGCAGATATACAATACATCCGAGTAACTAATGCAGATAAATAATAAGAAAAGAGAGACGAAATTTGCATTCTGCTGAGCCATGGAACATTTATTTACATCGAAATTCCAAATTTAAGTAAACGAAATGTGGAAATTTGCCCTTATACATTTTATTACTACTGAAGCCCTATCTGTACTGACACCTCTGCTTATATACATTCAAACATTTCATCATGGAAAAATAATGCGTTCTTCCTGTTGGTTTATTCCCACTCTATTTCCTTTGTGGCTACAAGGGTCCTGTAAAAGGATAAAAGGAAGAATGATTTTAAGACAAAAACATTTGAAACACAATAAAATAATTACACCAAATCATTACGATGCAAATTTTCTTTAACTTCTAGATCCAGTATTTGCAAAACAGGGTTTCTTAGAATAATATTCGGGATTAATTCGGGATATCTACGAGTAGATCAGTTAGTAACGTTTCTTATCCCTTTCGTTTCGCGCTCCCCAAGGCACCCTTTACTTTCGACACACGAAATATTACGTTTGCATTGCCAGTCTGGTTTTGTATTGGCTAAGATAGCGGGCTAAAGATTGTATAGGCATTGTTTTTGGATATTTTAATTTGCATTGAATTAGATTTAAAAATGTTCATGGGCTAGAGAAGTTTGATAATGCGAGAAAAGTAGAGTATTCTAAAATTGTTACTATACTAGGAAAATATACTGAAAAATCTTATACAATCTATTGGTCATATATTTTTAAATTTTGTCAACACGTCATTACAAACAGGCTGTTTTCCTAAAAAATTAAAAACAAGCACTATTATTGCTATCCCTAAAATACCTAATACTATAAGAGCCTGTGAATATCGTCCAATAAATACATTACCACCAATCGAAAAAATATTAGAACTTGCAGTCTATCAGCAACTCTTGGACCACTTTAATAGCAATCAAATTTTATTTATCAAGCAATCGGGCTTCCGTAAGCAACACTCATGTGAAACTGCACTTCAACTATGCTTAACCAAATTTAAACATGATATTGACAATAACAAGTATATTCTGGCTGTTTTTTTTAGATTTAAAAAAGAGCTTTTGAAACTCTTGATCGTAATATCTTAATAAAAAAGCTTAAACAGTATGGCATTGGAAGTAAGGTATTGGATTGGAAACAAAAGCTATGGTATTGGCAACTAAATACAAATTTAATGATGTAAACATTAATAATGTCAATATAACCATAAACAATAAAAATATTGAAATCGTTACTGAAATTAAATATCTCGGATTTTTGATTGATAATACACTAACCTTTGACAGTCACTTTAAGTATATCTATAATAAGATATCAAAAAAATTATTTTTCTTGTCAAGAATTGCAAATAACTTGCCAATGCAATCCAGAGTTATGGTCTATAACACCATAGTTAGGCCACATTACGAGTATTGCACATCAATAATGTATATGTTCATATTTACCAGCTAGGTCAACTACAAAAATTGCAAAATCGCGGTATGAGAATTATCCTGAGATGTAATAGGTACACACCAATTAGTTTTATGCTTTTAGCGCTTCAGTGGCTTTCTATAGTAAATAGATTATTCTATTGCACAATGATATTTATATACAAATTATTAAATAATTTATTACCAAAGTACTTTGATCCATATGTTTCTTTTAATTGTGATATACATCAACACCTCACCAGGAATGCGAGTAACATACATATTCATAGAGTAAACTATAAGCATTCGATGAATTGTCTATTATATAAGAGTATGGATAGGTTTAATAAACTGCCAAATAATTTAAAAACATTTAAATCGTTAAATTTATTTAAAAAAAGAACTTATTGATTTATATAAATAGTTTGTAAAATGTTAAAAATTTAGTTAGTTGCAATAATTCAATATTTTATTTTATAATTATCACTAGTTTATTATAGTTATTAGTTATTACAATTAAGATAATACTTATTTTACTCGAGCAGCATTCAGATATTGACGCATTTATTTCTTTATATATAGTTTTCTTTATTTTATTTTTTTAAATTAAATTTATACTTGTAATATTTTAAATTAAATTTATATTTGTAATATTAGGATGTCCTATATTCATTGAATAAATTTCATTTCATTTTCATTTCATTAAATAAGAAAAAACGTAATACACAAAATATAATTTTGGTATTTTTGAAATCTTTACTTAATGCAAAATGCAGTGTGTAAAGGATTTTTTTTATTTAACAAAAGTAATTCAACATTAAAGTTTGAATTAGCCTATTATGCGGGCAAACACTGACGGCTAGGCAAGTCGATACAGTGACGTCACAGAACTCGATTGCTAGTGCAGAAAGCAGGCAAAGCACATTGTTAAACGTAAACAAGTCATGTTATTTATAATTTGTGTTGTACAATTTTAAGTGAAGTAATTATAATAATCAATTCTTCTAAATTATCATCATATTGCTGGTGCATTGTACCCATAAGTGAAAATAAATTAATAAAAACGCCAGAAAAAACTTTTGTCCAAATTCCAACAAACGAAATATGTAGAAAAGTATAGTTAAAGATGGGATCCAAAGGAGTTTTCGAAAACAAGTTGCGTGAAATTTTCTAGCTAGTCAATTTATTTCCTATTATACAAAGGATATATGGAGTAAATTTAAAATTAAATGGAGAAACATATCATTTAACATTGCTTTCTATTTTATTATTAATATATAGTACCTTTACTTACAACAGTTGAACCTAATATTTGGGCTTAGTTAATTGACTATTTGATATCCTATATAATTGTTGTGGCCATTTAATTTTATTCTATTAACTCCGCCTATGGAGTGTTGACGCTACTGACTTGACAGATTATGGCTGAGTACGAAGTTGTTGTTGTTCTAGAAGCGTGCCGGCGACATATTGCTTTTAACTAAAACGTGTGAGTTAGAGATGAACCAGCTATATACATATTTTATATTCTATTCTTTAATAAACACGATAGTACTAAACGTGTCGTTTTATTAAGAAACAAAGTGGTTAATACGAGCCGGATGTGAGAAGCCTGTGAAGAGGTTATGTATTAATTTTCATGTGATGAAAAAGTAATGACGCCGGCGAAAATACGATTTGGATTGATTGTGAGAAATGCATATTGTGTTTACAATTGACTTGGTTGAAAATACCTTATGTGGTGGTATTAGACGAATAATACGTTGTAGTCGTGTCAACGGAAAAAACTTATGAATATATGGACTTGTTATTTGGCATTAAAACATTGAGAAAATTACCCGGGGTGTTTGGGTAAAAAGTTATTGTGAGTTTGATATGAAGTGAACTTTACATAGTAGGTACCAGTTGAGTCGGTATTAAATAGACAGATTTGAGCGTAATAACAAAGACTGGACTTTGCCACGTGTTTTACGAGTGTAGAAGACACAGCAGAGCAGACGAGCGGTTGGAGAGATTGTAGGTGCATTTTGTGGGCATCGTCGTCGCAGAGAACAAGCTCCAGGTGACTGCCAGGGCCGTCTTCGAGAAATTGTGGGTATCTATTGAGTAAAATATAGTACTGCCGATCTCCGTAAGTGTTATCCTTTTTATTTGTTGGTTTAGTGAACTCTATTTGACACAAATAATCATGGCTGATGATAAAATTCAAATATTAATAAGAAAAAGGGGTTCTATTAAAGCTCGTTTAACTTTATTTAAGAAATACTTGTCACAAATCGAAGATAAAATTGTAGGGAAAAATTTTATAGATGTCGAAAAAGAAAAGTTTATTGAGTTAAAAGCGAGAATTGAGAAAGTGGAGAGTTTAACGACGGAATTTGATGAAATACAAAGTGATATAGAGGTTTTATGTGAAGAAACAGATTTAGATAAGCATGTAGAGGAAAGACAAAAATTTGAGGATGAGTTTTTCGCGGTTTTATCTAAAGGGAAAAAGATCATTGAAGAATACGATTCATTAATGCTTGTAGAGAAAGCTGAAAGCTTAGGAAATAATTCTCGAGGGTCAAATGAGAGTTCACGCCATAATAATTCTGTCAATTCTGTGGGGTTGGGTAATGTAAGGTTACCTCAAATAAAACTGCCTGTATTTGGAGGGGCATATGAAAAATGGTTAGAGTATAAAGATACATTTGAAAGTTTAATTCATTTTAATAATTCAATAGGAGACATTCAAAAGTTTCACTACTTAAGAGCCTCTTTGGAGGGGCCTGCACAACAAGTGATAGCATCTTTAGAGTTTAGTGCAAGTAATTATCAAATAGCATGGGAAGTACTATGCTTGAGATTTGATAACAAAAGGCTTTTGGTACAAAATCATATCAAAGGTATTTTTGAGATAACTTCCATAAGTCATGAGTCATCTGAGGGTTTGAGGGGTCTTATTGACAATGTTAGTAAACATTTGAGAGCACTTGAAAATTTAAAACAGCCGGTACAGTCATGGGATGCTCTTATTATATTTCATTTAACAACAAAGTTAGATCGGGTGACATTAAAAGAGTGGGAAGGCTATAAAATAAAGAACGAGTTGCCTTCTTTAAATGATTTTAAGGAGTTTATACGAGGGAGGGCTGATTTATTAGAAACGCTAGAAATGAATGTCAAGGTGAAGGGTAAAGAGGCATCTCATAAGCAAAAAACATTTGCCTCAGTAAATAAAGCTTTACCAAGAGGTAAGAAAGACTCATGTGTTGTATGTAAGGGTTTTCATGAGATTAGTGGGTGTAAAAGGTTTATTGAGTTACCAGTAAAAGACAGAGTTACTCATATTCGGAGAAACAGATTGTGTCTTTGCTGTTTTTCAAAAGAGCATTTAAGTTATAGCTGTACTGCAGGAAAATGTTCAAAATGTGGTTTAAATCATCATGTTTTGTTGCATTATGAGTCAAGGTTCCCTGCTAAAATAGAAACACCTAGTGATAGTGGATCAGGTAGAAAAGATGAGAGCGTGGAAGGTTCGGGGTTTAATAATTCTGATGTGATGTCTTTATCAAGTAGGCATAATTCTGGTGTTGGACAGGTATTATTGTCTACAGCTGTAGTGAGCGTCAAGGATGTGTTCGGAAATTTCCATCAGTGTAGAGTGCTGTTGGACTCAGCCTCCATGAGCAATTTTATCTCTCGGAAAATGTGTAAAAAATTGTCTTTACCTACCGACAAGGTAGATATTTCTGTCACGGGCATTAGTCAAGTTTCAGCCAAAATTTCAGAGAGATGTGAGGTTGAAATTCAGTCGAACCAGAGTAGTTTTAAAATGACTTTTTCGTGTTTGGTTATACAAAAAAATTAGTGAGGAAATCCCAATGTTTGAAGTGAACGTAAGTTTGTTTAATATACCAAGTCATGTTAGTTTTGCCGATCCTAAGTTTCACAGACCTGAGGACGTTGATATGTTGTTAGGGGCAAATGTGTTTTGGAAGCTCATTCGGGTAGGTCAAGTGCAGTTGGGAGAACATCTGCCAACATTGCAGAATACATGTTTGGGGTGGATTGTGTCAGGTGAGTGTGGAAGTCCTAACCTGAAAAACAAAGGTCAAAAAACAGTGTGCAACCTTAGTATGAATGTGGAGGTGCAAGAACAACTGACAAAATTCTGGCACTTGGAGGAGCCAGCAACTTCAAAATCTGTTTTGTCTCCAGATGATGTGGAGTGTGAACGGTTGTTCAGTTCGACAACATTACGGGATGAAGATGGACGGTTTGTGGTGTCTATTCCTTTTAGAGATTCAATCAGTAAACTCGGAGATTCGAAGCAGATGGCTTTGAGCAGGTTATACTCGTTGGAAAGGAAATTTTCGAAAAATGAGAAATTGAGGAATGATTATTGTGTTTTCCTTTCTGAATATGAACAAGTTGGGCATATGAGTAAAGTAATCGATGTAGAGAAGGATAAAGTGTGTTATTACCTTCCACATCATGGAGTTGTTAATGAGAATAGTTCTACCACGAAATTAAGAGTGGTATTCGACGGTAGTGCTGCATCGGATACGGGTGTGTCTCTTAATGCAATTCAGCATGTTGGTCCAAAAAATTCAAGAGGACTTGGTGTCTATTTTGTTAAGGTTTCGAGGTCATGAAGTTGCGTTTTGTGCAGATATTGCCAAAATGTACAGGCAAGTCTGGGTGAGAGAGGATCAACGACCATTACAGAGAATTCTCTGGAGGCAAAATCCTTCTGAAGAAGTTCAAGTTTATAATCTAAATACGGTGACGTTTGGTTTAGCTTCTAGTCCATTTTTAGCAATAAGATGTTTGAAGCAGCTATCCATGGATTTCGGTGTGAGTCATCCCTGTGCTTCTGAGATCATAGCTAGAGACTTTTATGTGGATGATTTGTTGTCGGGAGCATCATCAGTAGAGGAAGCTGTCCAGTTGTGCAAGGACATCTCGGATATTTTGCAATCTGGGGGTTTTGAGTTAAGGAAGTTTAATTCTAATAGAGAAGAGGTGTTAAGGAATTTGAAAGAGACAAACCAATCTGAGATTTTAAATTTGGGTGAGAATGAAAAAACAAAAACTTTGGGTCTCCATTGGAACAGTCATTTTGATTTATTAACCTATAAGGTGGACCTATTTTTAAATGAGAGTGTGATTACTAAACGAGTTCTCTTATCAGAAATCTCGCAAATATTTGACCCGTTGGGTTTGGTTAGTGCTTGTGTGACAAAAGCAAAAATTCTTCTTCAAAAGCTTTGGTTATTGAAGCTGTCCTGGGATGATGAAATTCCAGAGAACCTAGCCAAGGAATGGTATAAGTTTAAGAGCGAATTATTCTTGTTGAATACATATTCGATTCCTCGGAGAGTGTGTTGTGTACGTCCGAGTATAGTAGAATTGCATGGATTTTCTGATGCGTCCTTGAATGCGTATGGTGCTTGTGTGTATGTCAGGACTATCGATGCATCTGGAAACATCCATTCAAATTTGTTGTGTGCAAAGGGGAAGGTGGCACCTATAAAAGCTTTAACAGTACCAAAACTTGAGTTGTGTGGTGCACTTGTACTTGCCAAATTGATTAATCAAATAAAGTTTTCATTAACGTTGAAAATAGATAAGGTTTTTCTGTGGTGTGATTCCAATGTTGCACTTAGTTGGATAAAGTCACCTGCACATCGATTTCAGATATTTGTGTCTAACAGGGTCACTCAAATTCAAGATGTGACAGATGCGAAAAACTGGCACTATGTTAAGTCTGAAGAAAATCCCGCAGATTTGGTGTCTCGGGGAGTTTTTCCATCGTGTTTAAAAGATAATAAGTTGTGGTTTCATGGGCCAGACTGGCTATTAAAATCTAGAGATGAATTTCCTGTAGGAGAAGTTTGTGTTATAGGTGACCTTCCAGAGCAACGGAAAAAGGTGGTTTCTTTATCGGTGGTAGAAAATGAAACATTCTCAGTTTTTTTTCACAGGGTATTCTGATCTCACTCGGTTGTATAGAGTGGTTGCATACTGTTTACGGTTTTTGAAGAATTGTAAATCAAATGAACGTGATGCTGGTCCTTTGAGTTTGGTGGAGATAACTAAATCAGAGAAAGCTTTAGTGAAAATTGTTCAGAGAGAATGTTTCCGGGAAGAGATTAACTTACTTAAAAGGGGCGTCTCAATTAAGAAAGGTAAGATATCCAGTTTAAACCCTTTCCTAGATGAGGAAAATCTTCTACGTGTGGGTGGAAGAATCAATTTAGGTCCGTATAAGTTTGACAAAAAGCATCCGTGTTTGTTGGGGGCTAAACATTCGTTTACTAAATTGGTGATTCAGGCAGAACATAAACGGCTTCTGCATGCCGGTCCACAGATGGTGTTAAGTTCTGTGCGAGAAAGATTTTGGCCATTAGGGGGAAGGGCGTTGGCGAGAAAGGTGGTGCATGAGTGTGTCTTGTGTGCAAGGGCTCAACCTACTTCTTTTCAATTAAAAATGGGTAATCTACCTTCCTCTCGTATAACTCCACAGCCACCATTTCACATTATTGGAATTGACTATGCCGGTCCCTTTAATATTAAAATTGTTCAAGGGCGTGGTAACCGTACCTATAAGGGGTATATTTGTTTATTTGTGTGTTTCGTTACCCACGCGATTCATTTGGAGTTGGTTACCGGGCTATCAACTGAATTATTTCTTGCCACTTTTCGACGTTTTGTTGCGCGGAGAGGAAAACCATTTCAGGTGTACTCAGACAATGGGAAAAATTTCTTGGGGGCCCAATCAGAGTTGAGAGAATTAGGAACTTTTTTATGTGAAAATCAGGGGAACCTCGGGAATATTATGAATAATGAAGGTGTTCAATGGTCTTTCATTCCCGCTTATACACCTCATTTCGGGGGATTGTGGGAGGCGGGTGTGAAATCTGTAAAGTTCCATTTGAAACGGGTAGTAGGAAATATAGTTTTAACCTATGAGGATTTTAGTACAGTTTTGTGTCAGGTAGAGGCTGTCCTAAATTCACGTCCTCTTACCCCAATTTCCTCGAATCCCTCTGATCTTGAAGTTCTTACTCCCGGCCATTTCCTGATCGGCAGGAAACTAACGTCCTTGCCAGACCCAATAGTGACTGATATCCCAGAAAATAGACTGGCCAGATTCCAAAGAGTGCAACGGCTCCAACAGTTGTTTTGGCGACAGTGGTCAAAAGAATATATGGCTGAACTCCAGCGCAGAGTAAAATGGAAGACTGGAGTCAATCAATTACAAGAAGGAATGCTAGTGACAATTCGAGAGGACAACGTGCCTCCATTATGCTGGAGAATGGGGAGAATTCTGTCCCTCCACCCTGGACAAGACGGAATAGCGAGAGTAGCAACGCTACGAACAGTTGACGGTGTAATTAAGCGTTCATTTGCAAAACTGTATCCATTGCCAATTGACAATTCTAATTAGTGCCATTTGTGTTGCAACTTTCAGTTATTTGGAAGGGGTCCTTCCAAGGCGGGGGGCATGTTGTGGCCATTTAATTTTATTCTATTAACTCCGCCTATGGAGTGTTGACGCTACTGACTTGACAGATTATGGCTGAGTACGAAGTTGTTGTTGTTCTAGAAGCGTGCCGGCGACATATTGCTTTTAACTAAAACGTGTGAGTTAGAGATGAACCAGCTATATACATATTTTATATTCTATTCTTTAATAAACACGATAGTACTAAACGTGTCGTTTTATTAAGAAACAATAATTTATGTTATTCTGTAATAGAATATTGACATTGATATTATATTAAAAACAAGTTTCGAAAAGCAAAATTTTACTAAACGAATATAACTTTTGATTATGAGAAAGCACAGTGAGCGAGCAACTTAAAATTTAGAAAATTAAAAAAATTTAGAAAATTAAAAAATTTAGAAATTTAAAAAATTTCATAGTAGGTTATTGGGTAGAATTTCCGTAACCTAGTAACCTAACATGGCTTTGCTTATTTGCTTAATAACAGTTAACACGTTTAATTTGTGTAAGTCGAATTGAGTTTAGGTTACATATTAATTATAAATATCTGATGTGGCCAGCACATAACTTTCTTATACCAGTATATATCATCCTGATGTAAAAAAATCATTCTATTTAATTCTTCACTTACCTCGATTAAATGCTAATAGCGTACCTTGAAATGTTTCATTAAAATTTTTAAATAATTAATTATCAGCGTCATCGATACTGTCAGTAATAATTCATGTCATATATTTTAATAATTTTTTGTTATTAACATTGACATTTTTGTAACTAAATTAGACCTTTCAAATGTCAAACTGTTAAATTTATCCTAACCCCATTTTATGAGGCCAAATGTGTTAAATATTTCAGTTTACATCAGCTTTACTTAGTCTAAGATCCGAATTAAAAACGATCTTCACCTATCCGTTTAATGGATGAAAAATATTTTATATTAATTTTAATATGTTATAAAATATATCGCGAGTGGGTTGGCAAGATTCCTGGCAAGAATATGATTAATTAAAAATTCAAAAATAACTTTTTTTTAAACATTGCACTCATTTGTTTAAGGAACAAATTTTATTCCAATCGAAATCCAATCAAATTTACGGTGGCCTATAATAGTTTTCTCCAATTTTTAGGCGTTTTATGATAGTGTGTCATTTTGAAATCTCAACTCAACTAAGACGTGTAACATTTGTCGTTGATGTAAATGGGGTAAGGTAATGGAGTATGGTATCTGTGTAGATTGTTTGAGAGGGTTCTGCTACAACCACTTGTTATCGAGTCACCCCGACTCCCGTACTAACCGCAAAGGATCAGTGATAAGTACCACATAGTATTTAGTGTAAAGAAGAAAAAAACAAGACTGTGTTAGGTCACATTTACTCCAGTTTGTGACAAATTCATATTTATTTTTCAACCGTAAATAGCAAACTAGTAAGAGCTTCAGTGGAAAAGAGTACCTAGTGATCTGTCACTCCATGAAATAGGTACCTGTTACTATCTAGTTTCAATACCTGTTACTCCTGTACATGTTTTGTAGATATTTATGTGTTTTGTATATTTTTACAGGTGAATTTTGTTTATTTTGTCTACTTTATATATTAAACCCTCCTTTTAATGACTTTACCGTTTCATTTATCTAGAGTTTTTTACCAATTTTAGTGATTTTGTAGTATGTTGTTAGTTAAAAATCACTTGGCGCCCTAAATAAATTAAATCTTAATTCAGAAAAACGAACCACCCCGACTCCACTGAGTTTTGTCGGAGCATACCCCTTTCTCTGTTACTGGAGCAAAACTTACGTAATAGTAGATGGAGGTTGTGGTTGAAATGGGCCGATTTCTTTGGTAATCATGTTCATCGATACTCACATATTTTACTATTCACAGATATGGTTGAAATGTTTTTTATCTATTAATTTGTTAATAAATAATCTGTTTACTAATAATCCTTATTTACTTTTTAAACATACCAAACGAATTAATTATTTATATTTGCATTGCCAAAGCATTAATAGTCCTGGAGTGGGTCGATGTGAAGATAACACTGAAATACTCGAATTCTTCTTTTGCATCCGTCTCTAATCTGGTCACCCCTGGTATTGGCAATTTTTTAAAGATGTAGGTATGACGGTGGTTCATTCATCGGGAAACAAACTACAACAACTTTTAGGTAATCCAAAAGACAAAATTGAAACAAACGAAAAGTCGGGGATTTACGAAATTAGCTGTAAGGACTATAAGCAAAAATATATTGGACAGACTAGACGATCAATTCAAACTAGATTCAAAGAGCATATGACCCATCTCAAGTATGGTAGAACAGATAAGTCTAGTGTTGCGTTTGAAAACAACCATAAAATAGATATTAGCAATTTAAGATTAATTAGGAATGTAGCATATACTAGACAGCTGGATGCATTTGAGAGCTTGGAAATCACAAAGCGTAAAAGCAGTATGAACAGTGACAGAGGACCTATCACAAATAGCTCGCGGTTTACTAAACAGTGACAAGAGTTTAGGTATGAATAGGATAGATTGTTAGCATAAGTTTAGTTTTAATCATCTCTATATGATGCCAACTCGGTTGGCGAAATGCGCGTTGAGTGTAGTATATAGTGTTTTGGTGTTTCGTGGAAAGCTACGTCAGTATTAAAGTATTAATATTCCCATAAAACAGCATCTTTGATCAAAAGATTTGCTTGTCTTTAGTAGTTGAATTGCTTGTTTTTTCATGCTTGGTGTTGTAATTAATTTAATACTCTTAATGTCAACCTTATCTCTGAATTGGTGAATTAACAGACTTTGACAAAACAAATGCCTCAAGTCGCTAGGGTAATTGTAGCTTTTATTAAATATAATTTCATTAATCCATTTTTGTAAAATTTAATGTAAGAGCAAATCACGCCTGACCATATCAAATCTTTTGATGTTTAAAAATATACACAAACAACGTTAAAGTCATTCAGAACAGCATATAATTTATTAACAATATAAGATATATAAAGTTGTAAGGTTTGTTTATAAGCATATTGATGGCTTTATTGTCATATGAGCAAATATTGCATTAATGCAAGAAAAAACAAATAATATCGGAAGTAACTGTTTTGATACAATACAATGCTTGTTACAATTCAGTTTGTTTTATTTTAATCAATTAGAACATATAAAACGAATGTTTCTAATGAAAGGCTGGATCGGTCATCCCAACTAAATTGGAAGTTTATTCTAAATTCGGGTAGAGAAAGAGTGGCAAGGTTTAGCGATATTTGAAACCCGCAGGATGGACTTCATCCACAGTCCAACGCATTTAATGGTTCAAAGAACTTCTTTTGTCCTCCCTGTGATCTCTAATCTCTAATAGATGACCAGTGGTACCCAACATATGATTGTTCCAAAAATATTTTTTAAAAATACTTTTGAAAACATATGTGTACAAGAACTTCGTGGTTCATATTTCAAAAATGTTTTTTTCTGGTAAACGTACTACTGTTTATTGTTAGAAATACCTGATTTAATATATTCCTGAAAAATATTTACAGAATGTTGTATCCACATATTTTAGGACAAGAAGGTGTCACTTCTATGATATATGATTATATTAGGGTGCAAGAAAACATGCAGAGTTGCATTCATCATATATTCCTTAAATCTAAAATTACTAATTGTGATTGTATACTAACAATCCTAAAAACAAATATCTCAAATATAACCTTACAAATAATTTTATCTAAGAAAAAATTGATAGAGCTGGCAGAAATGTGCGGCGAGACATAGGCGTACACATCATAATAAGTGTTATACAAGAAATTAACTAGTAACAAAAGCAATAAACTGTTACAATTTATAACAATGTGTGCACAACTTACCCTCTTAGCTAGCTTAATGAACTAGCGTGGTTATCACAAACAGATGAAGATCTGTAAAAACTTTGCAGCATCAGGTATGGTTCTATGGTTGTCTCCGTGAGTAATGTTCGCTGTGATGAAAAAATATGCTTATATTTTGAGAACGACCGTTCGACTTCTATTGATGTAATACAGGTATACTTAACCCTTTCATGGGCACGAGCTTGTTACTTATCACAAGTTCTATTTATATTCATAAAAAATTTTTAATTCATCTCTATTGCGTATATAAGCAATTCATTTTTTTTACTTTGCAAAAATTTTTCATGGAGGTGGGAAGTATACTTCCCAGTACCCATTAATGTTACTACATTTCAACTAATCCTGGTTAACAAAGAAACTAATTTTAAATCTTTATTTTATAAAAAAGAATGTTGCGTTACTTTTCCGTGAAATTTTAAGAAGCAAGGGCTAATGCACATTTTGAGCAACAGTATCTTGATCTTTTTTCTTTTATCTTTGTACTGCACAATCTGCATCATCTAAACTTTCCATCGTTCTGCGGCATGTGACCCCCAACTCCTGATAGTCTTATTTCTTCTGGAATTTGTCGCTTGTTTGACATTTGGCCTAAAACGTCGCTTACGCGATGAAAAGTCACCTATTAGCTGCCTAGCTAAATTAGTCCTAAATGAGAAGTGGTCAACGTCTCTTCTGGTATTTATATACATAAGTATATAGGCGTTTACTATTGCCACGTCAAGTAAAAAGTACCATATTCGGTGCCACCATTTGGTGGATCTACGTCCTACTTGGTCTCTTTCTTTATATTGGTCAAACTTGTCCACTCCGCCCATGATTTTGTGATAATCAGAGACAACTCTTGGATAGTACACGTCAACTTTTGATCCATCTTTATTTTTTCGGTTAACCGTAGTCATATCTCTCAGTGAAAAGCATGAAGTAAGAAGATGGACCAGTTTGCTTGATTATAGCAACTTTTTCCGTAGTGCCAAACACGAATTCACCACGATGTAATGTGTTCCTATTGGGTACGATATTTTCTAGCTAATATTGTCGATCAAATCTTACTGTACCAACAGTATGTATCTTTTCTTTTTCCAAATTGTTTACTAGAGGAAAATTGGTGAAGAAATTGTCAAAGGCCATAAGACAATTCTTGTTTTTGCAATGACGAAGTCAGATTTGTTACCACCCTCTCCCATAATCCTTCTCCATTTTTAGCTATATCTGATTTTTCAGTATACTTATCAAACTGACTTATGTAGCTA
This sequence comes from Rhamnusium bicolor, assembly GCA_029963845.1. Taxonomy (NCBI): domain Eukaryota; kingdom Metazoa; phylum Arthropoda; class Insecta; order Coleoptera; family Cerambycidae; genus Rhamnusium; species Rhamnusium bicolor. The sequence continues at coordinate 53,683 of JANEYF010004026.1, read as the reverse complement.
GTTTTAGCATCAGCCAGACAACACACCTTGTAACCTCTTTTTATAGGTTTCGAAAATATATATTGCTTCAGTGTTCTTCTGCCTTTGAAAGGCATCATCGATTCATCCACACTAAGATAAGAAGAGTGTTGATAAACAGATGGAAATACTACGTTGCGACGATCTACAAGGGGCCTCACTTTGTGAAGTTTGTTATACCCGTCCTGACCTCTTTTAACCTGTATTGAATTATCAAATTTTCTACAATTTTCTTGAAGCGTTTGAGCGACATAACTTAACTAACTGCTTGGACAGACAAAAAATGATCTGTTGACAAATAATTGGACAACTGTGGAAGCACATGTATGCCCATGAAAATAAGCATTTCAAAAAAAGCCTTCAGTTCATCAACGGTTATCTCTTTCCAGTTCTTAGAAGGGCCAGGTACACCACTTTTTTTATCGATTCTTCTGTTCAAATTCTGTATTGCATATAAGTTTGTTTGCTTAACAATATTTTGCAAAATATCCTAATCAAAGATTTTTGCAAAATAGTCTATCTCCTTGTCTTTACTTGAAAAAGTATAAACATACTTTAGGAACATGATCAAAATCTAATTTCAGCTTATCGAAATGCTCGTTATTTTCACTCCATTTTACTTCATTTTCCTTTTTTCCTTTTTTTTTTGCGGACGCTTCTTTCCTTTTGCCTCTGAGACGTGTACAATGGGAACTCCATTTGAAGGGGCTTCTTCATCATCTTCATTTGAAGAAGGGATGGGATTTTCAGTGATTTCTACACCTTCGTTTTCAAAGATTTCAGGTACGGTGGAGATTTCGGGAAGTGGATGTCAACGTTTAGGTTATCAAATGCAGGTTCTACAAATAAATTATTCGTTGATGAGCGCCCAGAAGACAGATTCTCTAAAGCTTCAAACTCTTCGACAGCTCCATCATTGGCTTGTTCATCAAAATTCGCCTCATTATCTGGCAAGCTGAAGAAGTAGTTTAATGCGGCTTCAGCTTCCTGAGGGTTTTTCAAGTCCCACATTACTCTAATAGATTTTCTTAACGTATTTTACAAAAAAAAAGTGAAAATGTGTAAAAAGTAATTGCAAAATTTAAATACAGTATAGGCGTTGGGATAAATAATTCCGACCAAAAAAATTGTTTATTGTAGATTTACAAACATCAACATTCCTATTATTACAGTTACAAGTGAAGAAAAGACTATTATCACAAAATACAATATCTTGCTCATTACTTACCATTTACGAGCAAATATATTTTTTTAATTAAAATTGACGTATTCACGCACTATTTACTGCTCAGAATTATGAAAAATGACATTTATGTGCAAATTCTGAGAAGGGGAACCTGTAAATGTTGGTTACTATTTTTTTTCCAACATTTGCCTACTTACCACTAGATGACACCAGCAATTCTTGTACAAAATATTTTGTTAAGTTGATTATACAACTAATAATACATGGTGGTATAATCCAATGCAGGTCGGGGTATTTGCCCGCTGAGTAGTTGTTTCGTTTAAATCATATTTAATAACAGTAGTTTATTCCACCTGGGCTAGAGTTCGCCGCTCTCGTTACTTGCTTCGCAAGTTGCTATCCGCCACAGAGACATCTATGATGTCGGTCGGATAGTAGCATTTGGACCATATTATGAGAAGTTCCACATACCTCTCACCACTACTCAATAAAGACATACTTTACAAAAAAAATTAAAACTAATCGAGCAAAGAAAATGAGAGCGAATTTGAAAGGTACAGAAATAAACTTAATGACTTGATAAATACAACTAGAATAAATTATTATAAAAATATTGTAAATAAAAACAAAAATAACACGAGTAATTCATGGAAATGTATGAAAGAAATAACCAATGACAAAAGTGAATACAATGAAATAGGTGAAATGAAAACACTTGAAGGTGACGTCATCTTTGATAAAAGGGAAATTGCAATTATTTTAGCGAAATTGGTAAACAATTAGCAAAAAAAATTATGGGGAATAATAACCTTAACAGTCAACTAAATATAACTAGTAATAATTGTTATAATAATATTAATATGACCAATTCATTTTACTTAGATAATACGAATGAAAAGAAATAGTTGAAACCATCTGTAGCTTAAAAGGTAAGAAGGCACCCAGGATAGGTAACGTAAATCAGAAGTTTTAAAGGACATTTTTCAAAAATTGCAAACCTATTAACTTATATAATAAATTGGTCTTTTGAATCAGATTTCTGCCCTTCTGCCTTCAAAATCGCAGTTATTAAGCCACCACATAAAAAGAAAGACCAGTTGGATATCACTAATTATAGGCTGATTTCCCTGATTTTTAATATGTCTAAAATTTTTTAAAAAAATATCAAAAAGCAAAATGGTGAATTATCTAAAAAAGCGTAGGAGACTTTCAGAGAGGCAGTTTGGGTTTAGGGAAAACCGATCGACCGAAGGTGCAATAATTTTCCTAATGTCAAAAATTAATAAATTAGTTGATGAAAAAATTCCTACTCTTTGCATCTTTGTCGATCTGGTCAAAGTCTTTGACACTGTCAGCCATGCGCAACTTCTTTCAACTTTGGAACATACTAGCTTCAAGGATACTCCATATACATTACTCGAAAGTTATCTAAAAAAGGCAACAATGCACAAAAACAGATGGTTTTGAGCCAAATGAATATTGTTGAATATGGAGTGCCCCAGGGAATAGTATCAGGACCAATGCTGTTCAACATATATCTTAATGATTTTTGCAAATTGGATATGAAGGGTGATATAGTGAGTTTTGAAGATTACACAGCAATTTTTTATAATTATTATTATTAATAAAATGGATCAGAGATACACCACTCAAGGAAATACATAATATAATCATTTCAAAAATTATTAAATCTCAACTCGTAAAACAGAAAATAAAAATATAATTTATTCATTACTTTCAAATATAATGAATTACTTTGACATATAGATACAGTATATGGTAAATTTGTTGTTTTTGTTATTTTTGCTATTCTTGCTATTTTTGATAACTTTGTTATTTTCGTTATTTTCGTTATTTTTGTTATTTTTTGTTTCTTTTATTTTCCGAAATTGTTATTTTTTGTTATCTTTGTTATTTTTCTTATTTTTGTTATTTTTGCTATTTTTGTTATATTATCATATTGCCTATGGCTAGGGAATATGAAAAGTATAATAATAAATTATGCATACTAGCTCCTTAAAAAAAATTTTTTTTTTTAAAACCTAATGTTACTTCCTGTCAATAAAGTAACCTTTTTTAAATCTTATCCATTTTATGGTTATATCTAGAAATATTCATCAAAGAAATTCGATATCTGCAATTACATTGCATCAAACACAACTAATTATTGTTAAAATAAACAAAAAAATCCTCATTGATGTTTAACTTTTTAGAACCCCTGTTCAAACCGATCGGTCTTCGTCTTTAATTAGCAAAGACAAAGCGACTCAAACCCGTATTGTCAATGAATAGGTATCGTTTATGTACAAATATAACCCTCTCGAATAAAACTATATACTCCACTACATCGTTTCACCCCGTGATTCATCCCTCTCTGGCTTAGCTCTGTTTCCATTAAAAAAGAGAGACGTACAGAGCGCAATGGTATGTTCCTGTTAAATTCAATGCTAATTTTCGTAATTCCCGGGTTCTTGAAGAGTTGATCTGCCCGTATGTTCTTTGATAAACCAAAAGGGTTGCACTGTATTCCAAGAATTTAAATTCACAAAGGACTGAGGTCTGTTTCGGCAACGTAAGGGTGGCTTTTTATTTCTAACTTAACATGATACAGGTAGGTATTATAAAAAATATTACGAATTTTTCTGTTAAAGAAAATTCTGCAAATGCTCGTCCTTATTTTGTGTGGCAAATGCGGGCACAGTTTGGAAAGAATTCTTTTAAATATGTTGTGGTTTTTATATTAAATAAATGTTTTTGACAAACATTTAAGCGACATTAGATGCTTTTGAGGGTTAGAAAATAATACATACAATTTAATCATACACAAGTAGAATTTTCAAAGGTTTTCATGGTTTTAAAAATGTTGTTTGCAATACTGTGCATCCTACTCTTTGAAATACTATACAAGGTGATCCACGAGCATGTACGTAAAATTCAGATATAGTAGAAAAAGATCAAAATAATTAAAGTAGGCAGATCTTTTGGAAATTTTACACAGGAGTATAAGGTTTTAATCTGAATAAATTTCCTTATTGATATTTTGCTGTATCTGTTACGGAAATGATACTTCATCTAACAAGAAAACAGTTTTTGCTTAACTGCTATGGCCTACATGATTAAAAAAAAATAAAAGCATACACAAAGTTATTTTTCAAATAAGCAGGGATAAACCCCCAAATGTGGAAAAGAAATTCTAAAATTTTTTGTCCATTCCACCTATTGTGAACTCAATCCGGGGATAATCCTGTATAAATATAAAAAAATTTCTAAAGTACAAGGTTTCTACTGTGACATTACACTACTGATTATTTTTTTAAATATTTATTTTAGACAACTTATGTTGCTGCCGAGGCCCCAACGTGTGAAATAGGAATCTTCAACGTGCATTATACAGAGTGTCCCAATCAAAAGTAGGCACCCTGAATAACTTTGGAGATAAAATTTTTTTTGAAAAATTAGTGAAACACGTCGACCTTGTTTCCAAGGGGGACATATTTTAATGTAATATTTGTATACCTATCATCATCCCTCTACCCTACACGGCCACCCCTTCAAAAAATTCAAATGGCAATGGGGGTCGAGTGATACATCTTTTGAAACGTCTTTCAATTCCCTACATAACTGTGTATTTTTTTAAACTTTTATCGATTCGTTCTTAGGGCGAATAATTTTAGTTTTGATGATCACACACACAATCGAAATCGTTTAAAAAATCTAAAATACACGGCACTGGGTATTGGAATTTATAAAAAAACTACATTTTTTAGTGCACTCAAATTAACACGAGTTGACAAAAAAACACTTTCCTTGTCCGTTTAGTTTTAGAATAATAAGACTCATAAGTATTTGATAGTCCTTGAACATTAATTTGGTCACAACCAATTTTAAATCGAGATACATTTTACCAGAGTGAGTTCTCAAAATGGTTTATACCCTTCAGGGGAGAATAGAAATTGTCAGCATCTATTTTAAAAACGATAATTGTGCTAGAGCTACGGAGTGCATATTCAATAGAAATCACCCAGATAGAAGGGTTGGTTCTCAGTATATTTTACAATTATTGACAAAATTGATGGAAACACGTTCTGTAGGAAACAAAAAGCATGAACCTTGTAACGAAATTGCAAGCTATTTCATTCCAGTTTGTTGTTGTTCCACGATGAATTAAGATTCTGCCAGTCTAGTCGAGATGGCGTCACTGATTTCTACTGGAACAGTGTTGGTTTTGCAGATTTTTGCACTAAATATCTATCTATCTTTATTACTCATACTCTACTCTCAAATGTCTGTCTCTTTCCAAACTATAATCGAGTTTAGGTAGCAGAATACTACGATGCTACTTTCTTCTTACTAGTGCAGCGTTCAGATTGAAACCATCTATAATTCTGCGGTCTGGTAAAATTTATATGTTTTCTGGTTTTATCTTGTGATTTTATGCTAATCATTATTTAAAAAGTTGCTATATTGATTTAAAGTACCTTTGAGGTAATTTTCATAATAATATTGTACCGTAATTATCTTAATTTACGCCTTGGGCGAATTTGCTTTTTTGGTGATCAGTTCACCTTGCTTGTTCTTTGGAACAGCCATTATTAATATTGATTAGTATCAATTTATCGTGCCTTGCTGGCAATTTATCTAATATTACTTTGATATTGTAATAATTTCATGTGTTAATTTAAACTAACTTTCGGTTATTGTAAATTTTAGATTTACTTGGCAACGGATGTCGCCATTTTGTATCGTAGTTAGTTGTTTTCTGTCTTTGCCTGTTGATGTTTTAGGTCACTTAGCTACGTTGGTAGCACTCTGAAAGTGGTGACTGGTGACATTTTGAGATTGGTACACCTGGTGGGACAAACCTATTTGTTTATAACCTTTGTAGAAAATTATCTAACTTGGTGCATTTGTTTTGTGGTGGATTATTTTATACCAGTGCATATATTTATCAACCAGATCTCAGAAACGTAAGGTTTTTCTAAATTTAAAATATCGAATGCTTGAACGTGTCCTTAGTAGTTATTCAGGAACGCTACTCTAGTGGAACCTTGCCTAGTTCTCTGGCAAAGATACCTGCCTAGTTATCTGGCACTTGATTAACTTTTAATTATCTAAAGTAAACATATAGTCAAGTATATATCTTTATTTAACTTTATCTGCAATTCCTTAGAACCTCTCTCCGAGGAATTAATGAATAATTTAATTTAACGTTTATATTTAGCAAATATTTATTTACGTTATCTTTCTAGCTGTCTGTTTGTATACAGACATTCTAAATTCTATTTTCTTGAAGCTTAACTTCTCTTAGTACAAAAATATCTTAACATTTAGTGAATACCTATTTCACTTGTTTACTATCGTAGCTACACCTAGTTTATTTGCTGGACTAGTATTATTTCTATTTAACGTAACTTTTATTAATACTTAAGTTAGTTGAAGTCTTCAACTTCCTAACATATTGTAGGATACCGATCCTAATTTGTTTAGTTTGCAATTTACTCTGTAAATTTGTGTTAACTCATTTTGTCTACGGAGCTGGACAATTCAAACGTCACAGCTTTTAACTTTGTTTTTGCCTGTAATACTCATCTCATAAAACTCTCCCCTTTTTATGTTAATACCTGGACCAAGAGAAGAGGATAACTGGTGGATCGAACTGATCATTATATACTGGGTGGAGCAGAAAAACGATATTTTACACAACTGGCATTTTTTTTCAAGGGTAACTGCAGTACTGACAGTGGTGAGTCAAATTAACACCGAACCCATTAAAAGCTAAGCCGTTGGTGGATTCTTCGCTGGACTAACCCATTGGAAATACGTAAGATCTTCGTCCCCAGTGAAAGTTTTATTTGGTCAGAAGAAATTTGTGAGAGATCAGTAACTCTAATTTTTTTTGTATTCTCTTAATAACGTTTTTTTTCCTCTTTCACATATCATTTTTTTGGTTAGTTTTTGGTCTTCAACCACAAGTAAATTTTTTGACTAAAAGAGGCCATCTGAGCTCATTTAAATATCTTGTATATATTGTACATCTCATATACTTCATTATATTTTTTATTATATACTTTATTATATTTTCTTTATTAAATAATATCTTTTTTATTCAACTTCCTTACCAACCGAATTCAAGTTCTAACGTTATCTTTACCTTTTAAAATAAAATTTTAATTATTTGGTACTTGCAAAAGTCCTGGCGCCCAGCCTAGATTTTGGTGATAACTCAAATCAATCGAAGCCCTAATTCACGACCTGCTCACTGAGCTACCGGTCAATAAGTACAACCCCCAGCTTATTGTGTTATGCCAACAATTGGACGGGGGGTGTTGCAACCTCAGCAACCGATTAGGAATGAAACAGTCGAAGTGGCAGTTCTGGGTCATTTGCAGATGGATAATACTCAATCGATCAGGAAAGTAGCTGATGCTTCCGGTGTATCACGAAGCAGTGTTTATCGAATTGTAAAGGCCCACAAATTTCATCCATATAAATTTAAATTGGTACACGAATTAAACGAAGATGATCCCGATCGTCGGCTTGAATTCTGTGAGATTTTTTAGTGAACAATTAAACGGTAATGCCAATCTACTGTACAATACATATTTTTCTGATGAATCGTCCCCATTTCAGTTAAATGGGGAGGTAAACAGGCACAACTGTAGGTATTGGAATGAAATCAATCCACATTTGTTCGTGGAAACTCATTCCCAAAGGCCTCAGAAGTTAAATGTTTGAGCTGGCATCTTAGGGGATCACATTGTCGGGCCGTTTTTTATTCCTGACAATTTAAATGGCGAAAGGTACCTCGATCTGTTAGAAAATAACATCGACCCAATGATTACCCAAATCCTAGAAGAAGACGAGGGCGAACTGTTTTTTTCAACAGGATGGAGCACCCCACATTTTGCTATAGCACTCCGTCAATTTTTGGATAATCGGTTTCCTGAGCGATGGATTGGAAGAAGAGGTCCTGCGGAGTAGCCCGCTAGGTCACCCGATTTAATTCCCTTGGATTTCTTTCTATGGGGACATTTGAAATCGAGGGTATTTGCAACAAAACCCACATCTCTGGAAGAGCTACGTAAAAGAATTGTTCGAGAATGCCGTTTATTGATTCCAGATGTGTTCAGAAATGTTCGTAAAGAATTTCAAGACAGATTATACTACTGTATGGAAGTCGGTGGGGGTCATACAATACATACGATAATTTAAACTGCTTCTTTTATTTTTATTTCCCGAACCTATAATAATGAAACAATTATTTCTCAGGAACGATTCGATAAAAGTAAAAAAAATACACAGTTATGTAGAGAATTGAAAGACCTTTCAAAAGATGTATCATTCGACTCCCTTTGCCATTTGAATTTTTTGAGGGGGTGGCCTTGTAGGGTAGAGGGATGATGATAAGTGTACAAGTATTACATTAAAATATGTCCCCTTTGGAAACAAGGTCGAAGTGTTTCACCAATTTTTCAAAAAACTTTTATCTCCAAAGTTATTCAGGGTGCCTACTTTTGATTGGGACACCCTGTACCTCAAACAAATAAAAAATTTTGTTGTGCGAAATTTCGTTAATGAAATATGTAATTAGTTATGTAATGTAAATAGAACAAACCAATTATATTAACGTAATTTTTTAGTAATATTTTGTTTCGTAGGTAATCAAAACAGATTGTGCAAAAGTCGTATAATTACTCTAATATGACACTAGGATAACGTAAAAATGACGTCCAAATGTTGACCACGCACCAAAAGACTTAATATTTAGTAAGTGATATCATCTGTACCTCAATGGCATTTAAATGCTTAATATGACTGCAAATGACGTGTATACGATGTCATGTCCTTATGGAATAATGGATGTCAATTTGTAATACTAAATTTACGACGAATAACCATTTAATACACAAGATCTAGACAATATTCTCAGTAGCGACATAAAGACCTTTTGAATTTACTTAAATAGCCTAAACATTAACAGACTCTCTAAAAATAAGTATCTGTTGAGTAAATTTTGCAAGATCATAGTAACGTAGTAATAAATCTCGTCTCAGAATAAGCAATGTTGTTCATTTGTTAACTATATAAGTTTGTTGTATTTTTAACTGTAGTCATTGTAAATGGATAAGGCGCAAACTGAACCGCATGAAACTCTTATTCAAAGAACGTTTGAATAAAGAAAGAGAAAAAGAGTCTTCACAATGTCAATTTATATATTACATATAATTAAGTATATAAATTTATTACACAAAGTATAGTTAGTTTTTCATTGGCATTTACTCTTATCGCCACGATATTAGTATCTAAAGATCCGTCACATTTAGATCAGTCTTAAAAACGTCCCTGTATAAAGATAAATCACGTTTATATGAAATCACCTTGGCAAATGCTTTAAATATTTAAGTATTTCTAAAATATAATGTATTAAGGCCGTCAATTCATATCTTTTTCAAAAATAGAAAATTCAGTTTTTCTTATTCCTCCTCTCTTTTCGAGATTTATTAACATCAAATTTGTTAAGAACTAGGTGCATAACTACAATGGTAAGCGCCAAAATCAAGACACCCGGTATACCCACACCTTTACTGGAGATAAACACATGTAAATTAATCCGTTTTATTGCCAATATCCTTGGCCAGGACAACTCGTTCACGTCATGTAATCCTTTACACCCCACAACTCCTTGGGAAGGGCCGTTACATCTAATGCTTATCTTGAGCATTGGGTTTCACATCGACATAAATCCAGAAGTGGGTTGTATTCGCGGACCACCACCCCTTCTCGAGGGTCATTGTAAACTGATGAGGGTGTAAATAACCACCCGCCACCCGTTTTTACAGCCCCCGTTCATCTTAAGTAACCCTTTACGTACTCACTAAAGTCCTTTTATTATATCGAAGACGGCCGGGCAAGAAGCTCACAGCTTGCTTGATTAAATTTAGTGGATCGTCGACGGTGTGAAAATCCACCGCCATCATCAGGTATAAATGAGTATGGTGATGTTTAGGGCCTTGGCAGATTGTTATTATATTGTAGTTTTGGATACAAAGTGGCGGGGGAATGTTTGCAAGGAGTCATTCAAGTTGTTTGGTTTAAATTTTAGACGATATACAGAATTTTAACAATGTAAATTTATATATATATATATATATATATATATATATATATATATATATATATATATATATATATATATATATATATATATATATATATATATATATATATATGTTTACTAAGCAACGAAATTGCATATATTGTTTTTGTTTATATGAAAAAATAATCAATATAGTTGATAGAATTATGTAAAATGTCAGAATAATAAATTTTTTGATAATAATTTTGGAGAATAATTGGATAGTTTTTGAAATACAACAAGAACTAATTTAAAGATACAGTCCAAGGAGGAAGGCAGAGATATCCCCAACATATTGGTCCTTCGAGCCGGATTGGTGAATTGGTAGCTTGGAGTGGAGATTGATAGAGTTATAAATTGGTTGTAACTCTGTTTTGAAGAACATTGGGTTCTAGGTCAGGATAAAGTTAATTGGAAAACTGATATTGTTGAAGAAGAATAGTGAGATTAAAACCAGATTTTCTATATTGATTTTATTTAGCTAACTTGAGTGAGTAGAGTAACGATTTTAATATTAGTTTTGTAAAGTAAATAATGGCTGATCAAGAACTAAAAGATTTGATAAAAAAACGTGGATGCATAAAAGCAAAACTTACATTTTTTAAAAAGTTTGTAGATGGAGTGACAAATCTTAAAGTTGATGGTCAAGCCTTGGATCAAGTCACATTAATTGAAGTAGAATCGCGACTAAATAAAATAAGCAGTTTTCTCACAGAATTTAATGAATGTCAAAATGCAATTGAAATGTCAGTTGATGACACTGAGTTTGAGAATCAATTAAAAATACATAATGATGTTGAGGATTCTTATTATAAAGTCGAAGCTATTTGCAAAAAGATATTGTCTGATCATGAGGAAAACCTCGATCATGACAATATGTCACAGAACCTAATGTCTCATCATTCTGGTGTTATTTCTGGTTCTGTTTTGGCTCTGAAGTCAAAGCCTCAGTTGCCTCCAATTCCGATTCCTAAATTTTATGGTGAATTTGATAATTGGCTCGAGTTCCGAGATACTTTTGAATCTATGATACACAAAAATGACTCTATTGGAGACATTGAGAAGTTTCATTTTCTGCGAAGTGCTTTGGAGGTGGACGCAAAACAGATAATCCATTCTTTGGCATTTTCTGCAGCGAATTATAAAATTTCATGGGATCTTTTATGTGATAGGTTTAACAATACATCATTATTAGTTAATAATCGTTTAAAAGCATTATTTGGATTGCCGTCATTGGTAAAGGAGTCAGCTGTAGAATTGAGAAAACTTTTAGACTCTATGACAAAACATTTGAGGTCTCTTGAGAATCTTGGACAGCCCATTAAGTCGTGGGATACTATTATTATATTTTTAATTAGTGGAAAATTAGATTTTAAAACCCAGCGTGAATGGGAGGAGGAAAAACCTAGAGATAGGTTACCGTATTTAAATGAATTTGAAACATTCTTAAAATCAAGGGCAGAAATATTAGAATGTTTAGAAAACAGTAGAGGTGATAATAAAGCAAGTCAACTGAAGTCAAAATTTAATAAATCATTTTTCGTTAATACTATGGTATGCTCATATTGCAATAACAAACATTATATTGGGCAATGCGAAAAGTTTTTAAAACTTAACATTCATTCTCGATTTGAACAGGCTAAACGTCTCAAATTATGTTTGAATTGCTTAAAAAGAGCAAAGCATATAAGTAGAGAATGTGAATTAAACGGGTGTAAAAAATGTGGCTCTAAATATAATACTTTACTACATTTTGAAAAACAAGTTTCAACTTCTAATACTAATCAAGATATTGGGCCTTTGAAAGAAAATGAAAACGTTAGTATTACTGAAATGGTAACACATAATACACCCAATGCCGATGCAGGATGTTCAACAGACATGTCTTTGATTCACTCTGCATTTGTGAAAATGTTCAGGGTGAAGTGTTACTCTCGACAGCTTTAATTAAGGTGATCGATTCAAATGGTTATTCACATACGTGTCGGGCATTACTTGATACTGGTTCACAGTCTAACTTAATATCGGAAAGTTTGTGTAAAAGATTAAATGTAAGTCTTGAAAATATTGAGATTGCAATCATTGGGATCAATCAAGTGGTATCAAATATAAAATCGAAATGTCTTATTAATATTCAGTCTCTACAAAATAATTTTGAAAAAGTTATTTCTTGTCTAGTGGTTTCACAAATAAGCGGTCTATGCCAAGTCAGAACGTGAACGTGTCTCATTTAAAAATTCCTACTCATATACAATTAGCTGATCCTAGATTTTCTAAACAAGGTAAAATAGACATATTATTAGGAGCAGATGTTTTCTATAATCTTCTTTGCATTGGGCAAATTAGTTTAGGTAACAATCAGCCAGTTCTTCAAAAGACGCGTTTAGGATGGATAGTTTCAGGTTCAGTTTTTCCAGTTGGTGGTGGTAAAATTCTTCGTTGCAATTTGACAATGAATTTGGATATTCAAGAACAAATGGCGAAATTTTGGGCTATAGAAGATCCACCAAATTTTATTTCAAATTTGTCCAATGAGGATAAAAAATGTGAGCAAGTGTTTGTAGATACAACCAAAAGATGTAAGAATGGAAGATTTGTGGTTCAAATTCCATTATTAGAGTCACCTTCGAGATTGGGCGATTCGCGGCAATATGCATTAAAGAGATTCTTTATGTTAGAGAAAAGGTTGGCCAAAAAATTCTAAATTGAAACAAATGTATACGGAATTTCTCGACGAATATAAAAATTTGGGTCACATGTCGTTAGTATCTCCAACTTCGAATGAACAAATTTCATATTTCTTTCCCCACCATGGAGTCTTGAATGAAAACAGTTTGACAACAAAATTGAGGGTCGTTTTTAATGGATCTTCTCCTACTGATACAGGGGTGTCATTTAATGACATTCAGGCTAAAGGACCAACTATTCAAGATGATTTATTGTCAATTTTATTACGATTTCGTGAGTATAATGTGGTTGTTTGTGCAGATATTGCCAAAATGTATAGAATGATATTAGTAGATGAAAATCAAAGGTCGTTACAAAAGATATTTTGGAGGTCTAGCCCTGAACAAGAAGTAAACTCTGGAGATTATTAACTTTGATGTCGACATTTTGTTTGATACAACTACTTTTTTGATATTGTTCGTTTAAATAGGAATGGAAAACTCTAAATCGAAGCCACAGAAGTTTAATTTGGTTTGGCACTCATGACTGGTGATTTAGGAGCAAGTTATTTTCCGTAAAACATTTTGTTAATTGTGAATAAACGCTTTTCTTTTTCCTAAAAGTTTAGGGTTAAACAGGAAGTAGACCGATTGGTCTCAGATCTTTCTAAGCTGGAGAGACTGTTTTAGGTACTTCGAGCTATTTTTTAGAAAAATAACCTGCATCCAAACAGCAATTTATTATGTGGGTAAGACGATAGATTATAACTGGTAGACATAGTTCGAACATTTGTAAAGAAATGGTGTTTTTTATTATTTATGTGTTGTAATGTAATGTCAAAATGATGTTAATAATGGTTCGTACTAATTTTAAAACATAACTTGGTTCTTGCAGCCCTGAAGATGGTGGGAGCTATTCACTAAAACGTTGGCCAATAATTAAAATTTACTGTTAATAATAAATTTTTTGTCCAAATTGCTCGTGACTTATTTCTCATCGACTGTGTTAATACCTATAAGTACTGATCTAGAGACTCTCCAGTTTGTTGCCTTCTTATTGCAAAGGTGTATCTAGCAAATACTTCATTACTGGGCTTAATATATAAAGTATTTAGAGTTTCTACCGCCAAATTATGTTTTATTTTAAGTTCACTGATATATTCACAGATCGAGGAGCTAACATAATTGATTAGTAGAGTTAATTTTATTTTATCTTCTGCTACTCGAGTAGCTTCCAGAAAATTCTTGAGTGTTTTAAACCAGTGTATCCAATGCTGAGCGGTAATACTTGGAATATTGCTCGGCTTCAGATCTCTCAGGTCTGAGTAATTTGTCCATTTATATTATAGTTAATTAAATTGTAATTATTAACCCGTTTAAACTGATAAAGGCTATAATTAACTAAATATGTACATATTTATAATCTGTTATAAGTAAATCTGGCCAAGGTACATTAATCCTACAGAGACGTACTGGGTATGCATCATATCATAATACTTGAATAAGTACAATAATAAAAACAAAAATATTTTATATATTGTGATGTATGTTTTTGTACTATTTCGTTCGCTTTAAATTCTTTTTTTATGTATTTCCTTATATTTTGTAAGCTTAGTGCTGCACATTATTATTAAACTGTTAAATGACGTTCACACATGTACATTGTATATCTAAGTGATAACTAATAATAAATAAATAAATAAATAAAATAAATGGAAATAAATTTTATTAATACTGATACACTTTATAAAAATATGTACAAAATTCACCTTCTTAAGCAGATTTATGAAGTAGCTTGGTTGTCGTCATCACAAACTGGAGCACTTCTATAATAACTGTGTAACATCAGATATGTTTCTACAGTTGTCTCAGTAAGCGATGTTCGCTGTGGTGAAAAAACATGTTTGTATTTTGAAAAAGACCGTTCGACATCTACGGAAGTAATACAGGCATAAGTAAAACACTCTGTGAACTCACTTAACGCAGCTGTAGATGCACCATCACAAATTTGTCTTAATTTGGTAAAATCAGGATCTTTCCGTAATACTCTCCTCGGATTTTTTCAATAACGGGCTTATTTTTTTGCGTCATTTATAGTCTGTAGCTGTATATTTACGTCGTCCACTATTTGCAGCGATTCCACTAACCACAACGAAGTATTTTGCAATTTTTCTATTGCGTCGTGTAGTCCTCTGTAATTGTTATAAATAGTTTTTAAATCTGTTTCAAGGGAAACATCTTGAAAGCTTGTCTGGCTGTCCTTAATAGCTGCAGCCTCGTTAGGGTTGAACTGTAGTATTACAGCTTTTATTTGCTAAAAATATTCAGCATAATAAAAAGCTGCCTTCAACCACGTTCCCCAACGTGTAAGAATCGGCTCTGGTAGTTCCGGAATACCAGGACACAGTGTGTGAAATGCCGTTTAGAAGATTTGAGAAATACTTTTTTTGTATTTGCTATTAATGCATCTACCTCTGGAAAACATTTTCGAATCGTTTCTGCTACAAGATGGAACACATGCACTTTACACGTAACACGTAAAAACCTACAATCGTCTCTTTGAAGAAAACGGCCCACCAAACGCATTGTCGCAGCACCGTCGGTCACAAACATTAACACTTGACTTGTTGACAGGTCAAATTTTTCGAAAGTCTCCAACACCACACGCGTAATTGTTTCGCCAGTACACGCAGTTAGTGTTTTGCTAGCTAGTAAAAGTGGAAATGTTGGTTTAACAGGGTCGAGTACACGTACTATAACATTTAAAATAGAATTTTTTTTACAGTCTGTCGTCTCGTCAACACATAACCACAGTCGTGTATTTTTTAATGCACATCAATCCTATTTACAATGTCTTCACGAACACTTGGTACATATCTACGTAACGATGAACGACTTGGTAAATTCACCTGGGGATTGTATTTATTCAAGAACTCCCGAAATGTTGGTTTATCCAATATGCGCAGGGGAACATCACAGGCAATCAGCATTAACAGTAAATCAAACATAAACTGAGGTTCCAAAGAAGACACGCCATTTTTTTTATTTTTATGCCGGTTACTATTGACATGAATTTTGCAGCCGTATTTATTCCAGCACATTAAGTCTTGATCACAAACTTTACAAATTATTTTACATTCATCATAGAATAAATCCGGAAATTCACCGATAAATTTATCCACTTTATCAGCGTACGGTCGTTTTCTACTCTTTACGCTCAGCATTATTTATTATTTATTAGTACTCTACGCATCGACCGACAGATAACAACTGAAGTGTGTCGTATCATCGTCATCGTAAACAAGCGCGCGATGGCATTGGTATTGCGCCCGACCCTGAATCTACCATCGCTTGGCCAGGCTTAGTTATAAGTAACATATCAATAATATCAACAAACTCAGTGACAACTAAATTTATATTTATAACATTATGTAAAATAAAGTTCCAAGTACTTACTTCTTTTCAATGGCCGACCGTTTATTTTGCCCCATGTTTATCGTTTAGTTGAGCTGCTAAATCTTTCCAAGTTATATTAAACTTTTATAGTTGGAACTAATTAATTTTTGTTTCTAAGAGGTATTTATGTTATCCCAAGAATGGTACAAAAAAATACCTTCTGTATTTTCGACATTCTGGCAGCATGCATTTTTTTTCTGCTCCAATATTTCACTCCTCGATATTTTTATGTCACTGGTTAACAGATGAAGGGTAAAATTTGGATTTAAATATCACAGAATACACAAACAGCAAATGTTTCATCTTCTTCTTAGTCAAAACACTTTTGCAAATAATATATTTTTGCTTAAATTGCCGAAAGCCACGATAATTTCAACGGACTAGTTAAAATTTTAATTTTTGGCCAGGTCGTTAAATAGTATTCTACAAAATATAGACAAATGGAAAAATCCATTTTTTTAACGTCTGTTAAAATTTAACGTACATGCTTATAGTATAGACACTTAATTCCTTAAAATCATTTATTCAGTTTTTGATGCCGCCACTGGTATGAAGACAACTTCAAGTTTCGAAAGGAACTAAACATATAGATTAAAACCTGTCTCTACAAAATAAGCATAAATTTTTATTGTTCCGTTAATTTCGCATGCATAAAATTCCAGCCGGAAAGTTTTAAAATCTCCAAACGAAACAAATATGAGAGTGCCTGTAAAAGCTAAAAACTTCCAAAGTATAAAAGCTTAAGGGTCTTATTTACCTACACCGTTAGAATCATTATCGTATATTTTAATATTGTCGCTACTGTTAAGATTTTGACAACTTTGGCAAGTTAATCTGTTGAAATAAAATTTAATTCTCTTAAAGATGCCTCAGAGGGCCAATTGCGCCTTCGTGAGCCATTGTTTGGTATGGCGGTGATGCCTGTTACCCGCTAAAGATATCATAAGCATATATCATAAGGGGCTGCCTTTTAAGTAGTGGTCTTTTGCCGGAAAGTTAGCTAACTGATGTATATTGTGAGATCTGTTTAGCCCTTATGATGGACAGGGTAATTATTATTATCCTTAGTAAATAACGAAAATCCTGTCAGTTGAGCTTAAGGGCAATTATTGCGCGTATGGAAAAATTCATATTTCGAACAATTTTATAGCATATATTACTCATTCAAAATAAATAGGAAAACATGGTTTCATTATAATGCAACGATTTTCTTCTCCTGTTTTCTTCTTCTAACGAACTCGAAAATAAATAATAATAATAATAATAATAATAATAATAAACGCTTCATTGCCCAACAGATTACAAAGGAATCCAATTACAGGACAACATTAAAAGATATATAACTAAGCTAGTCTAAAACTAAATTCAAGTTATTTAATCAAGTTAATACATTTAGAGTTAATTACGATAAGTAGAAGGATTAAGAATTACAAAGAAGAGACACATAAAAAACAAATTACAAAACACTATTACTAAACACTAACTAAACACTATTAACGTATGTTAAAAATAGTAAAATAACATATGATGCATCATATTAAGTCAACTTAAGCTAAGTAAAGATAATGATGAGAGTTAAATCAGGTTGATATGGTCGGTGAAAATTTTCGTCAGTTATTATGATGTATATCAGAGTGCATAGCAACGCCATTAACAATCTTGCACATGGTATATATAGGTGATCGTGAAAATATATTAGTCCTAGCGACAGGTAAGTGAAAAGTAGCCAAGACTCTAGTGGATAATCGCGGGACTCGAAATATTAAGTCATTAGTAAGGTTTATGCAATCAATTTTATTATGCAGTAGTTTGTAAATAAAACCTACTGGAAATAACACTCTCCGTAGATGAAGCGATTGAAAACTGAATGAATCTAACAACAGGTGCTGAGCTGAGAGTAACCTCTTTCAGGGTAAACGCCTGAGATTCTATATTGAAGGAATTTGAGAAATTTCCTCTGAACATTTTCCACGGCCAGTTCGTGTACATTATAAAATGGATACCAAATCAAAGAACCGTATTCTAACTTAGATCTGACATAGGTAAAATAGAATACTTTTAACGCAGTGAAGTCATGAAAATTACGACAGTTTCGAATTATAAAACCTAGCATTCTTAATGCGGAGCTTGTAATTTGATTAATATGTTCAGTAAATGACAGTTTTGGGTCAAACACTATGCCAAGATCTTTTATGGATTCACATCGGCTTAAGTTTGTGGACTTCAGTTGATAAGTAAATTCAATGTATTGTTTCTTTAGTGTAAAAGTTAAGCTTTTACATTTTTGAATGTTTAACTGGATATTGTTATCGTCACACCAAACTTCTAACTTTTTCACCTGGTTTTGAATATATAAGCAGTCTTCGAGATTTTCTACAGTATGGTAGATTTTTTAGATTGTCAGCAAACAGCAATTTTTCACAATTAATAACTTGTGCTAGATCATTGATGAAGAGCAAGAATAGTAATTGGCCAAGATTGGACCCTTGGGGTACTCCGGAAGCGGCAATGAGTTTTTTAAAGTTGAACCCATTGTAAGATACATACTGAATTCTGTTAGTCAAGTAGGACCTAATCAGTGTGTGTGTGTATAAATGTGTGCATAAATAATACTCTCATTCGTTGATAGATGTATGAAATAGTATTATGACACCGCAATACAAGGCGAATTCTCCGAAAGTATAACTGTGATAAATTTACAGGTCACAAGAAAATTTCAGTTAATGAAATTTATGTTTAACTTCAACGTTAGAATTTATTTAAACAGTTTTATATAAAGGGTGGGGCCATAGTGTTTTCCGACCTCGATATGTCGACTTCTATGACAGCTAGAAACTTGATTTGAAAACATAAATAAATTAGACAAAAAAAGTCTATAACCGGAAATTATTTTCGGATTATACAGGGTGAGCTAAGACGATTCTACAGGGTCAACTAACATTTTTTTTAAATGGAATGTCATGTATATCAGAACAATTTTTGAAAACCTCTTTGTGGCCGACTTCTACTCCTGTATTATTATTGACTCTCTCTCAGCCACTTGGATGTAATGATTTTTTTTTGTTGAAATTATGCCATTACACGAGTATATTAAAAAAATCACTACAGTCACAATTATCGATTTTAAGAAAAAAATATGTTAGTATCAGTTATAAGACATATGTGTGATGACACCCAGCCATTTTCACTTCCTAAAAGTATACAGGGTGGCCAAAAATAATTTTTAAATTTGAAGTCTGAAATTTCTCAATTTTTTCAAATGGAACACCCTGTATATTTTTGGACGACATGGTGTAGAATCAAAAAACGAACATTTTTTGTATGTATCTTTGTAACCATTTTCGATTTATTGCAAAATAACTGCAAAAATCAGTAATAAAAATTATTTTCTTTTTTTGTAATTCAAGAGAAAATATTATAAAAAGTGCTCCACTTGGTGTCCATTTTAATTAACACACATTTCTGTGCATCTTTGGAATGAGGTTTCTATTGCTCATAAAATTGCCGGAGCATTTATTATCCTTTCCTTCAAATGTTGGATTGTTGTTGGTGTGATGTTGTTATGGGCATCATGCAACACGCTTATTATAATAGTTTCTCTTGAATTATTTGAAAAAAACCCTCATTTTTAATCTTTATGGCTGAATTCAGTTATTGTTCAATAAATTGAAAATGGTCACAAATAGCCAACGTACAAGAAATAATCGTTTTTTCAGTACTACAGTCACATCGTCCAAAAATATTAGGGTGTCCATAAAAAAATTGAGCAAATTCAGTTCAAAAAGTTGTAAATTTAAAAATCCTTTTTGGTCACCCTCTATACTTTTAGGAAGTGAAAATAGCTGAGTGGCATCACACAGATGTGTCATAACTGGTACTAATAGATATATTTTTTCTTAAAATCGATAGTTGTGATTGTAGTGATATTTTTAATATTTAAATGGTATAATTTCAACAACCAAAAAAAAAAACATTTTATCCAGTGGTTGAGAGAAAGTCAATAATAATACAGGAGTGAAAGGACACCACAAAAGAGGCTTAAAAAAATGTTCTGATATACATGCCATTTTATTTAAAAAACTGTTACTTGATCCTCTAGAATCGTCTTGACTCACTCTGTATATTCGAAAATAATTTCCGGCTATAGACTTTTTTATCTAGTTTACTTATGTTTTTAAATCAAGTTTTTAGCTATCATAGAACTCGAGATATCGAAGTCAGACGCACTATTCCCCCACCCTGTATATAAAAAATATATTCAAATTTTTAATTATTAGTAGCAAATATAGAGTTAGTTTTTACAAAGATAGGTTAACTTAACGACCGAAATAAACAATTTGGTATTTATAAACCTTTTCAGCCATTTTACTTGTATTTATGTTGCTAAGGCCTGGTTTTTCAATACCTGTGGTCCGTTTTTCCTGAAGGGACAAGTAAGTAGGAGAGACAGTAAGTACGATACTGGTGAATCTCTCAACGTGAAAATTAGCACATTTGTAGAAGGCAATTCAACAAATATTGCCCTCACGCAAAAAATTATTATTTCTTTCCATTCACAAGATATTCGGAAAAAAAGATTTTTATCTAGAAACTTCAACATCCTACATCTCAAAAACGAAGAGGTTTGAAGAATATATTCATTAAAATGGAAACATCCTGTATATGCCGTGATTTTAATAACATATCTGATTTATATTATGCAATATCAACAACTGTAATTTAACTGAATTTTTAGGTAGGTAAGATAATCGATATTTCTCTAATAATTCTACTTAGTTATGTTCTCACACTGTGTTTTTCTAAAATTGTCCTATAGGGCAAATTAGATTATTTCTGTTGGGCAATAAATAAATAAATAAATATTGCACTTGCATCCAGTTGATTGAGATGAGTTGCTTTTGTGGGCACTATTTCATCAGGTTGACAGTTCAGTACGATTAGTAGAGAAAAGTAGGCGTTGATAAAGGGCTACATTTTTATAGTAAAATTGCATATAAAATATAATTCAGCAGAATATATAGATATAATATAATTTTGATTCATGTGTTATATGCGATTTTTAATATAGTCAAACGTAACGTATAACATAAAGTTTAGCTGTTGGCATTATGCATATGATATATGAAATAGCGATATTAGAAAAGCAGTATTAAGGCATCAATACGAAGACTAACGTATTTACCACTCATATATGGATATTAAATGCTATAAATCTAAACTTTTGATACTCTGCATCCGCTTGCCTTTAGATGACATAAGGCATATATACTTTTGATATTAAAAATAATGTATTCTGTATACAAATATCATACCCGCCAATAAGTTGGAAATATACAGAAAACTTTTATATTGACTCGAAAAAAATATTTATTTTTTTTTGTGTCCGTCGATGTCTAGCAATAACACTGGTCAACAGTAAAATGTTTGGTGACAAAATTATACCAATTTTAGTTTGTATTACTGAGTTTAATACCAATAGGATTTGTGTAGCAATACTGTAAACTAATGTTTAAATGCCCTATGCACAAAATATAATGTTGGCATTCTTGAAATCATTACTTAATATAAAAATCAGTGTGCAAAGAATTTTTCTTCTTTTAACACGCTTTTATTAGCTTCACTTGTATGTTTGCTTGTTGTGGTTTGTTTGAACCGACTTTTTGGACTCGATTTTAACCCACTTTAAACGGACAGATTTAATTGAAACTTTGTAACTTATTAAGAACCGGTAACAATACAATAATTTGATAAGTTTATATCATTATCCTGTTTAGGATCGCCAATCCTTTCCTCACGTATCCCTGCGTGAAAGCAAAGGCTTAATATGTCAGTAGATTCCATAATTGTTAATTAGCCCGGTGGTCGAGTGGATTAAGGCACTCGACGCGAAACGACAGACTCATCCGGCGTGAGTTCGAACCTCACGGCTAAATAAATTTTTTTTTTTTTTTTCAGAAATATCTGTTGGATCGTAATATGTTATAATATCAGCATCAATAAGCAATATAAATATAGTTTAAAACAACTAAAAAACACGCTTTCATAGCACATCAAACTAAAAAGTTAAAAATAAATATAGTTTAAAAAACTAAAACACGCTTTTAAAGCACATCAAACTAAAAAGTGAAAAATAATTATTAATATAAACTGAAAATAATAATGAACGAAAAATACTAGTATTATTGTGAAAAAAGCGTGGGGTGCTCGATATACGAAAAATATTGCACAAAGCACCCCAGCTTTTTTCACAATAAACTAGTATTTTTCGTTCATTATTATTTTCAGTTTATATTAATAATTATTTTTCATTTTAGTTTGATTTAAAAGCGTTTTTGTTTTTAAACTATATTTATTACAAAAGTTATTTAACATTAAAATTTGATTTATCTGTTACGCGCGCAAACATTGTCGGCCAGGCAAGTCGATGCGGTGACGTCACAGGACCTTAGTTCTGGTGCAGAAAGCAGGCAAAGCAAGTTGTTAAACGTAAACATGGCTTGTTATTTGTGATTTGTGTTATGAAATTTTAAGTGAAGTAATTATAAGCATCAATTCTTCTAAATTATCATCATATTACTAGTGCATCGTACCGATATGGGAAAGTACTTAAATAAATACGCCAGAAAAAACTTTTTTCCAAGTTCCAAGAAACAGAAAATGTAGAAAAGTATAGTTAAAGATGGGATCACACGGAGTTATCGAAAACAAGTTGCATTTATGCATGCGTGGACCTTTTAGATCTGAATAATTAAAAAAACAATAAAATTAAAAATAACTATGTAAAAGCAATAAAAAAGAATATACAGGGTGTAACAGGTTGATGGTACACCCCCTTTTCATCTTTACTTTTGAAGATAATTGATTGAAATTTGGAATATCCTATATACATAATAATCGGCACTTTTTGACATACAAGTAATTTTTTTTCACTTCCGGTTTCGACGGAAGTGACACTAACTTTCGATTTTTAAATGAAATATCCTATATATTATTGCATTTTTGAATTATGCATAATTTTCTGAATACAACGATACCAAATAAGTGACATTTTAAACGTCAGTATTCTTTATAAATAATTTTTAGTTTTCCATTTAATTGTGCCATGACGATTCCGATTTATTCCAAAAGATTCGTGTATTGCTAGAAAAATCGAAATTCCGCCAAAAAATACTAAATTACATGATTTTAGCAAATAAAGTTCATCAAAATGGTTTTTGAGGAAAAACTCAATTTTTTCAAATCGAATCATATTAGTACCGTGGTACCATTTATTAGTGCTATTAATAAGGAATTTATTCATATGTCGTATTAAGATGTGCGATAAATACAAACAAAATTACAGCTAAAAGAAAATAAGAAAATACAATTAAGTTATAATTAACTGTTAAGAAGTAACTAACTAAGGTGGCTATGAAAACAATGAAATATTTAGCTTGTCAAACATTTGTTGGTTTACCAGTGTTTTTATCGTGTCATTAAAAATTGCTTAAAATTCTCGTTAATTGTGTTCAAAATGCCACAAATTTAAACAAGAGATGGAAAAGCGGACATGTTAATTTATTTATGGAGAATGTAGAAAAAATGCCATTGCGGCTAGACACCTTTATGCCGAACGATATCCTGATAGACAGTGTCCAGCGAGAAATTATTTGAATCGTCTTGAAAATCAATTCCGAAGTGAGCCCAACAATGATCCCGAGGAAAATTTCATTCTTGATGAAGGAACGGAAATTAATTTTTGGATCGAGTAGAAGTGGAAATCAGTCAACAAATAGTAAACCAAATTATGCACAAATAACACTATAAATATTTTAAATACCAATTGCACCAGCACTTGTACGAAAATGATTACGAACGTAGGATCGAATATTGCAATTTAATTTTGCAGAATAACGTGCAACCAAACAATAACTTTTTGGGAATGATTTTATTTTCGGACGAGTCTAGGTTTACAAATTTGGGATTATTAACCGACAAAATACAAAATATTGGTCACAAGAAAATCAAAATTTATTACGGGAGGGTAACTTTCAAATGCGGTTCGGTGTCAATATTTGGCTTGGAATAATCGGTAGTAGAATCATTGGCCCAATAATATTTGAAGGACCTCTAGCTGGAGCCAGATACTTGGGATTTCTGCAAAATGAAATTTAGGACAATTTAGCTGAATTACCTTTCCATTTCCGACAGGGAATGTATTTCCACCAAGATGGTGCTCCTCCCTATAATTCAAAGTTAGTAATTGATTACCTTCAACGGAGATTCGGAGAAAACGTAATTTCGACGAATGGTTCTGTGAGGTGGCCTCCGATGTCACCTGATTTATTTTTTTGGGGTCATTTAAAAAATATTGTCCACGCAACCTCCGTTACAATCCGTGAAGACCTGGAGCTACGAGTAAGAAGCGCAATTAATAGCATAACAGCCCAGCAATTGGCTAACGTTCTTCGAGAAACAGCTATGCGAGTTCAGAAGTGCGTTGACGTTAATGGACAGCATCTTGATCAACTGTTGTAATGTTTTGTGTTCATTTTTTGTATTCCAAAGTCACCTTATGTGTAATAAGGTAATTAGAACAAAATTGTATTATCTTATTTTCATTTAGCTGTAATTTTGTTTGTATTTTTCGCACATTTTAATACAATATATGAATGAATTCCTTATTAATAGTACTAATGAATGGTACCACAGATCAATATGGTTCCATTTGAAAAAATTTAGTTTTACCCCAAAAAACCATTTTGATGTACTTTATTTGCTCATAAATCACATAATTTAGTATTCGTGACGGGATTTCGATCTTTCTAGCATTACACGGGTCATTTAGAATAAATCGGTACGATCATGGCACACTCAAATGGAAAACTAAAAATTATATTATAAAAAATTATTGACATTTGAAATGTCACTTATTTGATATCGTTGAATTCAGAAAATTATGCAAAATTCAGAAATGCAATAATATACAGGGTGTTCCATTTAAAAATCGAATGTTAGTGTCACTTCCGACGAAACCGGAAGTGAAAAAAAAATCACTTGTGTGTCAAAAAAGTGCTGCTTATTATGTATATAGGATATCCCAAATTTCAATCATTTATCTTCAAGACTAGAGAGAAGGAGAAAGGGGGTGTACTATGATTCTGTTACACCCGGTATGTAAAATATATATGGCAAGGCAACAACGGAGATATCTTTTTTTATGTTATTTTTGGCCACTATCGATGATATTTTTCATCGTGGATTTTGTGTAAGTTTATTGGGTGCTACTGAAAATCATTGGACACAAAGTTGTCAATTATCCATTTTGCGGTGCGACTCACTTTTGCAAATGTTATTATTTAAATAGGTGTCAATCGCAAACTCATAGTTTTTACCTGAAGACGATAAAGGGACGTCCAAGAATATTGTTTTTAAAAATACATACATACAGTGTGTATATAAAATTGTTACACATATCTAACAAAAGTAATTTTTTTATATAAAAAAAAACAGTTAAGGATATAGATTAGGAGGTTTTAATTTTATCTATAAACAAAAATTTAGGAACCTGAACAGCATTAGATATCTCCAGCCATTCACGAGTTATAAGGAAAATATACTGTGACGTCACCCCCAAATTTGGCTAATGTAAATATATAACTTTTTTGTTTTTTTATCACACATTTTCCGATAAAACTACTATATGATTCAAATTTATTGTGCTTTCACTTTAATGGCGAATATCTCAAAAATGGAGGACTGAAAATATACTACTTGAAAATTATTGTATATAAAACTAATAAGTGATTTGTGAAAAATGACGACTTAAAGTTTAATATAACAGGAGTATCGGGAAGAATGGGTAAATTTTTTTGTATATATTAAAGAATCTTCGTAACGTTTTAACCTAAGTTATTAAAATTTCAGTGGTTGGTTTAAAATAGGCACAATGAACACATAATTTTTTTTTTGCCCTTCTCCGTTTGTGAGGGCTCGATACATTTGAATGGTATACTAGGTAGTTCACGTATTAACAAATGAAATAAAATTCACTTTATCATAGTGTATGAATATTTACAATATAATATGGTGTTTACAATGTAATACTATGTCTGTATAAATATCACAGAGACTACTAAATAATTTTGGAAAACAAGCACCCATACTTATTTAATACTAGGTACCCTATCGTTCATCACCCGGAAATATCGTGGCTAGTGACGTCGCGCCAATTGGATATCGTTTTTAGACACGCCTCTAGCATCTGATATTGCCAGAAGCTCAATTAGTAATTTAAATATATTCCAGGTAGAAATTATTAAAACAGATTTAATAATTGCTAATGTTTCATAAGACTATATTAGAATACAAAAATTAATTTTAAAAATACGGCAAGTGCAAGGAGCCTATTATTCTATCATTCAGTAATTAATTATGAGTCATCACTATAACATCTCGCTGTATGAAATCACTCTCCGCCGGCAACTTATATTGGCCTACTACCTTTGCCAGACGTTTTTTGTTTGAATGTCGTGACTTTGCAGTACAAGACTTAACTTCAGCTGACAGCTTATATTTCGGTTGCAAAGTTGAAGAACAAGACAAAAAATAGGCGCAGCAGGCTAAACTCCACGGTTGGTTACAACATAAAGGCCACTCAATTGGTTTTGCTGTTCCTACAGTGTGGAGACCATCTTCAGATCATACAATAATATGTTATTTTTGTGTGGTGCCAGCTGGTCAAACAATAAATTCCAAGAAAAGAACAACGTACCATCTGCTGTTTCACCAATATTACATACAGGAGATTTTATTAGCTCTTACCCATCCATCAACTGAGTATACTGTAGAATCTGATGAACAATTAGTTGGTGTCCAAGATGAAAATCCGTTGAAGTTGAACCTTCAACTTCAGCTGATCCCATTTTGTGCCGACTCATCCGTATGAACAACTATACAAAATTACGCAAAATTATCTAAACGAACTTTTCAGAGATTAAGTTCTGCAAAATAATAGAGCAGAAGATACTAGATTGCACGAATGGAACTTTCAAGTGTGACTAGATGATCCCTTCATTGTTGCTGCGGGTTCGAATCCCACCACCGTCAGTGACAATATCTGTGAGAATGCTTTCGTGTCCGCGTTTTAATAAGTGTAACCCTTGCCCGTGCGGCTTCGGCTTTGTATTCGGGGGTTGTCTTATTTATGTGGTATGGTAGGGTGTTCTAGAAGAAAATGTAGAAGTGTCTGTTTACCGACATTAATTAAAAGACCTTATACAATTTTTTTAAAATGGAATATTTTAGTTTATTTGTGAAATAACTAATTATGAAATTACTTAATATTGAGCATAAACCTGTAGACTCCCAAGTATCACACCAAATTGTAATTTGGCGCGACCAAATTAAAACTCGGTGTGCTACTTGGACTTGACACTTTGCATAGACTCTTTCAAACTGAGTTTAAAAAGTTATTCCACTTCATAATGGCAACTTGTTGCCATCCATTCCTATAGAACAAATAGTCGTATTGTGACAAAATGAAGCTGTTATTTAAGTAAAGGGTACGGCATTTATTACTGATACATTTCATATTGCAAATACATACTTGTTAATTAAAACAAATGAACAACCAATCATTTCGTTAATTGCTATTTTTGTGTAACAAGAACTGAGTGATATTCCAAAAAAGAAAAACAAAAAATCAAATATTCGAATTTGCCATCAGCCCTAAGCTTCTCACAATGCATCAGACTTACCAGTGGCAACTGCGCCTTTAGATTGGCAACATATTATTCTGGGAGGTAATGGAAATAGTAAGGACTCTTTAGACAGCCCAGACCAGTGCACCGACCCTTTGTATATTCCAGAAAGCTTTGATGACCCTCACTTAATTGCTCAAAATGAATTGAATGATTTGGTACGTGACTTAAGGAGTGAAACTTACTGACTAAAGAAACAAAGATTAAAACTTTTAGAAAAAGAAATGCAACATTTCCCACATTTTATAATATGGAAAATTCAAATGCGCGTGTATTTATATTAATGGTTTAATGCAGGAACTTAATATCGAGCATTCCCTTTCTAAGTCGCGCTTATTCATAGATTCCTCCAAACACAGTTTAAAAGCTGTATTACTACATAATGGAAATTTAAAACCTCTATATCAATTGCCCATTCAACAAGAATGAAAGAGAATTAGGACAGTATGAGCACCATTTTAAATAAAATTAATTACAACAAATACAAATGGTAAATATGCGGGGATATAAAAGTAATAGCCGTTTTAGTAGAGCTTCAAGGAAGCTTTGCAAAATATTGCTGTTTTCTTTATTTGTGCAGTAAAAGAACATTATGTGAAAATAATTTGACCAGAAACGTAATAATTTGAACCAAAAACTAGTAATGTTAAATATCTGCCTCTTGTAAACCCTAAAAATGTTCTTTTGCCACCTCTACATATTAAATTTGGGATAATGAAAAATTTTGTGAAGGCTATGAATGAAGAGGTTGAAGGTTATAAATATTTAAAAGAACTTTTTCCCCAATTAAATGACGCCAAACTTAAAGAAGGCATTTTTATTGGTCCTCAAATTAGAAAATTGTTTGACGATGCAAATTTTAAAGGAACACTCGACAGACAGGAACTCAGGGCTTGGAACTCATTTGCAAACGTAGTAAGGGGATTTTTAGGGAACAAGAAAGATGAGAACTACAACCGAACTTTTAGATTCGTACCAAGCGCTTGGTTGCCGTATGTCTTTAAAAATTCACTTTTTTAATTTTTCTTCTTGAAATTTTTGAGCAAGAAGAAAGATTTCATCAAGATATAATGGATGATTACTGTTGGTTCTTAAAGGTAGACGATTTGACGCCCCATAAAAGAAAAAATTAACTGAGCATATGCTTTTCAACAATTATTCCCTATCTATGTGGATATATCTATGTAAACCTAATATATGATACGTCATATATATCATTGATATATAGCAATAAATATATTAGTATAACTAACAGTAATATTATTCCCACCCATAATGTTTTTTTCCATAACCTATGGCATACTGAGAACTAATAAGTTCGAAACCGGTCTATGTCTGGTTAGGAATTGACAAATGATATTGGCTACCGATCTATCATGATTTGAATGTATAATCCAATGCAGGTCGGGGTATTTGCCCACTGAGTAGTTGTTTCGTTCAAACCATATTTAATAACAGTAGTTTAGTCCACCTGGGCTAGAGGTCGCCGCTCTCGGTACTTGCTCGCAAGTCGCTATCCGCCACAGAGACATCTATGATGTCGGTCGGATAGTAGCATGTGGACCATATGAGAAGTTTCACATACCTCTCACCACTACTCAATTTACCTTAGTGAGTATATGACTAGCAGGTTGACCACTATCATTTGTCTGTTCCATAACCTATGGCATACTGAGGAGAACTAATGAGTTCGAAACCGGTCTATGTCTGGTTAGGAATTGACTAATGACATTGGCTACCGATCTATTATAATTTGAAGGTATAATCCAATGCAGGTCGGGGTATTTGCCAGCTGAGTAGTTGGGATATGCTATTCGGATACAACAAAATATATATTTTTGTCCGCCAGTGAATTGAAAATGTAACAACCAGACCAGTGAAACACAGCAGTCTTACACCGGGCTTCTAGCGGCTTTAGAAAAGACACAGAAGCTATGCAATCTTAAGCCAGGACTATATAGTGAATATACCATATTTCGGAGAGGATGTAATGCAGACGTCCTCTCATCTATGAGATGTTAGGCAAGTAAGAAGATATTCGGCAAAATTTCCAATTTGGGGGTAGCTCTTGTCCTGGCGTCGGTGATTGGCCGTGGTAGAGGACATGGGCCGACGATAAACTGATTTTTAAAAAAAAGTGTGAGAAATATGGAAAGAGAATTTGCATTGATTTGAAACTTACAGCCGTATTGCTGGAGGTGCAGATGGGTTTTGCAAAGTTTTATTGCTTCCTCTGTGAATAGAACACTGGAGCGCGTTATTTGCATTATGTAAGAAACGAGTGGCTCCCAAGGCAATCACTAAATCCCGGTGAAGATTATTCTGCCTCCAATTGACTTCAAATTGGGGTTAATGTAACAATTTGTAAAAGCAATGTGTCCGTAATAGTTCATTGTCCTCATTCTCATCTTAATTTTTTTTCGGGAATTTGCGGCTCATTACATGATGGACATAGGGAAAGATTTCATCAAGACATGCAATGAAAGAACGTTACCAAGAATTAGAACTGCGTTATGCTGGCCGACTACTGTTGAAATGTGATCCGAGATTCTCCATATGTGGAGTAGAAAATGAATACCTACAATGATTATAACAAAATTCCCATGAAGCTAAAAATTAATATACATCCAAAGTTTGGCTTCTAATTGACTTTATAAAAGTTCTGACCAATCAAAATGTCCTTATTCACACGCCGCATAACAATACGAGCATTATGTTCACTATTTGTTAGCAATAAATTGAAATAATAAATTCCAAAATTCACGGTACATGAATGTGTATATGTAGAATATCTATAACGTTTATAACTAAAAAAGTTTTTACGTAACAAGTTGGTGTTTTTGTGAATTATTTAGCCTGCTTATATTTATGGTACCAGTTCCTTTAACAATGAATTATTAAGCACGCGGGGCTGTCATAAAGTTAACGTTAACGGTGGACATATGGTTGATAATTCGTCCACGCCCTGGTTTTTAATTTTAATATAAAATGATGTCACGTAATCAGTATATTAAAGCGAGCTGAGGCTATCTCCGAGGAATCATCATACTTATAATTACTTTACTCGTGATTTACTGCCTAAATATCAAGTTGGCCACGTCCCTGCGTTCATTGGTCGTTTTAAAATCTCGCTGGATTGAGGATTTTAAAATTCCGTTTGATTCACGTGGCACTCTTTCGTAAACGTATGCTTTGCAGGTATTTTTAATATCAACCTTAAAATCAAACAGCCTCATTGATGCAACTTTATATTAAAGTTTGATGAAAATTGAGACATAATTTGATCAGTTAAATATTTTAGAGATGGCTGTCGTATGGTGGTGTGAGGGACATGTCCCTTGATCCAAATTTCCCAGGTTCACAACTGGATCGAACCAAGTCGATACGGTATAATGAATGAGGGGAAATACTTGGGCCACCTTCTTTCTAAAGGGAAATATAGATTTCTTACATACAGGATGTAACTTAAGCAAGTTAAAATATTTCAGCGTGGTATTCCTTAGCTGATTGTTATTAGTGCAGCTATTTAAACCAAATTTGGTACGCAGTATACTTAGATAGGATGCCTTAAAATATCATTGTGTCACAAATGTATACAATTAACCAGTGGTAAAGACATGGGCAATTATTACCATATATTTGATAAAAAAGTAATAATTCCCTATAAAAAATTAAAAGTGATCACATCTTAAGATAAGCTATCCAATTATAGA
Source organism: Rhamnusium bicolor (assembly GCA_029963845.1). NCBI lineage: Eukaryota > Metazoa > Arthropoda > Insecta > Coleoptera > Cerambycidae > Rhamnusium > Rhamnusium bicolor. The sequence goes on along the minus strand of JANEYF010004026.1, from coordinate 21,767 downwards.
CAATAATTGTATAAGGCCCGCTTAGTTTAACAACATTGTTATTCCCACATTTTGTGGCCAATTTTAAATTCATTGAGCCATTGGCAACAAAAATTTACATTTTCAAACATATTTTATTTATTTACGTTAATTACCTATGTCTCGGGGTGACAGTAAGCAGATGTGACAATAAAAACATTATTGGGCAATAATAATAAAAAAGGGATGTTGAGGGAACCAATATAAGTTTTGAACACGACATGGGGCTTATTGAAGAAAATTTTAACAAATATTATGCTGACAGTATTGAATCTATTGCCAATAGCATTGACGATATATCTGAAGATGAAAATGATGAGATACAAAATAAGATGCCAAAAACGACTAAAATCTTTGAGTTTAAGACAATAAGCTTGAACAAGTTGAGGCAAATTATTTTTAGCTTAAAAAATAAAGCTACTGGTGACGAAACATTAAATATCAACTTGTTGAGAGAAATATTTGACAGCGTGGGATATCCATTGTTAAATTTAATAAACGCATCATTAACAACCGGAAAAATACCATCTGAATTGAAAATAAGTGTTATTGTGCCAGTCCCAAAAGTTCAAAACCCAAAAGAAGCAAGTGAATATAGGCCAATAAATTTAATCCCGATTGTGGATAAAATATTAGAAATCGTGGTAGCCGAACAATTGAGGGAGTACTTTGAAGGGAACAAACTTTTATGCAGTGGTCAATCGGGATTTAGGCAAAGCCATTCATGTGAAACAAGCTTACAATTAGTGTGTGCAAAGTGGAGGAACGAGATTAATGATGGGAACGTAGTTTTAAGTGTGTTTGTAGACTTAAAGCGAGCGTTTGAAACTATCGATCGACGTAGGTTAGTAAAAAAAGTTAAGTGAGTATAGTGTGGTGGAAAAAGCCTTGACGTGGATTGAAAATTATTTAGAAAACAGGTACCATAAGACCAAAGTTAATAATAAGACATCTACTAAAATTCTCAGTTCATATGTACCCCACTACCTCAGGGTAGTGTATTGGGGCCCTTATTATTTATTATATATGTGAATAACATGGATCATATCCTAAAAAACTCATATGTAAACCTTTTTGCGGACGATACATTAATTTCTGTGTCTGGAAAGAGTCATATTGAAATCACGAATATAATGAATGGAGAGCTTTGTATACTATATAAATGGCTATGTGCAAATAAATTGAAACTCAATAATGAAAAAACCAAATGTATGGTCCTTGGAACTAAAAATAACTGCCAAAAGTATATAAATGATCAACAGGTTTTGCACATCAATAATACAAAAATTGAAATTGTAAGTGAAATTAAATACTTAGGAATTATCTTAGATCAACAGTTAACATTTTCAAAACATGTTGATTATTTATGTAAGAAAATTGGCAAAAAGATCTCCTTCTTTAGAAGAATATCTGCCGACTTAACGCAATGGTCAAAATTAATTATATACAATACTATAATCTACCCACATTTTAATTATTGCTTTTCACTATTAATATCATGTAACACATTAGATATTAAGAGGTTACAAGTGTTACATAATAAAGGAATGCGTGTAATATTAAGTTGTGACAGGTACACACCTATCTCGACTATGTTAAACCAACTGGGTTGGATTTCAGTGGAGCAAAGTATTGAAAGAGCAAATTTAATTTTAATATATAAAATCGACAAAAATTTAGTACCTACCTACCTTAAACACTTTTTTAGTTAAAAGATCTGAGTTGCATAATTATTCAGTGAGATCTGCTGAAAATTACAACATAGATTATACAAAAATATCTTTCTTAAAAAAGTCAACATTTAGTGATGGATTACGTATGTACAACGCTTTGCCCACTGAAATAAAATCATGTGGTAATTTAAAACTGTTTATTAAAAATGTAACTAAATTATATACAGATGTTAGAGTATAAAATAAGGAATAACTGTGTACGTCATGTGGTATTGTAAATAGCTTATGCTAAATAAACTCAAAAAATAAAATAAATAAAATAAACCTATAAAAAATTAAATGCCTAAATGATGTTTCATTAAATAAGGATTTTTCATGTGATTGAATAGACTAAAGTTTTAATTCATGTAAAAGAAAAATGAGAGAATGGAAATATAATCATACTTTCTTTACACCCATTATAAATACTTTATTAAAGTTATTAGTAAATTCACAGATTTTGTCAGACAAAGAAATAAAATTAAACAGCCTATTGATTCATCTCGATGACATGTGGGCTTTTGCTGTTTACTTGAAAATAACCCACTAATTTGTCCTTGTAATTGTATCTGACAAAGGCTAATATTTAACAATGAATTCGCAGATGACTGATCTGTCATAACCGCTTCGCCACCCTGCACATTCACTTGTTATTGATATCCCCCACCTCCAATATCCAACCGCAACTCACCCTCTGACTGATGGCTGCAACAGACTGTACACTATGTATAAATCTTTTGTCATTAAGAATGTTTCGATTTTCATTATTTATTGCATCCGTATATATTCTCTTAATGGGCAAACAAGATAACATTAATTTTTGCTCAATCCTTCTCTGTCGAATATCAAGAATATCAATAATGAAAAGTGATATTTTTGTAGTCTTTCTCGATCAAAACAGGTTATGTAGAAAATATATAGTGTTCCCAGAAAATAATCTAGACGGAAAGTAAAATTTCAGGAATCGATAAAACACCTCAAAATAACTCCAATGTGAGGAAATATTAATTAGGTATTAGCAAAAAAATTTCATACTTTTAATACTTAATATGTTAACAAGGAATTACCTAAATAATAGTTTTTTCAATAGCAAATAATAAAATATCAGATTTTTTTAACACCAGTTTGTTATACATATAGTATAAACTTTTGACAAGACAATATCGCTGTGAACTCATATTTTTCAAAATATCTCCAGAATTTCTTAATCGAGTACTTTTAAATTTAGGGCGTGATAAAACTGAAGCTTGAATGTATGAGGCGTCAGTATTTCTATGATATTAATGTACAGTGTGTTTAGTTTTTTTGGCAGCAAAGTTCGTTTAACCTGTTACTTTTACATCATTAAAGCCACTAAATTGTTGACATCAGCAAACCATTGTACTTTTCTAAGGTTTATGCAAAATTCGACTTTTGAAAAACCGGTTTTCGAATTCCAACATGTCAAAAAACTCGGTTCAACCGGTTTTCCAATTTTTACAAAAAAATTCAAAATGTATGTAAAACATTAAAAAAAATATCTATACCAGTTTAAAAAATTTTATGGAACTGCAAAAAATATAACAAAATTATACATACTCTATGTTTTTTTGTCATACGTTTTCTGATCAAATTAGTTTACGTATTAATATTTTAAAATGAAATAAAACTTTTTAAGACGCTGAAACTTTGCTTTCATCATATCTAGGTCAACAAATATACTCAGTGCTTTATGTTTTGTATAAGGTAGAATTGAAGTATTTTTTTAAGCAGTATTTGGTGAATTGCTCATTCTTTCTATAAATAAAAATTTAGGAACCAGAAGAACATTAGGTACGGGATTAAAACCCCTACCGATGAATAGCCCTTAACAAGGAACCAAACCAATTAAATGTCTTTACAGTATTTAGGTATCTCCAGCCGTTATAAGGAAAAATACACTGTGACGTCACCCCCAAATTTAGCTGGTGCAAAAATATAATTTTCTTGTTTTTTGTCATACTTTTACTTCCTCCTCCCTCAGTGAGGAAGTTATGTATTCGTGAAAAAAATTTTTATAATTTTTATTGCATTTCGGGACAAATCTCGACGAATTATGACGGTACACGAAATTACAGACAGAAAAAATTTTACGTCTGTGTGGTTCGCGATAGCAACTACAGTTTTTGAGACAAAGCTTTCAAATTTGGTACACACATTCTAGAGGTCAAGGAGATTGAATTTGTTGATGAGCAAAATCGGTCCCAATGTCTAAAAAAAATATTAGTGACATTGCACCAATGTGACTTTTTTGAAACATCCAAATTTGACTTTCTTGAAACTTCAAAATGTGCATTTTTTGAAACGTCAAAAAATGTGACTTTTTGGAAACGTCAAAAATTACTTTTATTATAAACTCCACCACACGTCGAGTTTTACTACGGTGAGGAAGTTCTGATCCCCAAGTAATTGACAGCAGTTTTTCTGATAAAACTAGTTTGCATATTAACGTTATAAAATAAAATAAAATTCAGTTTATCATGTTGCATAAATTTCTGTTTTTCTGTTGTGTCAGTAGGAATTTACAATATAATATTATTTCTGCATAAAAGACATCACTGGAAATCGATACCTCCACCCGAGCTCTAAGAATAATTGAGTTAGTTAGTGGATTTTTATATCAAACATTCGCCTGACTCATGAAGATTACAATAAACTTTTACCACAATATGCTGGCGCTCGAGACATAAGGTTAAAATGTTATAGTTTTTAATTAAACAATTAATTAATGTTTATATATTAATTCTAGTATTTAAACCGGGTTTTTACATTTAAAAACCGATAAACTCTAGTCTTTTCTATACAAATTTAATTTTTTTTATTTCTTTCACTGTTATCTATGGATCGAAAGTGTATGCGTTAAACCTATTAGTTCAAAAGGGCGCCATTTTACTTATTAACTGTTGGCGACAATGCAAAAAGATTGTTGCTGCCTGTGTTGCCTAATATGTTTACATTACATATTAATTATAGTATCTAAAACCTGTTTTTTAAATTTAAAGACCGATAAACCCTAATCTTTTCTGAACAAATATGTCTCTATTTTTTTTTATTTCTTTCACTGTTATCCATGGATTGAAAGTGTATGCATTACATCTATTACTTCAAATGGGCGCCATTTTTCTTATAAACTGTTGGCGACAATGTTTGTTGGTGACTATGTTGCTTAATTAATGTTTACATATTAATTCTAGTATCTAAAACCGGTTTTTTAAATTTAAAAACCAATAAACCCTAATCTTTCCTGAACAAACATATCTCTATTTTTTTCTTATTTCTTTCACTGTTATCCATGGATCGAAAGTGTATGCGTTACATCTATTAGTTCAAAAGGGCGCCATTTTACATATTAACTGTTGGCGACAATGAAAAATTTTTTGGTGCATGTGTTGCTTAATTAATGTTTTCATATTAATTCTAATATCTACAACCGGTTTTTTAAATTTAAAAACCGATAAAGTCTAGTCTTTCCTGAACAAATATGTCACTATTCTTGTCTTATTTCTTTCACTGTTATCCATGGATCGAAAGTGTATGCGTTACATCTATTAGTTCAAAAGGGCGCCATTTTACATATTAATTGTTGGCGAAAATTAAAAAGTTTTTTGGTGCTTTATTGCTTAATTAATATTTACATATTAATTCTAATATCTAAAACCGGTTTTTTAAATTTAAAGACCAATAAACCCTAGTCTTTTCTGAACAAATATGTCTCTATTTTTTTTTCTTATTTCTCTCACTGTTATCCATGGATCGAAAGTGTATGCGTTACATCTATTAGTTCAAAAGGGCGCCACTTTACTTATTAACTGTTGTCGACAATGGAAAAGTTTGTTGCTGCCTGTCTTGCTTAATTAATGTTTACATTACATATTAATTCTAGTATCTAAAACCGGTTTTTTAAATTTAAAAACCAATAAACCCTAGTCATTTTTGAACAAATATGTCTCAATTTTTTTTCTTATTTCTTTGAATGTTATGCATGGATTGAAAGAGTATGCATTATTATCTATTACTTAAAATGGGCGCCATTTTACTTATAAACTGTTGGCGACAATGCAAAAGTTTGTTCGTGACTGTGTTTCTTAATTAATTTTACATACATATTAATTCTAGTATCTAAAACCGGTATTTTTTAATTTAAAAACCGGTAAACCCTAGTCTTTCCTGATCAAATATGCCTCTATTTGTTTCTTATGTCTTTCACTGTTATCCATGGTTCGAAAGTGTATGCGATACATCTATTAGTTCAAAAGGGCGCCATTTTACTTATTAACTGTTGACGATAATGGAAAAGTTTATTACTGCCTGTGTTGCTTAATTAATGTTTACATTACATATTAATTCTAGTATCTAAAACCGGGTTTTTTAAATTTAAAAACCGATAAACCGAACCCTAATCTTTTCTGAACAAACATATCTCTATTTTTTTCTTATTTCTTTCACTTTTATCCATGGATTGATAGTGTATGCATTACATCTATTACCTCAAATGGGCGCCATTTTACTTATAAATTATTGGCGACAATGGAAAAGTTTGTTGGTGACTGTGTTGCTTAATTAATGTTTACATATTAATTCTAGTATCTAAAACCGGTTTTTTTAAATTTAAAAACCGGTAAACCATAGTCTTTCCTGAACAAATATGTCTCTATTTTTTTCTTATTTCTTTCACTGTTATCCATGGATCGAAAGTGTATGCGTTACATCTATTAGTTCAAAAGGGCGCCATTTTACATATTAACTGTTGGCGACAATGAAAAATTTTTTGGTGCATGTGTTGCTTAATTAATGTTTTCATATTAATTCTAATATCTACAACCGGTTTTTTAAATTTAAAAACCGATAAAGTCTAGTCTTTTCTGAACAAATATGTCACTATTCTTGTCTTATTTCTTTCACTGTTATCCATGGATCGAAAGTGTATGCGTTACATCTATTAGTTCAAAAGGGCGCCATTTTACATATTAATTGTTGGCGAAAATGAAAAAGTTTTTTGGTGCTTTATTGCTTAATTAATATTTACATATTAATTCTAATATCTAAAACCGGTTTTTTAAATTTAAAGACCAATAAACCCTAGTCTTTTCTGAACAAATATGTCTCTATTTTTTTTTCTTATTTCTCTCACTGTTATCCATGGATCGAAAGTGTATGCGTTACATCTATTAGTTCAAAAGGGCGCCATTTTACTTATTAACTGTTGTCGACAATGGAAAAGTTTGTTGCTGCCTGTCTTGCTTAATTAATGTTTACATTACATATTAATTCTAGTATCTAAAACCGGTTTTTTAAATTTAAAAACCAATAAACCCTAGTCATTTTTGAACAAATATGTCTCAATTTTTTTTCTTATTTCTTTGAATGTTATGCATGGATTGAAAGAGTATGCATTATTATCTATTACTTAAAATGGGCGCCATTTTACTTATAAACTGTTGGCGACAATGGAAAAGTTTGTTGGTGACTGTGTTTCTTAATTAATTTTTACATATTAATTCTAGTATCTAAAACCGGTATTTTTTATTTAAAAACCGGTAAACCCTAGTCTTTCCTGATCAAATATGCCTCTATTTGTTTCTTATGTCTTTCACTGTTATCCATGGTTCGAAAGTGTATGCGATACATCTATTAGTTCAAAAGGGCGCCATTTTACTTATTAACTGTTGACGATAATGGAAAAGTTTATTACTGCCTGTGTTGCTTAATTAATGTTTACATTACATATTAATTCTAGTATCTAAAACCGGGTTTTTAAATTTAAAAACCGATAAACCGATAAACCCTAATCTTTTCTGAACAAACATATCTCTATTTTTTTCTTATTTCTTTCACTTTTATCCATGGATTGATAGTGTATGCATTACATCTATTACCTCAAATGGGCGTCATTTTACTTATAAATTATTGGCGACAATGGAAAAGTTTGTTGGTGACTGTGTTGCTTAATTAATGTTTACATCATATTAATTCTAGTATCTAAAACCGGTTTTTTTAATTTAAAAACCGGTAAACCATAGTCTTTCCTGAACAAATATGTCTCTATTTTTTTCTTATTTCTTTCACTGTTATCCATGGATCGAAAGTGTATGCGTTACATCTATTAGTTCAAAAGGGCGCCTTTTTATATATTAACTGTTGGCGAAAATGGAAAAGTTTTTGGTGCTTATATTGATTAATTAATATTTACATATTAATTCTAGTATCTAAAATCGGTTTTTTAAATTTAAAGACTGATAAATCCTAGCCTTTTCTGAACAAATATGTCTCTATTTTTTTTCTTATTTCTCTCACTGTTGTCCATGGATCGAAAGTATATGCGTTACATCTATTAGTTCAAAAGGGCGTCATTTTACATATTAACTGTTGTCGACAATGGAAAAGTTTGTTTCTGCCTGTGTTGCTTAATTAATGTTTACATTACATATTAATTCTAGTATCTAAAACGGGTTTTTTAAATTTAAAAACCAATAAACCGTAGTCTTTTCTGAACAAATATGTCTCTATTTTATTCTTATTTCTTTCACTGTTATCCACGGATCGAAAGTGTATGCATTACATCTATTACTTCAAATGGGCGCCATTTTACTTATAAACTGTTGGCGAGCATGGAAAAGTTTGTTGGTGACTGTGTTGTTTATTTAATGTTTACATGATAATTCTAGTATCTAGAACTGGTTTTTTTAATTTAAAAATGGACGCCATTTAACTTATTAACTGTTGATGACAATGGTAATGTTTATTGATGCCTGGATGCTGGTTTTATTTTTCGTTGTTTTGTCGATTCTCAAAGTTTGGCCCAAGTTTTAAAGTTTTTTAAAAATAATGGTTTTCCGTGTAATACAGGTTACTTTTATAGTAAAACTATTTAAAAATATAGCGAATTGTACACCCATTTTGTAAATGTTCCATTCTTAACCTACGCTTAAATTGTAAAAAAGGCTATTTAACTGATCAGTATTTTTTTATTGCATTTGTCAAGAAAAAAAAAAGTTTTACCAGTAAAAAATTATTTTCACATACTTAGTATTATACGAGTATTTCCAGTAAAGTCTGCTCTGATAATTAAATAACTATTTGATCAGTAAATATGCTATTTGACCATTTTTTTTTCTTTCAATAAGTGTTATATGATCGAGGATTTAATTCTGTTTGTATAAAATAAATTAGTATGTTATGGCTAGTAAATAATAGCATTTTGTTCAGTAAAGATTTTTATATTAGCGCAAAAAAGTTATAGAATTTAGAATTGAATAATTTTAATTAAAAAAAAACAAAAGGAAAATTTAAAAAAAAAGGAAAAAATAGAATATCTCGAACACAAAAACGCTGAAGATGACATATTACACGATATTTTCAATTTAACCCCATCCCAACCCCTTCCTAACATCACCCATTACTGCTTTATGGCAAAAATATTTTCTATAGTTAACCGACTAAGGTACTATAAAAAAAGAATAAAATTCTACAAAATTAAAAAAAGGACGTATTCATTCCCCATCTTATATTCACTTCTGCTCAAAATCAATTCGATCGTTCTTTCTTTGAGTTCAATACGTGAAACAATTTGAAGTAAATATCTCTAACCGATCAAATTTTATCGCAGGAACACAAACTGATACACCAACATAGAGAGACAAGTAATTTATAGCCTCAAAGTTATTTTTTCGTAAATAAAAGTGCAAATGATGATTTTATTATATCAATCGAATAACAGGCTTGGAGAGTGTATTTCTTTCATATCATTATTTACTTTTACTTTGAAGCAGAGTAGTTGTAGATTAAAAAGAAGTTATAACTCGAGACCAATATTTTTTTACCTAGTTAATGGAAATATTACTGGTCAAATTGTTTTCTCATGGTGAAAAAGAAATTACTGATGAAGTCTTTTTTTTAGTAGCTAAATCGTTTTTTATATTATAATTGTGTTTTTTTTTTTGCTGGAAAATAATATTTAACTAATCATAAATTTTACTGGTCAATTAGTGTTTTTACATCGAAGTGTATTTTTTTAATTCTCATTTAAATAGTTGCGATTGTAAAATCGATCTTTAAAATAAATTCTTATTTCAATTATGTGTGTCGCCACACACTATTTAATTCTTCCTTGCAATTCCTATAAACTGACCAAAGATTCTTGTCTTTGAAAATAAGCTTTTCCTGTAAAGTGTTCCAAATAGAACAATCGAGTGGATTCAAATCTCGTGAATTTGGTGGCAACGATTTGCCACTACGAAAAATTAACACGTTTTACTTTACAAAATCTTGTATTCTCAACGTACAACGAGTGAGAGGGCGTTGTATTTAGGTACAGAAGGTGATATTCTGATCTCTAATAATTTTGCAAGTGGGAATGTAACACTTTAAAGAAAGGCATGAAAACTTACAATCACCATTACATAAATACAAACTGAATATCATTTTGAATTTTGTTACTAGCCCACAGCCAGATATTTTTAAAAAGTGTCAGTCTGGGTGGTCGAGGCTAGATAAGACAAAATACAAAACTTTTATTGAAGATAAATAAAAATATTAGATTTAAAATAGTCAATTCAGACCAAATAGCAAGTTTTCTTATCGAATAATTAAAAAACCAAAAGCCAAAAGATGATTATAAAGAATTTACCTAACTTAGACGTACTCTTCTGAAAGACATTTGTTTCAGAGTACCTGGTGCTATTCATCACATCAGATAGATAACAAAGGCCATTTATTCTCTCAAATTATATCTCTTTAAGGATCAATTTTCATTAACAGATTTAGAAAAAAAGAAGGTCACAGACATTTATTTATTTATAATTAATATTTATGTAAAAGCGTGATTCAACGCCCCCCAAACCTACTTTGGCCCCCAACCAAGACCTACAATTGTTAAAATCTTTTGTGAATTACAGACAAATTGATAAAGAACTTGCAGACAAGGCACTGTCTAAAATGATAAATCGTCTGTGGTATCACAATTCCGAGCAAGTTGCATTTTCGTTCTTTGATGAAACTTTAGAAACAAATTTCAAAACAAGCATGGCTGTAAATAGTCTAAAATTAATTTCCTTTGAAGAAAAAGATTATGATGATAGGGAGAAAAGCTCATTCTCGATTAAGTGGATGATTTATTGGACACAGAAGTTGATTTTTTTGTTTGTCGTCAAACTCTGTAAACTCTAAATTTGAGATTTGAAATTGATACAGAATTTTTAAATACTGATCCCGATATATGGTGTAAAAATACACATTATTTATAGGCTAAAAAAATAGTGTACAGTTTTAAAGATGTCAATGACACAACTGAAAGAAGGGTGAAATTAATCCAAGACTTCAATTCCTGTTTGATGAAACACGAAGAACAACGGCAATTTCTGTAACAAGTTGCATCTGAATGTAAAAAATGTCACCTTATCTAAACCATTATCACCTTAATCTGATAATAAATTGTAAATGTAAATAATAATAACTTATTTTCTTTATAATGCTTCCTTTTTTTATGACTCAACTTTAAATAATAAAATGCTTTTGAACATTTTCAAACCCTTGTATTTTTTTCATATTTTTTAAAACTCCTTTTTAAACACCCTTTCGGTTTAATCGAGAAGCAACTATTTACATAATAATATTAAATTTTTGACGTCTATGTACACTTTTAGGCTTGCAGGGTCTATCAAAGATTTTATTACAAAAATAATGAGTCATTAAACTCCTTCTTCTAAGTAAATTCAGTCTGAAAAAAATTGCCATTTGTCTAAAATATCACACCTGGCATAAATATTCCTAATTAAGAGGAAAAGTAACTTTCCCTGTAGTTCCTAAATCTTTACACGGCCTGCCATGATATTTCTTGAGAATATTACGAGCAATCCTGCCAAGCACGGCATTAATGTTGACGATAGTGCCGCTAATATTAATAAGGAGATACTTAGGGATGTTCTAAACTTGCCACTCAAATAAACCAGGCTGTGCGTAAAACAAAAGAAGATGCGAGATATCACGTAAGGAAACCATTGGCGTCCGATTGTTTTTATATAAAAATATTGAATTAATTATTTACGCGAACCTAAATTAGTTCAAAGTTGCAAGTGTCTGTATATTACGAAGAATAATTATAACACATACTGACTTTTTAATAAATAACTTACAGTAATAATGACAATTAATTATAAATTAATAATAATAATTAATAATAAGCGGTCTTACGGTGGAGGTGGAGTGGCCGTGTGATACTGGAATCAAATTCGGTTTGGACATATGTGCAGTAGTTCACTAAAAGAAAGGACAATCAGACAAAGGAAATATCCTGTATTATCTGGATACCGGAGAGATCTGTACATACATGGGTATACAACTACAACATATCAAGGATGTAAAACACAAATAAAGGATTCTTTCCACGGCAAGTACAGACACCGACCTCGAAAGATTTGGTCATCCGAACTTTCGAAGGAGAAAAAAAGTTTCTATAACATACTTGTTTTTCCAATTCTGTTCTCTGTATCTTTGGAATAAGTGGTGAGCAGTCAATCAGATACATTAATTAGACAGAAATAACCGCGAAATTAGGAATGTTCACGGAAACATTCATCCTAGATCGTCTGTTCCTCATGTGTACCCTCCACGTTAATGGGAGGACCGAGAACTCTAGATCGTAGAGTATATACATGTCAGAGTTGTACTGAACATGACATTTAATATCCTCAGAAGTTCGTATCCTTTCTTGTGGTTCGTAAAACATCATGGCTGTAGAAAAACTGCAGTCTCGTATTCTACATAAGGCGAGGAGACCCGATCGACGAAATTCTGATGTAGAGTCAATCAGTAAGCTTCAGCCAAATCCCATGAATGCCCGATTCAGAGCTGTTGAACAGAGAAGACTATTTCAGCAGCACGTCGATAAACATAGAAACACAGAGTTTATCGACAAAGCTAACAGTCGCCTTTATAAGGTCAGCCGGGCTTAGGCTGGAAATCAAGGGATTTACTGTGACCTATCAGGTCTACCAAAACTGTATATGGAGTGTAAAGGTTCCTAATATCAACTGCCGACTAGCGATAGAATCGCTCATGCACTTACGTTCTCCAGGCAACGGAATATTGTTAGTGTTATATTACCTGAGGCACTTGTCAGTGATAAACTAACCATCAAGTTGTCTTATGTCCCTGAGATATTGAATTCATGATCGAAATTGAGAAATGCTATATTTACTGGAACTACTCGACTTTTCAGCACCTTCAGAGAAAAGCATCACTTTGAAGGAGGAGCAAAAAATGAATCAAACACGATCCCTGAACTCGCATGCTCCAAGTGCTGTACTCATACTACTCTGTCAAGATAGTCGTCTTAATAATAATCAATGTACTCGAATGGATAAAGCCAAAGCTACTTTTGGAACCAAAGACCATACTTGCCTTTCAAAAATTAGCAGTGTCTGGCATTCCAAATGCACAAGGCGGTTATTTTATGTTCTCTCCATCTATTTAGGGCACGTAGTTCTGGAAAAAAAGTCTTTATTCTGAAGGTCTTTATGCTAAAGTTTGTCTATACGAGACTTTTACACTTAACTCCAAAAGTAACTTGGAACATAAAAATATTGTCTTAGAGTCCTTCTATTATCAGTTATTAATGCCAAAATCAAGACATGTTATTACAAAACTCAATAAACTATTGACATTGTAACAATCGCCCCAGTTGTCTACTAAAGAAGATGTCAATCTTTTCAGCACTAAATTATCTGTTTACACCTCCACCTGAATATCTTTTGAACGATATTCTAGACAGTGTTGTCGATATCTTCCACATTATTTTAAAGGATTTGGTAGAGAAGCTTTAATAATATCAATTTCTACAAATATTGTTAGTAATGTCCCGAATGGTAAAAACATTATAATAGAGTTATTCAAAAAACAGTTTTTACTTAAGAATCGATAATGATCACAAGGATAATGTATGATATGTATGTCAGATAAAATCAAGAAGAGGTAGATATTATGATTAGTTATAGCCTTATAAAAACCTATCTGTGGTGACAAAAAATTTATCACAGTATGAAATATTCCAATAACCTAATAAATTTATATTTAAGAAATACGATACATAAGCCCAATTTAACAGTATTTAGATACTACTGAATTGGATTATACAGACAAATAAACTAAGATAATTGGATTTTCCTTTGTATCAGCAATTAGATAACTGACCATATCTATCAAAATGTTAATATTAATTCCAATAATTAATTTCTTTATTAATAAGGTCAGTAATATACGAATGAAAGGTCAGTATTTGATATCGTATCAATATATGTAAAAAGAAAAACATGGATTGAAGTAATTCAACAGATACAAATTATAAAGAATATGCTAGTTTCACAACATTAGAGTTCAGATGGTAAACAATCAGAAATATTTAACAATACAGTAACCAGAATCAATAGCTTAATAGCTTGAAGTTGCTTATAGAATAATTTTTCGCTATAGTGAAATTAGAGATTTCCAAGGAGCATCTAAAATAAGATCTCACTATAACACCGCAAAAGAACAGATTATTGACTCTAAGCTCTGAGAGCATTATTTACCCGACTAATAATGAAGTATATAAACGATGATTTGGAAAAACTTAGGGACCTAACTTGATCTTAAGAAGACCAAATGGCCCTTGTTTTTTACGTTTGTTATTCGGATGTTTTTACGCTTCGCTTCGTAAGCGTAAGGTGTTTAATATAGGGTTCTGGGCTGTTTACTCCTAAAATCGTAGTAACAAAAGAGATTTATTATAGTGTGCCAGTCGTAGGCAGTGGGTACTGAATGGCACACTAGCTAACTCTCTATATTTTGTCCGGGAAAATTGGGTGTGAGTGCTGGTGGTTTTGAAGTGAAAAAAGCCTCGTAGTCTGAGTTATTAAGTAATAATATTCAATGCAGATCTATATATGGTATATTTGAATAAATATTATTCATTATTTAACATTTAATGGAATTCGCTAATAAGATAACATGCATACCTACTTCTTCTTTTTTTACATCACAGTGTAAGATTTTGAAATGGGGAACCTTTTAAAAAAAAATATTAAAAAAAAATAAACTAACTATAAAAATCATAATATTATTACCCTAATGAAAACCTCAGAAATCAATTCAGATACATCCTGTGCATGAGAAACTATCTTTCTACGAGCTTTGTAATGACTGATTGGTAAAGTTTAGTAGCCCAGGGTAGGCTAGATATTCTAGAAGGAACCAATAACCAAAGGAAGCCTGTATCCAGGTAGAATCCGGGTAAAATCTGGATAAAATCCGGTATTCAGTAGGTTCTAGTAGAATTCAATAGAACCCTAAAAAACAATCGAGGTGCGTTAAAATCACGAAACATCACTAACCTGATGAAATGATTTAATTATTTAAGAGTATTTACCTCCAAGAGAGGGTCTTGTGTCGACTTTGATGACTTACCGAAAACAGCACTGTCGTCCACTCGTCAGAACAGTAGATGTTTTAGATTGACAGCAACTGCAAATTAGATCTTTTAGAAAGTTGCTGCTATGCATGATTTCAGAAACTAGTATGAAATGACTTATAATTTTTGCCAAGGAGATGATAACGCACCAAACTACTTGAAATCCTTCCAAAATGAAAATATATTAATATTCCCCAAACCCAAAAATGGTACACTAACAACAACGAGCACTAATAATAATTAAACTGGTAAAATTCACTAAAGAAACTTGTAATATTCTACTTAAACTCTACCAGACGTAGTTGAACGTTAAACAATCGCCATTTTCTCTCTGAACCATCCTCTCTAGGAATGTGTGCGACACCTATCGTATCCGTATCGTATGTTGTAGGCCTAAACGGTATGTGACCCACACTACAACACCCACTATGACTTAAGCTAGTTTCATAACGTAACACGCTATAGAACAAAGAATGTAACTTAATTTTTTTTGGGGAACATGAGTGGGAAGACTACTTGAAACTTGTTTTGTTTACGATTGCGTCTAGACTGACTACACAGTGTGTACACACTCACATATACATGCACTGACACATAGTTCATGTGTTTGGGTAATGAGGGAGCCAACATTGTTTGAGGGGGGCATTTCTTTAAATTAATCATACTGAGCTTGTCATATTAGAATGGAAAATAGCGAAAGTGGGTGATTTTATTTCGATTGATTTTAGTCAAATTTTAAGCAATTTTTTGTTCTATATTAGAGACTTTATAAAAATTTGAAAAAATGTCTTTAATAAAAATGTTCCAATTTTGAAGTTCATGAAAAAAAAGTAAAACATGTTGCGTATATTATCTCTAATAGTGCTAGAATTTCTTAGAACAGTGTATTTCATATTCCCTGCCAATTTGAATTATTTAAAAAAATCAATGTGATTAAAGCCCTTTTAAACCGAATTAGTCCGCCCCTGTATTAATAATAGCACGCACCTCAAGAAACACCTTAAATAATACAATCATACTTTAGAGAAGGCCATGATAATTTTAATCATACCCATGCCTACTGTGTCTGTTCTTATTTTATAGAGGAATAAAGTCGACTTTGGCTTTAATAATCAAAACTGTGACTTTCGCCAACTTTCTCATAACGGCCCTCTTGATATTTGACGGTAGAGACGTTAGTTTAACGCACTTGCAAATTACAAATTAGAAGTTATATTTTCAACACCCTCAGAACGTCTTAGAAGGCCGAGGTTTCGCCTTCAAAACCGCTACATTGTTGCTTTGATTAAATTTAATACCAGTAGTGTTGCGTTCGGTATGAATTTACAATGTGTTTGGTATTTAGAAATACTTCTGGAACCATTTATAGTCTGCTGTAAATCTAGGAACTTCCAAGGAGGAGCAGATTTCGTAGATTTATTATAGGAACTGAACACCACTTGCTAGTATTTGTTTGTTTGATATATTACATTGTTACATTAACTATATACTCTATTCACTATCTTTTTGTATTTAAGTTATCCGAGATATTTTTTGTTAGTTTGGTTCTATACCAATAACAATTCATTTGGAATTATTAATAGAGAATGTATCATGTAGGCAGCTCACATTATTTATTGCATTAAATACTTTTTACGCATGTATTATCAGACTTTCTTTTTGTTACTGCAGCACTCAAGTTTTACATCGGCCATCATTTAAGTATTCAGAGCTCTGGTTTTTATAGAAACTGACTGTTTACCTACCAAAAGTATATTATGGAGCTTTCATTTTTAATCTAATCTGAAATCTGGAATACCCACTTTGCCGCGGGGTATTATAATAGTTATTTACAATATTAGCAGGATAGAAGCATCATTCCAGTCACGAGTGGGAGTATTGTCATAAGGTCGTGGACCGAGTCTTGACAACCACACAAGTGCTGTAATATATAATTACCTCATATTTAAGTAACCGAGGTCAAATTGTTCAAGTCAGTGATGCCAAAAGTGAGCCTAGAAATGTGACTCAAGGTGTCCCGCAGGGTTCTATTTTAGGGTCCTCTTTTATATATTATTTTTTCCAATGACTTGATCTTATTTCTGAAAGATTTTAATAACTTGTATACTGTTGTTATGCAGATGATACAAATTTTTTAATTATAGAATTCAACACGACGCAACGGTAGCAATAAATTCGGCAGAAAAGGTTTACAAAAATGCATACTCAGAAAAAAATTCTAAATATAAATAAGGACAAGACCGCAGACCGACATTCCACTACGCGATATCAAAAAGGCCTTTATTCTAATGGGTGTAAAATGTTTAATGCATTACCTACCGACATTAAGATGTCCGTAAACATCTCTATATTTAAAGAAAGACTTAAACAACTGCTTGTTGATAAGAACTGTTATTCTCTTGATGATTTTTTTCTAAAACTAACTAATCAGTTTTAACTTTCTTCCTTCCTCAATTTATTGTCTTCATAGACATCTTATTTATTATTTTTTATTGACCTTTTACATGTTTGGTACAATGTCATTTGTATTTGTATGTATTTTATTTTAATCTCTGTTTTATTTACTGTATATATAAATATATTATTTTCTGTTTTAAACTTAGCTTAGTTTTGTGTTTTTCTCGTCGCGAAAATAGCCGAAAGCGGGACGAGTGAGTTCAGAAAATCTTCCCTCGGACATAGAAGAAGCTACGAATGTCGTATCTGTTATTACCAGGAACATCAACACTGAAATGAAAAAGCTTATGAACGATTCATTAAATGGTGTGATGAGGAAAAAGTGAAAACTCAATCGAATGAGAAAGTTTTGCTAGCATACCTCAATAATTTCTCGAAAGACTACAGCCTTTGGGATTTCTGTTCAATGTTGAGGGCTACAATTTCTATAAAAAAATTGTAGATATAAGCAAATACAGTCAATTGATTGCATTTTTAAAACGGCAGTTGGAGCGGTACAGACCTAAGAAGTCGATATTTACGATATTGTGAGATTTCTGAAAGAAGCTGACGATGAACAATTTTTTCTTACTAAGATAAGATATGCTTAATATGTTTCTCTAGTCATCCATAAATTTATTTTAATTGAGAAGAAATAAGTCCAAAATCTTGGTCTAATCTAATTCTTTTATTTCTTATTACTTTGGTAAAAAACTACATAATAAAAAACTGAGTGGAATGACTATAAGATCTTCATATAACTTTAACAGTAATATTTTTCCAGGTTGTATTGATAATTGGAATTGATGGAGAATTGCAGAAAAGAAGAGCTCGCTAAATTGCTTTTAGAAAATGTTAAGGATGAAGGGTCGGTCGGTCGATATTTGTCAGTCTTATGATTGACCAGAATATTGCTGATTTTGGGTTCTAATTATCGCCAATATTACTAAATGATTTAATTAAAATAAAGACCAAACTTATTAATTAAATTAATGTAATTACTATTCTCTTTTATTAAAATATCTCATTTTTTTTGGTGGAAATCTAGATTTAACATAATTTATTACAACTTTCACCATTTTTTAATTTCACTAAAATCCGACACATCACTTTTGTTAACCCATTTAATCAAATTAATTTCATACATTCAAGCGCACTATTTATTAAATAAATTATCTAGAGTATACACTGACATAATAAAAATCCGTAGATCACGAATATAATAACAATGAGTATAATTAAATCACATTAAATTACATTACTTGTCCTAATTAATAAATCTCGAGCATTAAAAATGTATAAATGGGATGGTCAGAACTAAAATACAATACGAAAATTTGTCACAGACATCCCTTGAGCGATGACGACTTAGAAATATTATTGGGTATACTTTAATTCGTCTAATATTTATATAACACCATCAATAGACAAAGTATAATTGAATATTTTGAGGTATTACCACGAATGTTTCGCCTCATTTTGAAAACAAGAACCATGAGTGATAGCACCACAAAATAATCTACAATCTACAAGTTTGAATATGAATGGTGTTCGGGGGACTTCAATTTTTATTATTTTTTTGTACTTAATATAAGGAAGTATACTGATCGTGATTTTTTTTCTACCTCGAGATTTTGATTGATATATACGTTTTGAACCCTCTAGAAACCATTCTGACTATTTACCGATTGGTGTCTATCAGTTCGTGTGTGTGTGTATGTGTATGTGTGTGGATATGTGTGAAGCTGCGATAACAAAAAATACTAATGGTAGACTTCCAAAATTTGACAATTGAGGTTTACAATATCATTTTAGGTGATACATTAAATTTGGTGAATGTGGTACCATCAGAAGAGACATAATGAATAAATGAAGAAAAAAGGTACAATTTCGGGAAAAAGAATTCAATTTTTTTATTGCATTTCTGGACGAATCTGGACGAATTATAATGAAAAAACATAACTTTATGGAAAGAAATCTATCTCCATGTTTGTAGTAACGTGATAGCAGCCACCGTTTTTGTGATAAAGCCTTCAAATTTGATACACATGTTCTAAAGGCCAAAGATAATGATAAATTCAGTGATGAGCAAAATTGGCCAGCTAAAAAGAGATCCACAGGGCCCAAGCTTTTTTTGTATCTGTCTTTACAACAAAATATATTCTTGATGAAAGATTATAAATCATGTATACTATATGAAACAAAAAAAAATATTTTCCAAGTACTTAAATAAAGTTGATGTAAAATGAAATTTTTTACACAATTGGGGTTAGGATAGATTTAGCAGTTTGACATTCGAAATGGCTAATTTAGTTACAAAAATGTCAATGTCAATAAGAATAAATTAATAAAATATATGACTTGAATTATTATTGACAGTGTCGAAGGACGCTGATAATTATTTATTTAAAGATTTTAGTGAAACATTTCAAGGTACGCTATTAAAATTTAATTGAGGTAAGTGAAGAATTAAATAGAATGATTTTTTTAGATCATGACGATCTATGTATAAAACAAAGAAAGTTCTGTGCTGACCACATCAGGATATTTTAATGATGGGTTATTTGTCATATTTTTACTTTTTCTCATTTCATGAAATTAAGTAGTGGATGATTTTATATTCATAACAACAAAAACAGACTTTTGCTAATTTAGAAACTTTTGTAAAATTTGGATTGTTTCGAGTATTCGTAATATTTTTGGAACAATTACATTGAAATAAACAGTTTTCTGATATGAAAAGCGTTTCAAAAGATTTAGTGACAAATAGGGAGAGTAAAATTGATGCAGAAATTCACAAAAATATATCAAAAAATACAAAAAAAATCTCGAGATTATGTTTGGAAGCAATTTCCAAACTTTTCGTCAGAAAAAAAGACAAATTGAATGAATCTATACCCCTGCTCAAATTAACGCCATATATAAATTTTGGACATCTAATATGAAAAAGAAGTGGTAACGTATATTTGGAATATTACATTTCACTGAACCGTAGCAGTAGTTTAGGTATAATTACAATACATATTATTATAAATATTTCTTTGAAAGTATCGACAAAATAATTAATGAAATAATAATTCCAAAAGACTTTGATACAGATACAGATGTAGACAGTCATGAGCTATTTAATGCATTTAAAATCATTAATTTGCATGAATTAAAAACAATTGTGTACATATTAAAAACATCTACAAAAATAATTAAGGACGCGTTTATAGTTACCGCAAATCGTTTTCTGATATTGCAAATTCATCATTACATAGTGGAATTTTCCCCAGTGACTGAAATACATCATGTATTGTACCTTTGCCCAAAGTATGTAAATCTCATCTCTGTGAAGAATTTAGGCCAATAAATCTATGCCAGTATACTAAAAAGCTCTTGGAAATTGTAGTAAAAATCCAACTTTTAGAACATTGTGATAAAAATACTGTGATAGAGTCAAATTAGTCAGGATTTTGTACTTTTCCCTATAGCGATCGATGCAGTTTCTGGTGAGACACCCTGTATGTGAGAGTATTTATGTGTGCGTGTGTGTGGGGATGTGTATGTATATGTATTAGTGATTGATAAATTATAGTTATTACACAATCAAGTGTGTATATCGACAGTCTTACATATATACTTTATTTTATATTTATTGCACTCCATTGTATTATTCATTGTCTTGAAATCAATGAAATTTTTGCAAATAAGTATTATTATTATTAAAGAAAAGTTTTTAGGCTTTCTTTATTAATAGTTGGGAAAATTTTGTTGGGTAAGGGTCTTTATTTTGAGAAAAACTACTTTATCAACTTACCAAAGTTTCGGTAAATTTTATTACCATCTTCAGAACAATTAATTACGAGTTTTTCCTGGTCACTATAAAATACATATATATATATATATATATATATATATATATATATATATATATATATATATATATATATATATATATATATATATATATATATATATATATATATATATATATATATATATATATATATATATATATATATATAACAGCAATTTTATCTGTTTGTTTCCTGTTTTATATTTCCAGTTATTATTATTATTATTTTTTTTTTTTCCGGTTTCCCGATGCCGGGCCCAGTCCTCCCGTGGCCTCCGACGCCTCACGGGAGTCGCGCCGG
>JANEYF010004025.1:180000-247796 GCA_029963845.1 Rhamnusium bicolor | reverse complement strand
CTTTTTAGTTCGGTTTGCTATTAAAGCGTGTTTTTTTTTTGTTTTTTTAAACTATAATTTATTTACAGTGACTTTAATAACCTTCAATTTTGTATACCACCATTTTAGACGTAGGGTAAATAGAAAACCAGTTATCGCACAAATACCAGATTTTAAGAACCTAATTTGCAAAATGAATTAATTAAAAAAAGAACCTGTTAACAGCAATTTGACCTATATCGCCTGGACTATAAGGAGAGGGAGGATGAAACAAAATTTAAGAATTTAATTTATTTGTGATATATTAGATTTGTGTTAATCAAATACGTTTTCGAATCATCCGGGTGCAGTTAGTACTAGTTTCTAAATATACTGTGAAGTTTATTTTTAGAATATATTTAGTTGGTGAATTATTATTAATATTCAGTCAAGGAGACATCTATAATGTTACTACAATTTTGTACGTGGTGTTATTCATACACCGCCTAAATTTATTCAAAGTAAATAAAAGAAACCATGTGTATGGAACAATGTACATTTTTATTGTGACTGATAGGTACATATACAATAACCGGAAAACAAATTGTTAATCGCTACAAATAGATTATTTTTGGACTGTGTGACTCAACGGTTTCTTGAAAACCCAATAAATTTTGTTGCTCCTAATGATATATTTATAAATTGATTTATTGAAACTAAAATCGTTCACCAATATTCCCCCTTACATATGTTTTTCATATTTTTAAAATATTAATGCAATTTGAAACCTACAAATATATACTTAGTTTGTTATGTATATACTCGTATAAAAACGATTCCACTCTAATCTTAGAAACGAGAAAGGCAGTAAAATTAGTTTGTTTATATGCATATTAGTAGACATAGTAAAAACCTATGACAATGATGTAAATAACAAGGTCGCACTGGGATGGATATACTGCACAAGGTGCAGCATATAAAATAATTTCCTGCTATTTGAAGAGGGTTACTTGAAAACAATTATAGGTATCTAGTAACATGCGGCCAGTTTTCATATATGCTGCGGCATCGATAATAAATAAAAACTTGTCATTTTGTTCAGAACCGTCCCCCCACAATAGATTTAAACTGCCACGTACAAGAGTGGACACACTTGCTACATTTACCTGTTCCAATACTTTTGACGCTAGTAAATAGTATCCTGTGACATGCAGTTCCTCGAAACCCCCACCAATACGTTGGTAATATTCGATCCCTCTGCGTTGGTTGTCTCGTCTACGCTAAACCAAATACCATCGAGTATATTTTCATTTTGGTATCTTGCCTTGGAAAGTGAGCGAGAGTAAGACATCATAATGCCACAATTGCAGGTATAAGATAAGGATAGAAACGGTCAAAAAAGCACGATCCACGCACTTCTCAATTGGCGGGGGCGTGGTCGTTTCTTTCCTTATTTTACTTGCAATTACCAGCACTGTATCGCCTTCCTCGCGGTCATTGTTAGATGTAGAATACCAAAATTTATTTTGCTCAGTCTGTATATGGTTTCCGCTAATTAATGTTTGGTGTTTTTTCGTCGCTACATGTCTTGTCGCGCTGTTTTTCTGTTTATAGAACAGTTTAACATCACACACTACATATCAGCTTCCACACCAGCAAATGACTTCCTCTCTATTTTGTAGTCTACAAAGGCACTACTCTAAACAGAAAATATCGTCTATATTGTAAATAAAAACATTAACCAGAAAATCTCGTCTATATCATAAATAAAAACCGTCTTTCAACTCGTTCCCTGTGCGTAAAATACCACAACTAAATAATTTGTCAAACTGGATTCGTTGGCACGGGAGAGTCATAGCTCCTGGCGAATCCGATCAATGGAGAAACGCTTGCCCATCTGTTGTTTATAAAGACGCGTCCGGCTCCACCCTAATGCACCCAATATTACTCATGTATTATGTGTTTTTAACATAATTTATTAGATTATTGTTCGGTAAATCTATGTGAAAAAGTTTCATTTACTTGCATTCTTTTTACTTCAAATTTAAAGTATGACATGTTTATAGACGCAAAAATTATCCAGTGTTCACTTTATATTTTGCTGCGGCTGACGACCCCACAATCGGTGCTAATTTGACTTAAAGAAGCTTAATGTGTAAGGTCACTGTCATAAATTACATTTTCTTTTCATTGCTATTATATCGCTCGTAATAGTTAAGTATTCCCTATGTCTAATTATAATTATAATTTAAAAAAATCCTCATCATATCCTGAAAGTACTCAATTCAGTGATTTGATTGTAAACTATTTGTTTCAAAACATTTTATATTGCATACTGTATTATTTTAAGGTGTTCTATCAATTCCCGAAGTTTGGCATAGTCTGATTCCTCGGATAAACATAAACTATATATCAACTATAAGTGAAATCTTCAGTTTTTTTTTAATATTGTACAATTAAGCTGAACAATTTTTTATTCTATAAATAGATATACTATATATGGATGTTCAAGGAAAATGTTTTAAGATTTCTTTAGGAGGCTTGCTATTAATCATAAAAGACATAAATACAACATATTAATATTGTACTGTACTGAGTACTGTATGTAACTTTTTTTAAGACTTATTAGACGCCGGCCTATCTCCTCTACCAAGGCTAGTCACTCGGCGCTAGGAGATAAATTCATCATTGCCTGTGTAAGCACTGGTGCCCTAAACTACATGAAAGACTATACACGGCGATGCAAAATCGAGGGCAACCATGGGGATCTCGCTTTTTATAACTGATAAGACAGTAGGTTTAAATTCGGCAAAGTTGCGCATTCTTAAGCCCAACAATATGCCGTTGAGAAATCAAAAAAATCTTTTTCCATTTTTGAGATTTTTTGAAAAAACTAAAAGTTGACATTTTCTTTTTTATTTTTTAAGAACTTATTTTTAAGGTAATAAAAAACTAAAAACACTTTCTTACAGCAACTTTTTCTGCTCTACATGATGACGGTTACGAATTTTTAACACGACGTTTCGTCTCCTTTAAACCACCATCAAATTATTTATTTCTTATGGACGCCATATTGAATTACTGCATCATCGAATAGGAATTTTTTTATGATTTCAAAAATGTATAATATGGCTACTTTATGGTTATAAGTAAAACTGAAATTTTAAATAAACAGTTTTTCTTTTTGTAAGAAGTAATAATTATTAAATTAATTTTTTTAAAACTATCTAATAACATACAGAACAAAGAACAATAACAAAACTACTTTGCAAATAAACAATGCTACAACAAATGCCCAAACAGAAACCCATTTTGTTGAATACATAGCTCAGCTCTTTTTGTAATGCTATTTATGGATTGTTGAATAGTGCGACGAGGCATGCGTTGACAGGTTGCTACAAATCTATTTCGCAGTTCGTCTACATTTCCATATTGTTGCTTGTAAACAACATTTTTAATTTTTCCCCCACAGAAAATAGTCCAATGGACTTAAATCCGGTAACCGGGCTGGCCATTCAACTGCACCACGATATTCTATTTGGAAGAAGTTCGTTCAAACATTCTCTTACCAACACGCCGTTATGTAGTAGTGTGCCCTCCTGTTGCCACCATAAGTCTGGTAACTGATTTAGCGGAACATCGTGAAGATAATCCAGAAGCACCTCTCTTAAAAACTGGAGGTACTTGTTTGCATTTAAAGTTCCCTCATAAATGTATGGTCCTAGTAGTCTGTTATTGGTTTCTGATTTCCCTATTTTGTCTAGAGTTTTCAATTAACCAAATGTGTTCATTGTTTGTTATGATTAAAGAATCCTAAATTTGAAAAATTACAATCATTGGTCCAAATTACTTTATTCAGAAAATTTCTATCCTCATTATTTTTATCCAACGAGGTGCAAAAAATTTAAGCGCCTGTTATTATCACCAGTGTATAAAGTTTGGCCGACATGAAGTTTATAAGGCTTTATAAGCCCTACATAAGCTTTGCTTAATGTTCTCCAAACTGTAGTTTGAGGCAAATTTAAATTTGCAGAAATTTCTCTAGTTGAAAGTGACGGGTTGTTACCAACCTGAAATAAAAATAATAATACCTGTGTTAAAAAAAGAAACGATAGATGAACAACAAACTACCGCTTGAACTATAGCATCTCGATTTTCTTGGAGAGCTGTACTGCCATAACTCGTTCTCTTTTTATGGAAACATCCGTGTTCCAATAAATTTCTATGCAACTTTAAAAAATGGGTTTCATTCGACTGTCGTCTCTCAGGGCACGTTTGTAGATAAGCTACAGAAGTATTTCTTACATTTCTATTGCACGCGTAATAAATTTGCATCATATCACGTTATTGTTCATTGGAAAAGGCATCTAGCAAACTCTAATTTGACACAATTTTTAATTTTACACTTTATTGCTTTAATTTGACAATCACTAGCTATTTTTTATGGTACAACCTTTGATTTTACACTGTAAGGCTTTAATTTGACAAGCACTATCTATTGTTGACGGGTAAAACTAAATAAATGCAATACTAATAGTATCTTGATTGTGAATTAAAAACATATTTTTATTTAGATTTTATTATTTTGTTTAATATCACCTTTATTGATGAGAGAAATGTAGGCATATTATACTTTTTGAAATCATAAAAAAAATTCCTATTCGATGATGCAGAAATTTAATATGGCGTCCATAAGAAATCAAGAATTTGATGATGGTTTAAAGGAGACCAAACGTCGCGTCGTGTTGAAAATTTGTGACCATCATCATATAGAGCAGAAAAAGTTCCTGTAAGAAAGTGCTTTTAGTTTTTCTTATTATTTTAAAATAAGTCGGAAAAAAAAAATAAAAACGAAAATGTCAACTTTCAATTTTTTTTCAAAAATCTCAAAGGACAAAAATTTTTTTGATTTCTCAACGGTATATTGTTGGGCTTAAGAATGCGCAACTTTGCCGAATATAAACCTACTGTCTATCACTTATAATAAACGAAATCCCCTCGAATTTGAATCACCGTGTATAACGGAGACGGTACAAAAATACTTGACAAACAGCATACCTGTGACCTGACTAGACACATAACGCACATTAGATATCACGACAATATACAGCATACACACAAGTACATTTACTAAAGACTACAATTGTACGACCAACGACGATAACATAACAGACACACAGACAACACGACATGACACTACAACCCCCCTTACCCGTAAACACACATCCTAATACCCTCCGCTTGTCATACTCCACCGATTCCGTAGAACAACACAATTACCTCAAACAAGTTAATCGAAAACAGGTTTTATAGCTTTTTTCCTGTGGGCAACATGATAAGCCACAAAGTACGCGAACACCCAGAAGCTTAAATAATATAAAATAAAGCAATAGCATAAAAATAGCTATCGCCCTGTGGTTTCCCGAAAAGGGCCAAACTAAATGATAATAAAAATCAAAACGTATTTGGGCGATGATAGCCGCCTGGGCCGGCGTATTCCGATTTCGACCAGTACCGCCGGTTTACTAAAATATAAGTACCTTATAATAACACTACAGGGTGGGCAAATTTCGATGTTTGTATAGGTTAACTCGGTAACGGTAAGAGATACAAAAAAAATGGTAGACACATTCTCGATCTCTTTTTTTGAGACAAATTCACTGTCGAAAACAAAAATTTGCTATCGTCTTTTGTTTTCGAGTTATAAACAAAAGTTCGATTTGTCGACTTTTAGACACATGTCAATATCTTGGTTGGTTGTAAAGCTATGAAAAACAACTTTTTTCATTCTTCAGGCACTTTTTCTGCATAATACAGTGGCGTCGAGAAAATTTAAAAAAAAGTGTAATTTCGAGTTATGGCATTAAGTTGTATTTTGTAAATGGGAATCATAATTGGCTATGGTTTAGTTAAAAAGGATTTTTTTCTTTCAAACTATATATCATGTGGAGTCGCTTTTGATGTATAAGTATTTAATAGCGAAAATAATCTTTTAGTAGATTACTTTTGCGTTTTTTTTATATTTATTCTAAGTAGGCGTGTGTCATCTATGACTGTGTTTATCCGTTTGTCAGTAAATTGCATATTAATAATTTTATTTCCGTCATAATTACACCCCATTTAATCGTAAAAGTGAAGATATCTTACGATAATTATGAGATATATGATCTGCTAGAATGCTTTATTCAAAATAATAACAATAATTGTGATATTGCATACGAAATATATTTAAATCGCTGTCCAGAAAGAAGACAATCTAATAAACTTATTTTTAAGAATTTAAAAGAAAACCTTCATAATTTATGGGTTTTTCAACAAAACCAAAAAATCAGATATTTATATCTAATTTTATAATACATTATAATTACAAAATAAAAATTCAAATTAAAGTAAATGTTCATACTGATGTCCGTTATGTTCAATACATAAATTACACCTCTTCATAACATTCTGAATTGCTACTATAAATATGAAGATTTGAAATGGAATTCACACAGTCTATAAAATTTTGTCTAAGTTCATTTATATCGTTACTGGTTTTCTTGTATAATTTGTCTTTAATGTTGCCCCAAAAGAAAAAATCCAGTGGCGTTAAGACAGGTGATCGTGGTGGCCACCTCACTGGTCCGTTACTTCCCATCCAGTTCTTTCCAAAATTGGAATTTAACAATTCTGAAACGATCCTGTTATTAAGTGGTGCACTATATTGTTGGAAGAACTTATCTTAATTAAGGGTAGATTGTCTATAAATCCTTTTCGGCGGTACTGGCTTGAGAGACCTGTTTCTATCTCGGATTTTGTAGCTGAAGGATTTAATCAAGCGGCGTATGTTTTTATTCATTTAATTAGGACAAGAAAAAAATGTGTCCATCCAATTATTTCCAAAACTAGGAATTTAAAAATTCTGAAACGATCCTGATATTATTAGGTGGTGCACTATATAGTTGGAAGAACTAATTTCTTGCCTTAATTAAGGGTAGATTGTCCATAAATCCTTTTCGGCGGTCCTAGCTTGAGAGACCTGTTTCTACCTCGGATTTAGTAGCTGAAGGATTTAATCAAGCGGCGGCGTATGCTTTTTATTTAGTTAATTTGGGCAAGAAAAAATTTACACAGGGCTTTTTTCTAGCCTGAAAATGACTTTAGATGAACGTAAATTCACAATCACAAAACACTTCCAAAAAATTTCTTGAAATTCAGCAGACTAGACAGTAAGTTGACTTACAACTTGGATACTACTAGCCTGCCTAAAAGGTCGCACAAGAGTTCACAACTTTTCTTAATAATGACCGGTTTGTAAAACAAAAAAAAAATATTAAAAATTTTTTGTCGGATTCGAAAAAAAATTTGTTTGAGCACTGTATCTTTTTATTCTTAATGTGATTTTATTAAAATGAAAATAAATTATTTTCAAACGAAGTCGAAAGTTATTAAAAATTTAAAATTAATTTTTTCTATGTCCTGGTGGACTAACAAACTGTTTTGATGAAATTTATTTTTCGAAAAATTTTGGGTGTCGATTTTTTAAAACAAAAAATTTCAATAAAATCTGAAACTTTTATGTCTAGTAAACACCCGAGAAACTAACCAAATTTTGTCAAGGAAATGAATTTCAAGTCGAGTTGAGCTTCAATTTTAAAACAAAGTAAATTTTTTAATGTAAAATGAGATTCGAGAACTTTTCTCAAAAGCCTAGCCTCGCAAATAATTTTGAAAATGATAAGTCTCGAGTATGCAAGTCACTTACTTACCTGTTCTCGGAGATCTCAATCGATGACGTTCTTTTGCAATAACGTTTGATTTTTTAATTTTTTGTTGGTAGACAGCCTACGTTGGTAGGAGCCTGCTTGGAGTTTTCTAAGTTTAATAAAATAAAAAACAAAGTAGAGTTTTACTATAAAACCTGATAACAGAACACTCCTCAAGCCAAAATCCACGAATGATAAAAGCTATCGAAGAAGTACTTCTGGTTGTCTGCGGTGGATGTTGTAGAAATATTTTATAGGTGGTGGACACCGTGTTCAAATAACTCAGCCTCGCGCGTGAAGAAATTTTTTAGTGCCTATCTTAAGACTTGTAGCGCCCGTGGAAATCTATTTACCTGCGAAAACGGCCAATGAAAGACTGTTATGAGGACTGTAGATCAGTTGGTGGTAATTAATAGGGTTCACAACCGGTTTTAGATTAACTAATTATTGTTTCCGAAGGGAGATCAAGTCTACGTTAATGCCAAAGTTACAAATTTGTACTTTTAAAATGAATTTACTACCACGATGTTATCTTGTCGGTGTCGGGTGGTGTAATTCTAATGCATTTAAAATGATTATAATATTTCAAACTGAATTTATTACCACGACGTTCTCGGTGTCGGGTGGTAGAATTGTCTCGATTGTCTGAAATTTTATATTTATAGGGGTTGTGTTGTCATCTATTGCGATAATAGCATGATGTCATATTTTAAAACTGCGTGTAAGATCAAAAGCTGCCCCACTTTGAAAGCTGCTCTCCGATACGCATGGTCTGTCTATTTGCTACTTGGTGTACCAAACTCCAATTTTACAAGTTTGTCTCGTATAAAGAAATTTGGCGGTTAATTAATTGCATTGGAAACAAGGGTTATTGCCTGAAATTATTATTATTCATTTGTCTTAAACTTTTTTACTTTAATATTAATTACTATTTGTTTAATTGACTTTGTAAAAATTATTATTTAGGTGTGTGCGACAGCATCTTTTAAAATTTATATGATACGAATGCAGAAATTCATCTTTTACTATTTTATGATGGCTTTGGCCTGCGATAATTATTAGCTTCTGTCGACCACTGAAATTAAAATTTTTGCAGGGCCTCTCGGGCTTCGATAAAATCGTTCAGAGCTGTTTGTAGTTATTGTTTATGAACTCTGAGTTTTGGTTATTTTGGTTTTTCCAATGCATGGCGACGCCGGCCGTCGCGCTTATACTGCGGAGCGGTTTTTTAAATGAAAATTAATTTTACTATTTTGGCTTTTAAAAAATCGGAGAATTTAGATAAAAAATTGCGGTTTGAGGTTTTGAATATAGTTTTTTATTCTTTATTTAATTTGCTGAAAAAAAGTGATGTGACATTTGATACTTTGAACCGGTGTAGTTTGGGTTTCGAGCATTTTTTAAATGTTTCTAATGGCTGAGGGCCTTCTATGTGATCTGGGTGATTTTTTGGCAATATCATTTTTTAGATTTTATTACACATCTTGTAGAATTTTGGTTCTACAACAGATTCACTTGGGTATCATCCAAATTACTGACCGCGACTACAGCTGCTTAACTTTCGTATCGAAATAAATAGAATCTACGCTCATCCCAGAGTATTTAGTTGGTGTTATAGTTTTTCTAGGTGTTTTATAGAACTGCACTTTCAACATTTACCTCAATCAATCGTTGCTTCGTGTATTCACTTTCAGGTCGTTAAGAGTCTAACTAAAATTATAATTTTTTTGTTTCATTATGTGTTTTGCAAAATTTGTTATAAGATATACAATAACTATTCAATTAACTTTTATAGTTGCCTCTAATTATTGTACATTATGTGTAATTAAAATTTAAGACATGCATAATCTTTTATTTCATTACATTTCCGTATATACTGATGACTGTCACTTTCAGTAGATATATAGTTCCGTGTATCACATAATATTTTACGACCTGATGAAAGTGAACTAAGGTATTTTGTATTAGAGCCGCTATATTTTCAGTTATGATTTATAAAAAAAAGTGTTACTTCTGATTTTTATAGTCGGAGAGCTGGCGTCCAAAATGTGCAAGAGTTTTCTTAAAGCTAATTTTTTGAGATTAGGTTACTTTTTAGTGATGGAAAGTAACTGTAGAGTCAGCACTTCCGGTACCGGGACACCTGGCGCTGGGACGCTCGCAAAGGTGTAATATTAATTAACTTCTCTAAACTGTTTTCTCAAAGCTCAAAATGTATAGAGAACGAGCAAATATAATATAAAACAAGAATCCAACAGTCAGACAGCAAAATATAGGGACACGTGGCGTCAGCGCTACTTCATAGCTGTCAAAAAAATGACGTGTGTGAAAGTGATCTCTCAAAGCTGAAATTCTCCAAAACATTAATTAAAACTATAAAGTTAATAAAGGAGACAGTCAGACTCATTTATGATAGGACCACGTCAGTCAGCAGTCGATAGATGTGAGAACGGTAACTGCGCGCATTAGTACGCCTTTTCTCAATACATATCATTTATTTTATAACTCAATGGAATGTGGGTTACCAGGGCCGGCCCGATGGGCAGGTGAGCCAGGCGGTCGCCTGGGGCGCTGAATCTTGGGGGCGCTGACTTGCTGCAAGTCGGTTGTAGTTTCTGAATAATTAAATTTAAATTTTAATCAAAAGCACGCACTCCAAAGTCCGCACCTGCCCGCCTATCGGTAAGCGTGCTGTATGATAACAAAAAATCAAAGTAATACCGGCCGGCGGAGTACAAAGTGTTGGCGTGGCTATGATGTTTACGTTTTATCGTTTTTATATAAAATAACTGATATCTATATAATAACTGATATATAACAATTACAATTAATAAGAAACAATTAAAATTATTTTCTTATGTAAAATAAATGATATGTATTGAGAAAAGGCGTACTAATGCGCGCAGTTACCGTTCTCACATCTATCAACTGCTGACTGACGTGGTCCTATCATAAATGAGTCTGACTGTCTCCTTTATTAACTTTATTGTTTTAATTAATGTTTTTGAGAATTTCAGCTTTGAGAAATCACTTTGACACACGTCATTTTTTTGACAGGTATGAAGTAGCGCTGACGCCACGTGTCCCTATATTTTGCTGTCTGACTGTTGGATTCTTGTTTTATATTATATTTGCTCGTTTTCTATAAATTTTGAGCTATGAGAAAACAGTTTAGAGACGTTAATTAATATTACACCTTTGCGAGCGTCCCAGCGCCAGGTGTCTCGGTACCGGAAGTGCTGACTCTACAGTTATTTTCTATCACTAAAAAAGTAACCTATTCTCAAAAAATTAGCTTTGAGAAAACTCTTGCACATTTTGGACGCCAGCTCTTGGACTATTAAAGCATGATTCAATATAGAAGCAAATACAGTAGAATCAAATTAAATATATGGTTGTATGTACGCCGAAGTATAACTAACAGCCATTCATGAATATCCCGATGTGTCGGATCATACACCACAATATCACGCTTTTTAGTTGTTGAGCCTCTCCCTCTGTCACATCACCTGATGAGTCGTAACCTCTGTCTCAGTTATTATATTATAAATGAAATGAGTCGAAAAACAGTTATGGATAGTTTAGTCCTCAAAAATGGTGGTTTAAGTTTGTACATAGGTTAGGTTTGGTAGTTGCAAATAAACTAATTTACATAGATTTAGAATAATTAATATATGCTGTTCATAGGAAGAGGGTGATTAATTTATTTATTTTTAATGAGAATATACTAATTATTTTTGTTAATTCTTATGACGATTATTAGTATAGGCCAAAATCTAGTTGCATTTTTGGAAAACAACTGTGTTTTCATAGCAATGGTAACAAGTCTTATTATTGTCAGTTAGGTATTATTATTGTTAAACTGAAAACCGTTTTTGCCTTTAAAAATGGATATTCCGTATGAAATCTTAGAAGAAGTTGAGAAAGTGGTCTTTAATTCCAGAGGAATCCGGTCAGCGAAATAAAAAAAGAACTTACCGCTTTTATGCAACGATACTGGTGCTGATTGTTGAAAAATATATGTATCGATAATGATTAAAATATATCGGTAAAAGTTTTTACCAGTCTAGCCTGTTGAACATTTTTACCAATAAAGGGTGATTATTGTTAAACAGTATTTACAGTTCAGGATAACATAAACATATATACACATCATAAATTCTTTATGAAAGCTTTAATAAAAGCCCTAGAAGCCATCTTTTTATTTGAATATAATATGCATCTCATATTATAAAAGCTCACAAAACACAAATGAATAATATGGATATGAAATGGTATATTTCTTCCACTTCTTCTTGGTCTTCTTCTTCTTCTCCTTCGTCTTCTTCCTCCTCCTCTTATTATTATTCTTCTTATCTTATATTTTCCTCGATTTCATCATGAGCATTTAAACAAGATTGCCCGTGACAAATGCCGCAAACAGAAGAACAGTGGGGTCCCAACTTTCGGCAGCCACACAATTGTCCGCAACCTTTTTAGGCAATTGCAAAAAATCATATTTAAAGACAATCCAGAGTAGGAGATGCTCATTACCCAACCACTTCTGCACCAGATAATATACTCGGAAACAATGCTCTTCAGCTGTTTTCGCCGTAGGTGGTAATGAATGTAACTTGCCAGATTTATTTTTACTCACGAATTTCCAGAAGCACAAGTAACGATAGTTAGGAATTTTCTTTAAGTGGAGCACCATACATGGCCAAGAAATATCGCATTCCATTCGAAGAAATTGATTCTCGAGACGCATCACTTCGATTGAAATCTTGAACTGCATCTTTCAAATTCGGTCGTTTGTCTAATAATTTCAGAGCTGCTATTTTACCTCTATGAAAAAGAGCAGATGTTGTATCATATCCGGAGAATACATGTAGAAATAAGATATAATTCTTGCTGCCTATATGTTAGTCAAAATTTTGAGAAGAGAAAATTTTTTGTTCTACTGTTCCTTTGCTTGGTTTTAAAAATTTATTTCTTCATCAATATGTGAGCATACGAGTTGGCCATTTTCAAAAATCCTCGGACACGTCGATTTTTCATTTCAATTGCGTACCTTATCCTTAATTTTTTTTTTGTTATGATCACAGTTTCCGTTATGATGTCATCGGTATTTTTTTAAATGGAACACCCTGTATATTTCTCCGTTTTTTTGGATTCTAAATCAATAGCTGATTTCAAAAAAGGTATCACACTTAGGGTTTAAAATGATAAGCAGAAAGATACGGCCATTTTGAATATTAGAATTTACTAATTTTTTTGTTTTGTTTGAACAAATAATAGTCACTAAAACTAACGGCTAGTTAATAATAATAACAAATTATAGTAAATGTTCAAGCTGTGCTCCTTGTAGCACACAGTACCCTAAACGATGAATAAAGTATTGTTTCCTGACAAATGTTTATTTCTGTTCTAATTCCCTCTTTTAATTCAACAATTTTTTTTGTTTAGTTTTATAAACTAAGTTTTTTAGATGGTCCCACAGAAAATAGTCTAATGGATTGAGTTCCGGTGTCCTTGGTGGCAATCCATCTGTTCAAAAATATTTGGTCAAGATACTTTCGAACGCACTGAACTACAAACAATCCTGGCGTTTTAGAAATCCTTTAATAAATTAAATTTCAGGAAATTTTATTTAATAACTATTTAACCAAAACTTGTGATATAATTTATACTAACTCATTGAGCATCTAATAGTGTCGCTCCATGGTTTACTACATATAGTGTGTAATTTGAATTGAATTTTAAATGTATATGGAAAACATCCTATACTCAAAAATTATACCACGTAATTCTCTAATTGGCAACCATGTAACTGACCATAAATCGTGTATTGTTGTTTATCCACCGTCAACGTAAGGATTTAAATAATCCTTATATTTAATAATGTTTAAAAGTGCAATTATTGTGTAACCATATAAAAACGTTTAAATTCCTCTCCTTTTTAACCTTAGATGGTGCAATGTGTATTTTTCAATGTTTATTTTTGATCACAATCTTGTTAACCGGGTGGTCATTTGCTTTAACCTTTTCATCCACATCGAGTTATTTAAATTTTATGAAACCTTGAATTGGATTTTTAAAAATCAAGGACCTTTTGCCTCTGTTTTGAAAGCAGACATAATCAGAACACTACATATCCTTAAGATAATAAGCATTTATAAATGTTGTTAGAAATAAAAAAATAAGTACAAGTGTAAAGACAGCACAAAAGTAGTTTATAAAATTGCTAGATGATATTAAAATGAGAAAGACTTAGTTACAAATTGCCAGCAGAGACCCAAAATTATTATCGAGTAAAAGTATGCTGTATTTTTATGAGGATCACTTTGATGTAAGTACTATTTTGTCTTATATTCAGTGTTGCCGAATTCCGGATAAATACCCAAAAACTGGATATTTCGATAGACATTGGGTACAAAATAGAAGCGGGTAAAACCGGGTATTTAAGAAAATATTTGATATGGCCAGCACATAACTTTCTTATACCAGTATATATCATCCTGATCTAAACAAATCATTCTATTTAATTCTTCACTTACCTCAATTAAATTTTAATAGCGTACCTGAAATGAAATGTTCCAGCTGGCAAATTTTTCTCATCACCGAATTTATCATTGCCTTTGGCCTTTAGAACAAGTGTACCAAATTGGAAGCTTTATATCAAAAACTGTGGATGCTATCGCGATACTACAGACATACGGACAGATTTTTTTTCATAAAGTTGTTTTTTTCATTATAATTCATCGAGATTCGTCCCGAAATTCAATAAAATTTTTTAATTTTTTTTTTCCAAAATTGTACCATTTTTCTCTTTCATTTATTATGTCTCTTCTGGTGGTACTACATTCACAAAAGGGTCTAGCCGGATAAGCATGTTAAAAAATGCCCTTAAAGGAAATTACACGAAATGAGCGTTAAAGTATTTTATTAGTTATAAAAAAAATATTTGCTAGAGTATTATTCCAAAAATCAAGGGGGGCTGAACTTTTGCAAAAAAGGTAATTATTTTTTAAAAATATGTTGCAACTTACATAATGGGTGAAAAATTTTGAAAAAATTCTCGAACATAGAGATCTACCAAACGAACTCAGTAAAAATTATTATGCCGTATTTGGCGCGAAATTCAAATTTTAAAAAATTAACAAAAATTAAAAACCCCCATTTCACCTTTTTTTTGAAAAGGTGCTACCATGATTTTTTTTCTAATAGATGTGCCTTTGCATTACTAATACCCCTAATTTTTTTCAGAATTTTTGATTTGGTGGCACATGCTGAAAAAAAAATAAAAACCAACTAAAATTACACAGCCCCACAAAAAAATTCTGACCTAGCAACGAGACGAGTATATCCTTATGTATTTTTGATCGCTGATTCCGAATCCGGGGTCAAAAAAAGTCGTAACCCCAAAAAAAAATTTTAGAGCCAAGAAACACTCCCTGAATATGAGATAACGCTCTGAAAATGATGTTATCATTTTAATCAATCGTTTTGTTTAATATTTTCGGGAAAAATTGAATGTATTACGATAAAAATAAAGGTAAATTACAGCGTTCATCCGATCGGTATAAAACGTACCCCCATAAAGGGTGAGAACCACCCTCATCTGCCACCAAACCAATTGATAACGACAATGACTGAAAAACATTTAAAAATGTTTCGTTAGGTTTGCAATAAACTGACGTAGAATTCACGTAATACCCCAAAACTACCCCTATAGCGTTTCATACCTATAGGGTGAACGCTGATATTTACCTTTATTGTTGTTATCATGTTATTATTTTAATCAATCGTTTTGTTTAATATTTTCGGGAAAAATTGAATGTATTACGATAAAAATAAAGGTAAATTACAGCGTTCACCCTATCGGTATGAAACGGTATAGGGGTAGTTTTGGAGTATTACGTGAATTCTACGTCAGTTTATTGCAAACCTAACGAAACTTAAACATTTTTAAATGTTTTTCAGTCATTGTCGTTATCAATTGGTTTGGTGGCAGATGAGGGTGGTTCTCACCCTCTATGGGGGTGCGTTTCATACCGATAGGATGAACGCTGTAATTTACCTTTATTTTTATCGTAATACATTCAATTTTTCCCGAAAATATTAAACAAAACGATTGATTAAAAATGATAACATCATTTTCAGAGCGTTATCTAATATTCAGGGAGTGTTTTTTTGGCTCTAAAATTTTTTTTTTGGGTATGTACGACTTGTTTTGACCCCGGATTCTGAATCAGCGATCAAAAATACATAAGGATATACTCGTCTCGTTGCTAGGTCAGAAAAATTTTTTTGTGGGGCTGTGTAATTTTAGGTTTTTATTTTTTTTTCAGCATGTGCCACCAAATCAAAAATTCTGAAAAAAATTAGGGGTATTAGTAATGCAACGGCACATCTGTCAGAAAAAAATCATGGTAGCACCTTTTCAATAAAAAGGTGAAAAGGGCGTTTTTAATTTTTTGTTAATTTTTTAAAATTTGAATTTCGCGCCAAATACGGCATAATAATTTTTACTGAGTTCGTTTGGTAGATCTCTATGTTCGAGAATTTTTTCAAAATTTTTCACCCATAATGTAAGTTGCAACATATTTTTAAAAAAATAATTACCTTTTTTTGCAAAAGTTCAGCCCCCCCTTTGATTTTTTGGAATAATACTCTAGCAAATATTTTTTTATAACTAATAAAATACTTTAACGCTCATTTCGTGTAATTTCCTTTAAGGGCATTTTTAACATGCTTATCCGGCTAGACCCTTTAATGTGTCACCTAAAATGTTGTTGACAATCTTAACTGCCAAATTAGGGAAGTCTCCCATTAGTATTTTTTGAGTTATCGCGGATACACACACACGCAACGACAGACATCATTCGGAAATAGTCAGAATGGATTCAGGAGGGTTCAACACGTATACATATATCATTCAAAATCACGAGGTCAAAAAAAATCACGATTACTGTACTTCCTTATATTAGGTATAAGAAAGTAAAAAGTGAAGAATATTAAAAATATGGTAGGACCTTAAAATAAACGAATAAACCTCGATGAACACGTTAAAGTTTACTGGTCATGCGCAGACGAGCTCTCAGCTGAGATATTTGAAATATAATTTTTTTGTGATGAGCATTAAATATTTCAATTTCAAACAAAACATTACAGCCTCTGTTGTGAAATATTCAAATTGGAAAATAGTGTTGTATGATTAGCGTATCGAATAACGCAAGTAAGTTTGTGATTTTACTTCATGATCATTAGCTGGATTGATAAAAATAGGGACGACTGTACTAATAGGCAATTATCTTTAGCTTCAGAAAAAGGTTTTTCAGGGTGTTACCTCAAAAACATATAATTTGACAGAACAATAGATGTTTAAACAATAACTAACCTTTCAAAAAAACGTCTACATAGAAAAATATCAAGAAATGCATGTTAGCCAGATTAAAAATAGAAACAGTAAAAAAAGTTTCAAAGTTTTAAATTTTGAACCACAACTCCATGTATAATATTAATGTATGGCAAAAGAAATAAAAATAAAAAACTCCAATTTTTGACTTTAATTTCATTCCCTATTCATTTTAAACCTTAGGTAGATATTCGGGAAATTTAAAATAATGAATCGGGTAAAATCGGGTATTTTTTAAAATTTACCTCGGGGAAATCTAAAAATCTTGTTGACAACATTGCTTATATTTACAGTAGCTTTGAATTTTACAACTAATGTAAACAAGTCTTTTACATATCTGTCATGTTTGTAATTTTGAGGTTATGTTGAAGATTGTCTAATAAATAATGTTCTAATAACCTATAAAAGTGAGTATAATACACTTTTATAAACATAGGTACCTAGTTAACTTTAAAATTAGAAGTTAACAAATACTATATACTCACACAAATATTTTATATTTCTAAATTCGGCACGACAGAAATCGGGATAAGTCGGAATGAATTTACCCACCACTATTGTGTCAATTTTTAGTAAATTCGTACTGTCCGCTTTTAAAAAACCGCCCTGAATGATTAATTAGTATGAACTTAAAAAAAACAACGAGATCAGTCCAAATATTCACAAAGCAGTCACGATAAGATAACCGTAGGTTTTGCTTACTACAAAAGTGACGTCACAATTAAAACCATGACGGGTAACGTTTTGTCACATGTCGGTCATAGACGAAAAAATTGCAATTTTAAAATTGCAATTTTTTCTGTGTCACACACTGTATTGTGCGAAAATGGCAATCAGGAATTGCCGGAATTATTAAGGCTCACAGGATTATTTAAGTCGGCGGTATATAATGTGTTAAAAGGTCGGTTCTTTTCGTCTATACTTTAGTTTATGTGCAGCTGAAAATTCACTGTGATTGGTCAATTTCAAATCTGAAATTCCTCTATTGGTCGTTAACTCTGAAAAGTGTAGAAGTACAGACGAAAAGAACAGACCTAATACAGATAAGAAATGGTACTGAAATCGATAATGGGCGGGTTTCTATAAGACTACACACGATACGGGGACGGGATATGACCTCTCTGTTGTAGCTGGTACGGAGAAATCAGCATTGCTTGCGAAACCATTCGACGAACTTTTACGGCGTGAATACAGAGCAAGAGCACCTAGGAAGATACCAGCGTTTACACTGGAGCAAATTCAGAGAAAAATTAAGTTTTGCGACAACTTTCAAGACGTCAATTTTGAAAATATCTTTAATACCGATGAAGCTTGCTTCCAATTGGGCCATAATCATCTACGGGTGCCAAGCAGAGAGAGATATATGATACAAATATCAAAAGTTTCTGCAAAAATTATGGGTTGGTGAGGAATTCTACAATGTGTTGCCACCGAGCTGTGTATTATCTACGGTGCAGTAGATAGTGCACCATTCTAAATGTATATCTTGTTTTGTGTGTATGGCCTCGTGGTCGAGTGGTAAGAATACTTACTTGTCACTCTGGAGTCTCTAGTTCGATCCCCGATCGAGGAGCTAGATTGGGTGTGTGTCCATTGTCTCTAAATGTGTAACCCTCTCACACACAAGGTACCTTAAGGTACCTTCAGTGATACAGGCAGTTGTCTTACCTGTGGAACCAGTGTTTGTACCCTGAAGGTTGACGGTTACAAGGCAACGGCCAATGCCATACCTTCAGATGTACCAGAACTTGGTTAAAAGAGAGCAGGATCGTAACTGTTCTATAGCCGGCAGCTTCTCCTGATCAGGACCCCATTGAAAATGTATGGGGGGTTCATTAAAATCGAGGACTTCGAACTAAACCTTAATTAGTGACATCAGTTTTAGAAATATGGCAAGTTGTCACTGAGAAATACTCATCCGACTTAATTGCCGGTATGTCCCACCGAATTAATAAATGCCGTTAAATGGCTAAGTTGTTTTTTATATAAAATGTTAAAGTTTGTTCAATAAAAATGATTTGTTTGTTTATCGAGATTTTTTTAATTCCACATACTTTCTAGACGTCATATTTCTCCTTAGATTTTACCTACTATCTCTGCCAGTTCTTACAGATGAAGATTCCGACGTTTTTCACAAAATTTTCTTATCTTTTTCAGCATAAACATAAACACCGTAAGCTCTATTTTCAAACAAAATTAGTGTTCAGGATAACATTTACTAGTAATGAAATGGAAGAGATTCTCGATCCAACTTATTAACAAAAATAATAATTTGCCAAAATATTAAAGTGACAGATAACAAACATTCAAATCAAAGTTTTAAAAATATCATTTTTGGTTTCTAATAGAAAAAATCTTGTAGGATATGTGATCTGTAAAAATAAAAAATTACCAACAGATGATTTAATAGTTTCGCTGTAACAAATATCACATACATATATAATTTGTCTAAATAATTGTTGTTTGCATTAAAAGGATTAATTAATACTTATTTAACCACTTATTACAATGTTTTTTTTATATAAGTAGGTACTATGTTCAAGGTCGTTGTTATTTAACATGTTAAAATTTCTTCCGGGTATCAGTGCGTTTATTTACACCTTTGAAATCATTATCGAATTTTCAGTTATTACTAGAGTCCGTCTCTCGGTTGACATTGACGTAAAAGGC
Organism: Rhamnusium bicolor; assembly: GCA_029963845.1. Classification (NCBI taxonomy): domain Eukaryota; kingdom Metazoa; phylum Arthropoda; class Insecta; order Coleoptera; family Cerambycidae; genus Rhamnusium; species Rhamnusium bicolor. The sequence continues at coordinate 228,023 of JANEYF010004025.1, read as the reverse complement.
AGAAGCGGCATGAGAGTATAATATAAAATTATAATAAATCTTACCTATTTTTGTGGTTAAGTAGGACCTACGTTATAGATTATTATTATTACGTTATTATTTTTGTTATAACTTCTTAATGGTTATGAATAGAATAAAACTGTACTTAAGTTATTTTTTTTCTTAAAACTTAATTTTCTTTTGAATGCCTCGCCGTATTGAAATATATATTTAAGAAAGAAAGTATGTGACGTCGCGACGCCGAGCGCCGCTCGACTGGACAAACATAAACCATGTAAAAATAAAGTTTGACTACCTGCCGTTGAAATTCCTTTCTTTTTTCTTCATTAATAATAATACATAAATACATTTATTTTCCATAGAGACAACATTACCATTGTATACGAGTAGTCAAATTTAGATGCCTTACGACCAGGTAAGAAATTCAGTAAAAAATTCAGATACTGAATACAGACATAACAAAAATAACTTTAAATTAGTTTTAAAAACAAATAGATTCTTGGCTATTTTACATTCCGTGGGTAAGTGATTGAATAACTTAAGGCCTATGTAATTTGGAAAGTTACCTGTTACATTTAACCTAGCATACAGTGTGTCCGTAAAGTAGGGAAATAATTTATTATTTCTTAAACTAAAAATATTTAGAAAAAGTCCTCGGACGCGTTGATTTTTAATTTCAATTGCACACCTTATCCTTTATTTTTTTTTGATGTCATTGTTTCCGTTATGACGTCATCGATATTTTTTTAGTGGGTCACCCTGTATATTTTGTATTCTGCTTCAACAGCTGATTCCAAATATGTATCACACTTAAGGTCTAAAATTGATAAGTTGGAAGATACGGCAATAAAAAGAAAACAAGTAAAAAAAGTAAAATAAACACGATTTTTATTAAATTTTGAAGTAGGCTAGTTTTTGTTTGTTTTTTTGTGTTATCATTATCGTCTTTGACAGTGAATCACTTAATAATACTTTACTCCAGTAGTGGTTTCTCAATAATTGTCAATTTATTTTAATTTATAACATGAGTAGAATATATCTGTAAAGTAGGGAATTAAAATTCTTACGATAATTGGATATGGTGATAGGATGCGAACTCAACAAGTAGTATGTAATTTATTTAATACTAAATATCCAGAACGACTCAAAACTCAATCGATAGTGAGTAAAATTGAAAAAAAAATTAGAAAGACTGGTACGGTGGAAGATTTACCCAAAACAAGTCTCCCAGGTGTTGACGAGGATACAAAATTAAATATTTTACTGACTGCTGAACAAAGTCCACATACTAGCGCTTGCCAGATTAATCGCGATTATGATGTTACTAAAACGTCAATCCATATAGTATTAAAATTATAAAAATGGTACCCCTTTAAGATTCAGCTTGTGAAAGGATTAAGTGATGATGATCCAGATCAGTGGATACAATTATGTGAAAAAAATAAAAAATGTATAAAAATACAATAGCACAAAATATAACAACTACATAACAGTATACAAACAGAATGATATAAATTAAAATAAAATATCACACAATAATACCGGGTGAGTCACGAATTGCGCTCGCCCCGATATCTCCTAAAATATTTGAAATAGAAAATTGAAATTTCGAGGGCTTATTATACGACTAAAATGCCATCTTTTCAATAAAAAATCAAGCTTGGTGCACATCCGGTTTGATCGGAAATGCCCACAACTTTCGATTTTTAAATGAAACACCCTATATATTTTTACATTTTTGGAATCTAGAGGAAATTTTTAATACAATACATCCATTTTGGTCACTTTTTGATAAACATTAAAAATTTTATTAAAAAATCTATTTCTGAATCCAGAGTGCTGTGGTGCCCAAAATATATTTTAGTTTGTGTGCTACGGTACTATAAAAATAAAAAGAGCAATATGATTGCATTACTTAATTGTCTAGAGGCGTTTAAAATTTTTAAATGTGATTTTTACCCACTAACTCGGTTTTTTTAAATGGGAAGTTAATCGTTCACCAACATTTTTAAATACCCCATTTTCATACGAAGCTAATGATACCAAAATTTTGAAAATCCGCTCAGAAATATTTGAGATTTCAGCCAAAATACAATGCAACCAAGCTTTTAGAAACATGCGGCTAATAGATTAGTGGGCTTTAGAAACTAAAATGACACACTTCTGTTTAAAATCTGGTAACCTAATAACATTGGAAAAATCATAGTAACGTAGCACACAAACTAAAATATATTTTGGGCACCACAGCACTCTGGATTCAGAAATAGATTTTTTTAATAAAATTCTTAATGTTTATCAAAAAGTGACCAAAATGGATGTATTGTATTCAAAATTTCCTCTAGATTCCAAAAATGTAAAAATATATAGGGTGTTTCATTTAAAAATCGAAAGTTGTGGGCATTTCCGGTCAAACCGGATGTGCACCAAACTTGATTTTTTATTGAAAAGATGGCATTTTAGTCGTATAATAAGCCCTCAAAATTTCAATTTTCTATTCCAAATATTTTAGGAGATATCGGGGCGAGCGCAATTCGTGACTCACCCGGTATAACGACATTAATTAAACATGCATTAAATAAATATTTTTTTATATCAGCAATTTTACAGTTAAATATGTCCAGACTGGTTTCGATATTACTATAATTTAAGCACATTTGATATGTGGGAGATGCAATTAAAATGTTTGTACGAGAGGTAGGAAACAAAACTATATTATTTGTCCTTGCACTTAATCTGGGAATTCTATATTTAATAAGTAAGGTAATAGGGGCACAGTCAATCTCATTATTAATTATTTTGTACAAAAAAATTACTGAGTGCATCACTCGTCTCCTCATTAGACTGCTCATTTCAAATTTATTTAAAAATAATTCTTGAGGTGTTCCTCTAACAGGATATGTACCCTCCAAAATGAAAATTGTAGATTTGAAAAATCTTCGTTGTACTTTTTCTAGTGCTGTTATGTAAATATTTTAATTAGGATTCTAAACAATAGAAGCGTGTTCTAGTTTGGACCTAACAAAACTAACAAACAACATGCGTAGAGTAGACAATTTCTTAAAATCTTTGTTGTGGCGTAAAACAAAACCTAAACTTTTGAATGTTCCAGATACACTTTTCAATATGTTAGTTTGAAATCAAATATAATGCCAAGGTCTTTCATAAACTCGGTTCACTCTAGGGTAGTGTTGTCCAAACTGCAGTCAAACATAAATGGATTGGTTTTCCGTGAAAATAACATGACTTTACATTTGGTAGCATTTAAAGGGAGACGATTGTTAACGCACCAGTTATTAAGAATGTCAAGATTGTGCTCGAGTCTCAGGCAATCAAGATCAGAGTTTATGCAGAAATATAATTTTAGACCATCAACATATAGCAAATAATGTACATCTAGGTTGACAACAATATTATTAATGAATAATATAAAAAAGAATGGACCGAGTATAGAACCCTGCGGTACTTCAGATATTTGAGTAAATTCAACAGCTTGGTAACCATGATATTGTACAAACTGAGATTGGCGAGATAGATATGAATAGAATAAATTTATCAAAGAAATGCTAAAGCCAACGTATTCCAATTTTGTTAATAATATACCGTAATCCAATCTGTCAAACGCCTTGGAAAAGTCAGTGTAAATAACGCTCACCTGACTTTTACGATTTATTGCTTCAGCGATAAATTGAGTCTTGCAGACAAAGTTCGATACATAAATCCGTGCTGATCTTCAACAACTACAGTTTTAGTATGAAATGAAATTGACAATGTTTTGAGGATTTTCAACGTTAATATCATTTTAATTCATACTACTGGGAATACTTGTACAGTTTTTTTTTTTTTTGAATTAATGAATCCCCAAAATTTATTTGGATTGGTTTTTATAATGTTCTCAGCCTCTTCAATGTATCTATTATATGCATCAGGAATAGATTTTTTTAAAGGAAGCTCTTAAGTCTTTAAACTAGTTGTAGTCAACCTGTTGCTTGGACTTCATATACATACTCCAAGTTCGGTCTTTCTGTTTTAAAAGTCTAATCGTCTTGGAATTAAACTGAGGGGGTACTGTTTGTGGCAAGGTATCTTTTTAGGGACCTTATTTCTAAAGACAGTATATATTTTTTTTATAAAATTCAAATAAAACTTCATTTACCGACATATCCGACGTGAAAGCCCAATCAATTAATTCTAATTCACAATAAAGTGCGGGAAAATTTGCTTTTTTTAAAATTGAAAGATGTATGGCTAGATAAGGGAAAGTTATTTGCTTTTTGTTTGCTGTTAAGATAAAAATTCAACCCAAAATATAAATTTACTACCTCACCATCTATGCTTTTAAGATAACATCTGTACACAGAGAAACTAGCCATAAACTGATTTGCAGTTCAATATATACCTAAATAATAAGTCTGTATATTATAGTTACTTGAAAATATCTGAATATGATGAAACTAGTCGTAAATGTTAAAAAGAAAAAGTGAAAATAGATAGTTAAAGAAACAACAGTTTTCTAATTATTTAATTTATTCTTCTTAGAAATATGTGGCATTTTTATACAGGACAGGCGTTTTATAGACACCCTGTATGACAGTTTTTGTAGTGCACAGAATCTTGTTTAAGGATGTCTCTTGAAAATAGATAAAAATTAGGTCTGTTTTGGGAATCTTTATTGTACTCATTTATTATAAGAATTTACATAAAAGTGTACTAAAAACTTGAGGTTTTAGCCTTAACCATTCTTATGGAGTCCTTGAGATTGTATCTAAATTTTATAACGGGTACCATTTACATTACTGAAGGATGCCGGAGGATATAAGAAATTAGTTCACAAATAAGGAACACATTTAACGACAAATTGTGACATTGTCAATGTTTTTCGCATAATTCCAAGTAACAGAAGAGTGTTTTCTGGGAAAATGATCAAAAGTTAACACCCTTGTACCAATTCTTTAATTATTTTTCATTAATATTTTAATTAAACAGAAAACCGTTTATTATGCCTATCCTACAGTTAACTGCAATATGAAATAAACTGTAAATAATTAGTTTTAGTTTTATTTAAAAAATTATAAACACTTTTTTTTACTTGTCTAATTTTCACTTTATTTGTTATTTTACAACTAGTTTCATCCTATTCGGACATTTTCAAGTAAACTAAATTATACACAGATTTTACTTTCATTTAAATATAAACTGACCTGAATAGAGGGATGGGTCACTTTATGGTTGATAATATAATTCAAATTTGTACAGATGTTATGTTTTTAAATGTAGGGGTTTTTCCAAGCTAGTCAATTATATTATGGTGTGATTTTTATTAGCAGCAGTTTATGTGAATTTATTCAGATAAACTGCTGCTAATAAAAATCACACCATAATATAATTTCCTAGCTTGGAAAAACCCCTACATTTAAAAACATAACATCTGTACAAATTTGAATTATATTATCAACCATAAAGTGACCCATCCCTCTATTCAGGTCAGTTTATATTTAAATGAAAGTAAAATCTGTGTATAATTTAGTTTACTTGAAAATGTCCGAATAGGATGAAACTAGTTGTAAAATAACAAATAAAGTGAAAATTAGACAATTTAAAAAAAATGTTTATAATTTTTTAAATCAAAATGGATTTTCACAAAGTAACTTCATCTTCAATCAACTTTTTAGTTTTAGTTTTAATTTACTATTTCAACTGTCGCCCTTTAAAAATAATTCAGGATCATATTATTTCGAATAATAAATGGCTTGGAAAATGTTCGATGCTTATTATCATTTTCACTCTAGTTTTGGTAATACAAGTGAAATGCGGAAAAAAATGTAGATACTTGTTTTAAATTTCGATATGCACTGATGAAAGACTAACTGCCCAAGTCATTTTCTCAAAAACGAACAATGGGGTTTGTGTTTCTTCAGGAAGAACTAATATGAGCAATAAAGGTTAATTTTGTATCAAAAATAAACCTGAAATCTTTAAATTGGCACATCTAACAACTGTTACTGTCATTACCAATTTTATATGAAAAATTTGTTGGATTAATTTTCTTCGTAAAAGTCAGAACATTACATTTTGAAATATTTAAAGATAACTTATAATTCTGACACCATAAATTAATTTTTGAGAGATCATGCAATCGATCGCCGGCTCGATAGAGCAGTTCGTTAGAGCGTACGATGGTAAGTGTGATCAGATAATCTTTCCATCGTTCTATGAGTTCGAATCCCGCCACCGGCACAGACAGTGTCGACAGGAACGGTTGTATCCGCGTTTTTTTCGTAAGTGTAACCCTCGCTCAAGTAGTTTCAGCTCTGGATTATCTAGTTTCTGTGGTTTATATTTATATTTATTTATCAGAGTTAATAGTTGCAAACAATTTAAGATCGTTAGCATGCAAAAGAATATTACACTGAAAGTCTTAGCATGTGTCATTTATAAATAGGGCTGTCAAAAATGTTTCATGGGGCAGTGGCGAAAGTAAATAATACGAGAAACAATAAACTGTTTCAATTTATAACAATGTATGTAAAACTTACCCTCTTAACTAGCTTGATGAACTAGCTTGCTTATCAGAAACTGGAGAAGATGTGTAGCCATTTTGCAGCATCAGGTATGTTTCTATGGTTGTCTCCATGAGTGATGTTCGCTTTGGTGAAAATATATTCTTATATTTTGAAAACGACCGTTCAACATCTACTGATGTAATACACGCATACGTTAAATAGTCTTTGAACGCACTTAACGGATCTGGGGCTGCACCATTACATATTTGTCTTAATTTGGTAAAGCCGGTGTCTTTATTTAACACACTTGCGAACTTTTCTTTAACGCGCTAATTTGTTGCATGACCTATAGCGTGTAGCAGTAGATTTACTTCGTCCACTATTTGCAGTGACTCCGCTAACGACAACGCACTGTTTTCTAATTTTTTTTATGTTTTCGTGTAATGATTTATAGTTCCTCGCAATATTTTTTAAAGCTGTTTCAACGGAAATATCTTCGAATTTTGCCTGGCTTTCCTTAATAGCTGCAGCCTCATCTGGATTGAATTGTAGTATCGCAGCTTTTATTTGTTGGAAATATTCAGCATAATAAAAAGCTGCCTGCAACCATGTTCCCCAACGCGTACGAATCGGTTGTGGTGATTCAGGAATACAGGGACACTTGTTATGAAATGCACGGAGACGGTTAGGAGATTAAAGAAACACTTTTTTTGTGCTTGCTATTAATGCATCCACCTCTGGAAAACCTTTTCGAATAGTTTCTGCCACAAGATGTAAAGCATGCACTTTACACGTAACACGTATAAACGTACAACCTTGTTCTTGCAAAGAACGGCCTACCGACCGCATTGTCACGGCGCCATCAGTCACAAACATCAACACTTGACTTTTTGACAGTTCAGATTTTTCTAACGTCTCCAGCACCACCCTGGTAATTGTTTGGCTAGTATACTGACTTAGTCTTTTGCTAGCTAGTAACAGTGGAACTGTCGGTTTAAGAGGGTCCAGTACTCGTACTATAACATTTAATATAGAATTTTTTTTACAATTTGTTGTCTCATCAAGAGATAATCACAGCCGTGTATTTTTTAATTCACATTTCATCTTATTTACCATGTCTACGTGTACAGTTGGTAGATAGTTACATAATGTTATGCGACTTGGTAACTTCACCTGGGCATTGTATTTATTTCAGAACTCTCGAAGTGGTCGAGTATGTGCAACGGAACATCACAGGCAATCAGCATTAATAGTAAATCAAACATAAACTGTGTTGTCGAAGGCACGCCATTTTTTTTATTTTTATGTTGTACACTATTTACGGGAAGTCCACAATCACGCTTATCCCAGCACATCAAATCTTTCTCGCACACTTTACAAATTACTTTAGCACCATCATAGAATAAATCCGGGAATTCACCTATGAATTTATTCACTTTGTCAGCAAATGGCCGTTTTCTACCCCTGCGTACGTCTGCCATGTTTTATTATTAAATTAATATCAACAATACAGTACAGCAAATAAAATTAAAACACAAAAACAATATGCAATACGTCCAAGTGACTTAACGTGTACACAGCTCGAAAGCTAATAATAGACTGGACTGGAGAAAGAGTTTCGCGGTCAAGGTGAATGCCGGTGACAGTAAGTACATCTGTACTCTACGACCATGATACACAGAAACGATTTGCAGCTTTATTTATAAATAATACAAATAAAAAGGGCCTCAGAACCGAAACCTGTGGAACTCCTAAAGTTGCTACACTTCAATAGATGAAAAACGACGATACCTCACATTTAATGTTCTTTTGTAAATGTAAGAATAAAAGAAATTAAGAAAGTTTAAAGTTAATGCAAATTCTGAAAATTTTTGTAATAGGAGCGCATGATCGAGTCTGTCAAATACTTTTGACAGGTCTATGAATTACATTTGCTTGACCACCACGATCCTATATATCCGCAATAAAATGAATAACACTTACCAAGTTGGTAGCTATAAATCTACCTGCTATACCCATGTTGACAATGTGAGATTGATATTTGACATGAAAGGAAATTATAACTATGGTTCTATAGTTCTCAATATCAGTTTTATCACCTTTTTTTGCAAATAAAACATATTTTTGATTAAGTCCGGATATGAGGAAAAGTAGTTAAAAATAGTAGAAAGCGGAGAGGCAAAAACAACGGAACAATCTTTTAATATGCCATCAAGACCTGTTGAGGATTTATTTATTATCTAGAAAATATTCATTAAACACACAAAAAAGTTTTACGTATTTTGTTAATGTTTTAGGTGTGTCATAAAATACTAACTTAATCTTTTCTAAATAGGGTATATCCAGGAGTATGACTTTCTTTCAGCTGTTTTTAAGTTGTCTCTCAACCCTTACAACTTGAAAATTTATGCCAATTTCGCTGGTCCTCTGCCACATTAAGTTAGATTACTTGCAATATCTACTACGATTTTGAAAATAACGCATCGCTCAGCGCAGCAAGTTTGTTAAATGACAATTTAAATCATTTAATTTTATTTGCAATTTGTTTTCAGAGATATCAAAACTGAAGAATCGATCTCTGCTGACCACCTTTTAACTTCTTTATTGTTAAATAATGTGGCGGCGTTTTTGCCAGTATGAACAATATAAACCTGTAAACCACCTTTTAATAATAATATAAACTTTTTTCTATTCATAATAACCAAACACAATGCCCTTGATTTAAACAAAATGCATATTTAGTAATTGAAATTACAGGCAAAATTGATTTTTTTTTATTCCAAAAGATAACTAAAACGGCACTAAACAAAACACGTATTTCGAAAAAAGTATTTACGAATTTATGTTGTCCACCTGATGAATAAAACGCAATTTCTCCTGACAGATGGTCGAATAGATTCTATATGAATTAAACGGATCTTTAAAATATATAAAATAATGGTAAGCGTGATTCCTTCCTGTCTTAAGTGAAATAAAATAAAATTATTGTTTTGACTAAATGATAATGACGATAACCTTCAAATTTTGTTTCAAATTCGGAAACATTGTCGTTTTTTCTTATACAGAATGTGTTAATTGTTTGTAATTGCTTCATAAATTAGAAAAAACAGATTTAATCATAAAATAAACAAAGCAATAAAATGCGGAAGTATAAAAAGTAGAAAAAACCTGAGAAAATATTTTTAAATGTGTGGCTTTGTTTTAGTAATTAATATACAGGGTGGCTTCATTTTCGTGTTGACACCGTTGTCATCTTGAAAATGGTAAGGTCAGTTTGAAAAGAGTTAGTTAAACCCCATGTTTTTTTTTAATCGACGCCAGGAGATGAGTGCTTGTTAAATATTGAAATGAGAAAATTATCAGAGCTTCTAAACAATGTAAGTTTTCCTTATTTTTCGAAATAATGTCGGGTCCAAAAAGAAAAATAGAAGTAGAATTAAAAAATAAATTAAATCAAATGTTCAAAAAGTCCCTCGTCACGAACAAGGCAATATCCCAATCTGGCTATGAGAGCCATTCCTGACGTTCGATAACATGTTAGGCATAATATTTGGAAAAACCTCCGCGATTTTTACTCGTAACTTACAAAATGTTAATCCTATTTTCGTGGCCATAAATCGCTGATTTGCAATACCCCCACAAAAATAAATCGTTTAGTGTGATATACAAGTGTAAGAAGACTCTCTAACGAACGTTTGCTACTCTCGGGAGTGCCCCAAGGCTCGATCTTGGGGCCCTTGCTTTTTAATATCTACACCGCAGACTTGCCACAAGTCACGAAGTACTGTTCCCTGCACATGTACGCTGACGATATACAACTTTACCTTGCTTTTGATGTGACGAAGCCTGAGGAAGCCCAAACCAAAATTAATCATGATTTAAATGAAATAAAAAATTGGACTCTTCAGAATTCACTCCTATTAAATCCAAATAAAAGTAAAAATATAATCTTTGGCACTGCAAATAAATTAAGAGTTCTTACTCACTTTCAATTATCAATTGACAATATAATTATAGAACAAGTTGACAAGGTGAAAAACTTGGGGCTAACCTTTGATAAAAATTTAAACTTTATTCCTCATATATCAGAAGTCCTGAGAAAATGTTTCTGCTCTTTTAAACAGATTTCAAGTTTTAGAAATATCCTTGATAGGGCCACTAAACTACTGTTATGTGAGTCCTTAGTCTTATCACACGTCAACTACTGTGATTATGTTTATGGGCCTTGCTTAAATTTATCAGAAGCAAACAAACTTCAAAAAATCCAGAATATCTGTATTAGATTTGTAACAAATAGTTCTATCTACGAACATATAACACCACATATCAGGGAGTTACAACTACTAAAAATAAATGAGAGGCGCTTCCTACATTTCACCTCACTATTAAATAATGTCATCCTAACGCAAAAACCTATCTATCTCTATGATAAACTAATTGCGAGAAATGTCATGCATAACCGAAACTTGAGATATACAAACGACTAATTGCATACAATAAGGCCTAAATATGAAACATTTCGATCATCCTTTACCTACCTCTCGACTTATGTCTATAACAATCTACCTCCACAGCTACACAATAAATCAACAAATGTACTAAAACGTCAACTAAAGTCTCTGATTTTGAGCGGCGAATTAAACATAAATTTAAAATTGTTTTAGGCGGTGATAAAATAGTGATAAAATCTAGATATCATATAGATAAATACTGTTTTTGATATATATTATATGTTCATATACTGTAGATACATGTACTTAACTAGATATACATTAGATATACACATATTGTAATATTGCATATTATATACTGTACTAATACTATACCAATGGTATCCTAGGTTAGTAGTTTTGATATCAGTGTATACTGTACCACTAACCTTTTGTGTTAAATTCCTTCTATTTTACACAATAAAGACATTTATTATTATTATTATTATTATTATTATATCTCGTGACATGGCTGGTCACAGAATGGTTCCCCCTCCCCGTTATTAGACGGTTTGGCAAAGTATTGTTCAAGTATTCTTGAATTAAACCGTAAGTATAGGCCGGACAACCATCATGTTAGACCCTCCTGCTATCCAACTAATTTCCGAAACAATATGTTGCTGTATCAGTTAAATTGCCTTCTGTCAAGAATGGACTAATCATATTCTATCCTAAAGTTCCTCCCTAAACGTTTAATTTTTGAGGATACTGAGTGCCAGCTGTAAAATACCGATGTAAATTTTCCTTTGACCAATATCTTCCTCTGGATGGATTATGTCGGCCCTGTAATGAGAATGTAGATTCATCTGTGAACACTACGTTTCTAGTAAATTTTCATCCTCATTTATTTGTTACATTACTTTCCGCAAAATTGTAGGAATGGTATCCATTTTTCTTTAGAAATCATCAACTTTCAAGGCACGTGAATTTACTGCCGCAGCAATTTGTCTACTGAAAAATGTCAGATTGTGGTTAGCAGTAATGCAAACCATGATTTCTAGCATTTCACTGTTATCCTCGACGACAAGTCTTTTGTTTTAGGAGGGACAAAGAGAAAGTGTAGATCTATCTTGAAATGTCTGCAAATAATTCTTTTTATTCATCTCACGGTATGATTTTGATGATTCCACTTAATAATTTGTTTTCTCTCGTGGGGTGTACTTCCATTATTTTTAGAATATAATATTATTGTCTGCAGGTCTCATCTTTATTTCTGTCGCTCCTGTTAGACGTTCAAAGCGAAATGATACTGAAATTCAGATTGATGAACCACGCACACTACTTCGCGACTATGAATCCCCCTTCGCTGCCAAGGATCAAACGTAAATTGCGCATATTAATAGTCGTGTTCGTCCTTTCGTGGTTTTATCTGTATAGTTTTAGATCCCTTTTGAAAGATGATGGATTGTGTAGGTCCACTCATCCATTTATTGTGAGGCGATGCTTTGATTACCCGTAAATAAGTTTTATTACATTGTATTTTATGTTTCATTTTGATGACATCATGTTATACATAATAATATTCTATTTTAGCTGACTCTTTGGTTTGGAACTAGTTAACACGTTCTAAAGTTGAAAGCCTATAGAAGTGGTGCAGTGAAAGCACGCTTAAGAAACAGTTTGTGTTGTTTTCTGTTGGTTGTAAAATATGTAATTCTTTTCTCTAATCGGGCAAAACTAATGGCGAGATGTTCTTAAACTGAGAACCAGCAAGCTTAACAAAACCAAGGACCAAAAAAGAGGAGATTTACACTAGGTTTCGACTTCAACCAATGTATAATCTTACATAGTAGCTCTTTACATCAACTGTTTGACTCAAGTTTTCATCAATAGATAAAATTGAAGTGGCCACTGTATTTACTTCAGTCACGGCGCCCCCAACACTTACCACTTCACATTGATTGGATTATATTTTGCAATCTTCTACAGACATTAAAAAGTGACGAAGGTCCATCTTGTTGTAAAAGGCTCACTATTTTTGCATCCATTTTAACTCTTCACCATATATTTTTTCTTTAGTTCTTGTTCAAGTCTATTGGCAATTAATTGGTTAACTTAAATTTTTACCAGTATATGAAGTTATAGTAACTACTGTGTTTAATTTCAATTACAGTACCACATTACCACACTATAACCTCATTCACTTTGGCCGACCTCGATGTGCTCTATCAATATATGAAAAACTTAATCTTGAAATCGTGAAAAAACTAAGAATTACGAGTTACAAAATATTCAACTCTAGTTATTTGACTCGGCCTTTCGAAAAAGGGTAGTAGCTATTATTTCAATCCTAAATTTCAAATATGTCATTAGAAATGACGTAGCTTTGTTCTCGAGGTGCGATAGTCAAACAGATTTTAAAAATAGGTTTTTCAAAATTTCAAGCTAAAGTGAAGGAATAACTACAAAGTAGGATATTATTGTATAATATATGCTACAAGAAAATTATGTTATTATTTATTGTATCTGAAAACCCTGTACAGCTATTTTCAGCTCGAGTATGTTGCTAAAGTAAACATAAATACAAAATTGTTACACATAAAATAGGATTTCCTACACAATTAATAACTTTCATAAAAGGCTAACCTTATACTCTTAATTAACTAAAATATAGCACAATATAATTCGCAATAATTATGAATTAAGGTCGATTTAGTTGCAAAATTTGCACTGTTAAAAAATTGTATTACCACTGGATGTCGAAAAACGTTGTTGATCGACAATTAGTATTATAAAAGGTATTATTTTCTTATCTTTGATACCGAATCTGTTCAGATTGTTAGTTGTTTAACGATATCAAGCGGGAGTTGAGAAATCTGTTCGAATACGTGCCGTATCCTTAACATATATTTCATGTCCATTGATTACAAAGCGACACTTGGATACTAATCCATTGTTATTTATATAGTAAACAAAGTTTTTATTGTCACACTTTAAATTATTCACGTAATAAAAAGAACTGCATTACAATACACTGACTTGGTAGGGAATTAAGATTTCACACTTTTAAAACAAAATGAAACCTCACTTATTTGCTTAGACAAGCTACAGTTTTACTTTGCTAATTTTTTTATAAAGATCAAGGTATAGACAAAATTTTGGGAATGCTAAATTCGTTTTATTGGAACAAAAGTCACAATTTAATAAAAATAATTGAATGACTACAAGCTGATCGGTGAAGTAGAGGTATAGTTGAAGACCATGCAGCAATCGCTGGAGTGGCGGAAATGGAAATTAACAACTCCATCTTCAAGAAGATGGAAGCGGAAGATCAGTTGAAGTTATAAAGGACGTATGCCCTCACTCGTCCAAATAGGGAAGAGTGGAAAGAAAGGAAAATAAACTTTCCACTAGACTCTGGTGTGCCACACAGACGGCTTTCATGTTGTCAACAGACGACTTCAGGTGCAGAAATATATCTTAGGGGAAGAGGAGTGTCGCCCCCTGCACCTTTCGCTTTCGATCCCAGGCGCCCCGGCGCCTTAGCCAATCCCAGAGCATCATACACCGATTGTTGCAAAATAATACCGAACACATGATCGAATCTTTATTCAACAATACTAATACTACCACTAAGAGTTGACTGTTTTGTTTTTTAATGTTTTTTTTAAATACCTATTTGATCCCTTATTTTTGTTTTGTACAGGGTGACTTGCTGAAAATATTATTTTTTTAAAGCAATTTTTATTCTTAGTCATGGCAAGAAAATAATGTAAAAAATGTATCATATCCTATACCTAAGTTTCTCCGTTTTTGACATATTTCAATTCTTATGTCAAAAATGACGTTTGCAGGCACTAAAAGAATTATCAATTTTTCCTATAAGGAAGCTTTTATTATTTAATTTGGGTTAGATTCTTTGTTGGAAAAGACCTACCTTAATAGAGTTTTTATATTTTGATAAGTATTAATACAGAGTGTTCAAAAAATAAGAATGAAAATGAAATTGAGAAAACTGTCAAAAATCAATTTTTTCAAATGGACACCCCCAATTTTTATAATCTTATCTTATTTGCCATTAAAAATTAGGGTAAGTTTGTGTATGGATATCTGTTCCGAAAATTTTTATTTTTCGAAATATTGCCAATTCAATATTTTTATATGGGGATTTTGCTATGTATTTCAAGTTTAATTACTCTTAGTAATATTATAAAAACTATTGAAGTAGGTCTTTTCCAACAAAAAATCTAACCCATAAGTAATAAAGGCTTCCTTATAGGAAAAATTGATAATTCTTTTAGTGTCTGCAAACGTCATCATTGATATAAGAATTGAAACATGTCAAACACGGAGGGACTTAGGTATAGGACATGATACACAAAATCGGCCTAGAATTTTGCGTACAATCCAAAAATGTAATAATATATAGGATGTCCCATTTAAAATAAGCAAGTTGACATCTACTTCCGGTATAACCGGAAGTGCCACCTTCTTGAAAATATTTTAGCCGAGTTGCCCCCGTCGACTTTAGTTTACTACCAAATTTTCAAAATTTTCCAATGTCTACTTTTCGAGATATCGGTCGCCGCAGTTCGTCGTGGGACACCCTGTATAGTGCTCTCTATCATATTCCAGATATTCTTCAATTTAAACCATCTTGGTAATAAATATAGTTTAAAAAAAACTAAAAAACACGCTTTTAAAGCACATCAAACTAAAAAGTGAAAAATAATTATTAATATAAACTGAAAACAATAATGAACGAAAAATACTAGTATTATTGTGAAAAAAGCGTGGGTTGCTCGATATACGAAAAATATGGCACAAAGCGCCCCACGCTTTTTTTCACAATAATACTAGTATTTTTCGTTCATTATTGTTTTCAGTTTATATTAATAATTATTTTTCACTTTTTTAGTTTGATGTGCTTTAATAGCGTGTTTTTTAGTTTTTTTTTAAACTATATTTATTTTTCACTTTTTTAGTTTGATGTGCTATGAAAGCGTGTTTTTTTAGTTCTTTTTAAACTATATAATTATAGTTTGCTTATTGATGCTGATATTATAATAATATTACGATCCAACAGATACTTCTGAAAAAAAAATATTTTTTTTCAGCCATAGACGGGATTTGAACTCACGCCCGAGGAGTCCGTCGTTTCGCGTCGACTAAGACTTGCACCTTAGCCCGCTCGGCCAACGAACGAACTGAGAATCACAGATGTACTAACAGTAATAAGCCACTTGCTCTCACGCAGAGGATACGTGAGGAAATTAATTATTTAATTCTGGCGATCCTGATCAGGATAATGATATAAACTTATCAAATTATTGTGTTGCTACCGGTTCTTCGTAAGTTTACAAAGTTTTAATTAAATCTGTCTGTTTAAAGTGGGTCAAAATCGAGTCCAAAGAGTCGGTTACAAACAAACAAACATACAGTTGAAGCTAATAAAAGCGTGTTAAAAACTCGGCTCAACAATTTTATTATTTAATATTTCTCACCAAAACCCTATAGACTGACGATCTTGTCGCTGAATCTCATTTACCTGGTGGGCATTTTCAGAAATTCAATACTGCTCATTTATTTTATTAAATAATCCAGATAAAGTAAAATTAGCCCGTGAAAAATATGTTTGCAATGAAATAATTATCTTGTCCCATTCATTACAAAAATACATACGTTTTTCGTAGTCGTTAACACTCAATTTTTAGACCATAATAAATTTATAGGGTTTAGATTTATTTTTCGTGAGTGTATTTTAAATATATCCGTAGGACACCTCAAGATTTCGTACTTCATGCCTAATATTTTAGGGTTGTTCGGTAAAATCTAATACAACATTTAGTTGTTCTTCATTTGCATTTTAGTTTCTATTGGTATTATGCAATTTCTAAAATTTTTAACAAGGTAATCAAAATACATTGTATGTAAGTATCTTACCTGAAGATATTTTCTTTGGTATAAATGTTTGGCTTTTGGTTACTTACATTTGAAAGAAAATATAAATTTACCAGATCATTACATATATTCTTCTACGGAACAAGGGCATTTTTAATCATCTATTTTTATACAAATAACTTTTTAATAAGTAAACGTCAAGTAATCAAAACCGACTATTAGAAATTAATTTGCCTGCCCAACAACAGATATTTTAAATCATTTATTATTTTATGCATGGCCATCTATGCAAAAAACATTTTACGTTTAGTTATATCCCAAACTTTTAAGCATATTAACTCACTTATTTGGAAAGAAATGTATAACAATCATATAGGTGCATGTCGGCGCCACCGAAGATAATTTATCCACGCCTATGGTCCCTCGATACCAGCAACAGCACTCTGCTGTCACAGCTAAGTTATTATGTTAATATAAATATTGATAGGTTTAAGTTATTGTGTTAATATAAACATTGACACGTTTGTTTGGCTTAAGCAATGATTATTTAAGATTTGAAGCATAGGAACACGCGGAGGGAATCCGAAGTGAACGGAACGAAGCCAGCTAGCTCGGCAAGGGTGTGCGGGCACTGTATGAGTACCTGCGGTAGAATGAGGGTGAATACGGTACGAGTTAGCGGGTGGCGGACCGTTAGTTCCTTTGTTGAATAACTGTTATTCGGTAGTTTTATTGTTTTATTATTTTACTGTTTGGTGTATAGGATAATTGTTTGTTTAGTTATCTAATACAATTTGTCTGTGTCAACTGCAAAATACCAGTGGCGTACTTGCTAACATGTCCAAGCGGTCTAACCCTAACCGTGACGCCCCCAGGCCTCCTCCGACATCAGAAGTGGGATAAGGACTGCAAGGACATTCGGACAGTGAGGACGAAGTGACGGTGCAGAAAATTCCAAGTTGAAATGAAACTCTGTAACGAATCAGGAAGTTAGAACGACAGTTGCTTTTAGCTTCGACAAGTTCGCCAATGCCGTCTACGTCGACCAATGTAAAACTGCCTACATTTGATCCAACCTCGAAATTTGCCGATGCCGAGGGCTGGTGTACAATTGTGGATATGTGGGTGGGCAAATATAACCCTGACGGCATGGTAATGACTCCATCACAAGCCATGAAAGGTGAGCGAGCTAGTTGGATTGTATCCACTAAACCTACTGAAAAGGACTGGACGGCCCTGAAGGCAAAATTTTTGGCAATTTGCGCCAAACCTGTCGATCCTATCGAGCAGTTCTCTGAAGTCGTAAATGGAAAAATGGACGCTCTAGAGGATGCGCCTCTCATCGACGAGGTGCTGCATTCTATGAGGACCGTTCTTGCTCGTTTGAAAAACAGAGAAAGTGACGAGTCATTTGCTGTTCTTGTTGCCTGCTACTGTGGCTTGACTCGCAATGGATTCGTGAGACGAAGATATCAAATTGACCGCCCAACAGATGCCAAGAGTATGCATGTTGCAGGGGAGACTTGGGAAACAACCGACGCTATTTCCCTCCGGTCATCACACTGGATCGAAGCGTCGAGCTGTATCGCCTTCTCCCAAAAATGAGAAAACTGTGCCTTTGTATGGAAAGTGCTACAAATGTGGACGAAGTGGACACCGTACGGAGCAGTGCAAGTGGTCACCGCCTAGGACGTCAAAAGTCATCTGTTATACATGTGGCAAGCCAGGCCATATTTTAACTAAGTGTCCGAATGCCAGCCGAAAAGCTAGGTCTGTGGAGAGGCAAGTTAACACTTGCAAAATGGAAGCATTGCCTGTTGGACAGTTGAAACTTAAATCTGGTGAGATCTTTCCTTTTCTGTTTGATACAGGTTCAGATTGTTCTTTTTTAAAAGAAAGTATTGCCACTCATTTTGATAGTAAACGGTTCAATAATTTAACCACTCTGAAAAGCGTTGGTCATGGCTCTTTCATTTGTAAGTCCCAAATTTTGACAGTAATTGAACTTCAAAGCCTTCTTGTCGAACTGTTATTTTTGTAGTGCCAAATGATTTTATGTCCGCTCAAATTATCATAGGTAAAGATTTGATAGTGCAAAAAAAAATTAAGTTAACTTGAATTCAGATGGTTTATTTTTTTCCCGTAACTTAAAAGTTTAGATTTGCAAACATGAAGCTGTAAATTTCAATCAAATTGAAACTGATTTAACTAGTAATGAAAAGCAAAATTTAGTAAAACTTTTGTGCAATTACCGAGATCACTTTGTGGTACATGTACCTTCAGGACGAGTGAACACTGGTAAGTTGGAAATTCGTTTAAAAGATCCAACTAAATTTTTTTCAAAGACAATATCGATTGGCACCCGCCGAGCATGAAATTGTGAGAAATGAAATAGCAAAATTGCTCAAAGTTAATATTATTAGGCCTAGTCGTTCACCTTTTTCTAGTACTATTATTTTAGTAAAAAAAAAAAAAAAAGAAAAATGGTCCAGATGGCCTTTATGTAGGTTAACGCAAACGTAATGCCAACACCGTACCTGATAAGTATCATTTACCACTTATCAGTGATTAAATTAATCGATTACATAAATCATACTATTTTTCGTCTCTTGATATGGCATATGGTTTCCATCAGATTCCTGTACACACCAACTCTGTAGAAATGACAGCATTAATTTGTTACATTTTTATCATTTCCTTTTGCGAAATATTTTATAGTATTCTCAGACTGCAACTCGCTCAAATCGTCCCGTACAAAACGTGACCTGACCCTTCACGCACATCGCTGGTGGGCATTTTTACAAGATATCAATTTCCATATAATTTACCGTGAAGGCAAACATATGAACCACGCAGATTTCTTTTCAAGAAACGCCATTCATTATGTCAAACAAGGAAGGGACCGTTTCGAGTGCACCTAATTGTAAACGTAATAATTCACCTAATCTAGTACAGGCTATTGACCTATAGGGATTGGCTTACTGTAGCACACGACAGTTTTGTAAAACTAACCGTGCCCTTGGTGCTAATGAACTAGACCCAGATGTCCCTAAAACATATGATATCCGAAATAATGCTTTGCTTCGTAAAATTGTGAGAAACTGTTCATGTTATTTACCGGTTGTCCCAAGATCCATGATTTAGTCACTAATAAATCATGTGCATATTAATTTAAAACATTCCAGATAACAAAAAAAAAAAAAACTAAATAAAATTTATGAACTTTATTGGTTTCCTAAAATGTCACGAACTGTTAGAAAATTTGTTGATAACTGCCTAATTTGCAAAACTTCTAAAAAATAAATCGGAAAAGCTCAAGTTAAAATGTGTCCAATTCCTAAAACTTCGCAAAGATGGCATACCATTCACGTAGATATTTCTGGAAAGCTGTCTGGCAAAAGTGACAATAAAAAAAATACGTATTTGTAATTATAGACGCCTTTTCTAAATTTGGTGTACTATACCGTATTCGTTTTTAAATGCAGAAACTGCTGTTAGTTGTTTAAAAGAATTTACCTATTTATTTGGCGTGCCATCACGTATAATTTGTGTTAAAGGTAAATGTTTTACTAGTAGTGAATTTCGTAGGTGTTGTTCTAATTTTAATATTGACCTGCATTTCATTGCCCATGGTACAAGCAGAGCGAATGAACAGATCGAAAGAGTTATGCAAACACTGAAAAATACATTGACTATTGTTGAAACGGAAAATGATCGAAATTGGCAAGACAGTTTAGGTGAAGTTCAATTAGCTTTAAATTGCACAAAACATAAAGTTGCTGATTTTAGCCCTGCTGAACTTTTATTTGGAATGTCAATCCGTTCCCTAGAGTTAAAAAAAAAATCACTTATAATAAAGACGATGTTGCCGATAAAAGTCGCTCTTTGTCGGAACTCCGTGAAGTTGCTAGTAAAAATATTGCAAAGGCAATAGAAGTGATGCAGATAGGAAAAATGTAGGAAAAGCTATTATTAGGCCCTTCTCAGTGGGTGATTTTGTTTTTAGTAAAACAAATGAGAGAATGATTTCTAAACTTGACCGTAAATTTAGAGACAGAATTTTGGTTAATGATCGATATGAAGTAATTAAGTCTACAGATAAAGGCAAAGGTAGAGTGTTCAAATTTGCACATAATCAGCTTAGTCGTGTACCAGAGGGGTAAGGTGAAGTCCCAGTTGATTTAGAGTCTGACAAAGAGGGTCAGAATGAGCCTGTGTCGGCGGAAAATTAATAGCAATAGGTAAATTATTATTTTTATCATGATACTGAGTATATTTTAGATATGTCGATCCCGGTGAGTCCGGATGAGGCACAATGTGTTGCCGCTGAAGTTGATCCCGGTGAGTCCGGATGAGGCACAATGTGTTGCCGCTGAAGTTGATCCCGGTGAGTCCGGATGAGGCACGATGTGTTGCCGCTGAAGTTGAGCCCGGTGAGTCCGGATGAGGCATGATGTGTTGCCGCCATAGTTGATCCCGGTGAGTCCGGATGAGGCACAATGTGTTGCCGCTGAAGTTGATCCCGGTGAGTCCGGATGAGGCACGATGTGTTGCCGCTGAAGTTGATCCCGGTGAGTCCGGATGAGGCATGATGTGTTGCCGCCATAGTTGATCCCGGTGAGTCCGGATGAGGCACAATGTGTTGCCGTCGAAGTTGATCCCGGTGAGTCCGGATGAGGCACGATGTGTTGCCGCCATAGTTGATCCCGGTGAGTCCGGATGAGGCACGATGTGTTGCCGCCATAGTTGATCCCGGTGCGTCCGGATGAGGCACGATGTGTTGCCGCCATAGTTGATCCCGGTGAGTCCGGATGAGGTACGATGTGTTGCCGCCATAATTGATCCCGGTGAGTCCGGATGAGGCATGATGTGTTGCCGCCACAGTTGATCCCGGTGAGTCCGGATGAGGCACAATGTGTTGCCGCTAGAGTTGATCCCGGTGAGTCCGGATGAGGCACAATGTGTTGCCGCCGAAGTTGATCCCGGTGAGTCCGGATGAGGCATGATGTGTTGCCGCCAGAGTTGATCCCAATGAGTCCGGATGAGTCACGATGTGTTGCCGTCAAAGATGATCCCGAGAGTCCAGATGAGTCACGATGTGTTGTCGCCAAAGATGATCCCGGTGAGTCCGGATGTAGGATGATGTGTTGCCACTAAAGTCTATCCCGGTGGATCCGGATGAGACTAGATATATCGCCGCCCTTTATGTTGATTCCGGTGGGAATCCCAGTAAATAAAGTTGCTTCGTCAGGATGAACGAGCGGTGTTGATATAAACGACATTCATTTCCGTTTCAGGTGTTCACCTTTAGGATGAGTGCCCGAGGACGTGCACGATGTCAGAATGGCCGTGTCGGCGCCACCGAAGATAATTTATCCACGCCTATGGTCCCTCGATACCAGCAACAGCACTCTGCTGTCACAGCTAAGTTATTATGTTAATATAAATATTGATAGGTTTAAGTTATTGTGTTAATATAAACATTGACACGTTTGTTTGGCTTAAGCAATGATTATTTAAGATTTGAAGCATAGGAACACGCGGAGGGAATCCGAAGTGAACGGAACGAAGCCAGCTAGCTCGGCAAGGGTGTGCGGGCACTGTATGAGTACCTGCGGTAGAATGAGGGTGAATACGGTACGAGTTAGCGGGTGGCGGACCGTTAGTTCCTTTGTTGAATAACTGTTATTCGGTAGTTTTATTGTTTTATTATTTTACTGTTTGGTGTATAGGATAATTGTTTGTTTAGTTATCTAATACAATTTGTGTGTGTCAACTGCAAAATACCAGTGGCGTACTTGCTAACATGTCCAAGCGGTCTAACCCTAACCGTGACGCCCCCAGGCCTCCTCCGACATGCATTTAAATGAAAACTATCCACCCTAAATAAATTTGGATATATTGATTTTTGCAAAAAATGCAAGAAAATGTCAAAAAAAGAAGAGCACATTTCCAGTCCTTCACTCCCAGAGCCACCCCTACATTTTTTAAATGGAACATCCCATATTTTAAAACAAAAGAAGGTTTAGTGCCATATCCCCCAAGCTGCATAATTGTTTCTTTTTTTGGGGGATATGGCACTAAACCTTCTTTTGTTTTATTTTGAACCCCAATAAATCTATCTTGTTTTATTTGTATGTGCCAGGTGAAAATGAGCAGTACACATAGGGCTCTGTGTGTTGACTGTGCTCATCGAGGCCCCAAATGTGGCACATGGGAACATGAAGACACTAATTGGGTACTGTGTACTGTACTTTCCAGCCTTATTTTAGTTCTTGTTCCTGATCTATTCCATCCTAGATCCAATTCCTTAGCTACACTACGCTGATGAGGGGCAATAACTCCGAAACACGTTTCCGTAGCTGCATCATTGTTTCTTTTTTGGGGGATATGGCACTAAACCTTCTTTGTTTTATTTTGAACCTCAATAAATCTATCTTATCCCATATTTTTTTCAGGTTATTGGTTTCTCCTCAAAGGGTTTATTACAAAAATGTATAATTTGTGAGGTCTACACGGAAAGAAAACTATTCTGTATCAAAGTAATCGATTATTCTTGAATTTTTATACTTGTCACTAGAAAAATATTACTTGGCATGATAAATTATTATTGTTTCAATAATATACCAATTGTAAACCAAGTACAGATATATTTTTGAGTTTCATTAGCGCAAGTCTTTAAGTCAATATAAGCTTGATTCCTTCGAACTATAAGTATGTATTAAATATACTCTTAATAGTATACTTTCGAGTACTGTTAACCGTGAGAGTAAGTATGAGGACATCTTGAAGTAAATTCATATTTAAATGTTTTTCTGGACATAAGAATACTACTCTTGGAATAAAACTACAAACAACTTTGCTGGAAGAATTATACATAGTATTAATCCAATAACTGTTATCCTTGATTGACTACTTACTAATCTCAATGTGAAGTGTTCTAATGTTGGAACAAGTGAATTGCGCAGTGGTGGGAGGTAGAAAGCTATGCCTTTGCCAAACAAAGACGACATACCTTACCTACTACGCGTCGAATTGTGTGTGCTGTACTTTGTTCATAGATGTTGATTATTATGAAATAATTTATATCTGTAAAGATACACTTGAAAAAGAAGTATATGAACATTATGAACTGTTAAATAGATGTTAATGAGTCTACGATGAAAGAGCTATTAGCAAGTTGGGAATTGGAGTCCTTAATTTTAATATTAGAAGGTAAGTTTAATAATTCTGGTTTTACTGCATGCAAGCTATTTTAATTACGTTATACTTTACAAGAAATGAATACACGTCACTATATTGTAGGTGAAAAGGCATTCATCTAAAGTTTAATGGTTGTGTATACATTTCCCAAGTTATTTTCCTTTTTGATAATATTTGCTTGTGTATTATATACAATCCATAGTCAAGATCCGCATTTTTATTGTAGTGGCGTTTTATTATACAATACATATACAGGGTGACTGGTAATCCGGCTTATTCCTTTGAGGGTGGGTTAGTAGAACTCATTTGCAATTGGTTTAGAGATCTTATAGTTTTTGAGATATTTTATTGATTATTAATGAAAAAATTAATAAAAACTTTTTTTAATATTTCAGTTTACTGCGTTAGTTTACATAGTTATGTAACAAAAATTAGGTTAAATACTTTGTTTTTCGAATGAGGTTTATATGAAGTTTTAAAAACTATATTTTACTTCCATAAATAATACAAAAATACTAGGTACAGGTAGAGCATCCATTGTTTTCAAATTAAAGAGATACAGGGTGTTTCGAAAAACATGTGCCATCGCATAAACGGAGATTCTACACTCAAAAATAAGACAAATATACCTAATTTCTATCAACATAGGTCCATTTTTGCTTCGTTTCTGAGATATTGAAGTTTTATTTTTCTTTGCGTTAACTGTAAAAAAATATATACGCCACTGATTTTTTTTTAGTTTTTGATGGCCTAATTATGTAGAAAGTTAATTATCGAAAAAATGTCACCTCTTGACGTTTTTTAGATATCGGCATGGTATAGAAGATGAATGTAATTTTTAAAGTCTTTTTAAGTCTATTAAAAGAAAATAATAAAATAATGCTATTAAGTACCCTACATAAAAAAATTGCATTTATCTCCTACACGAAACCTAAATCTAACAAAAATCAAGAGGTGACTTCTTTTCAACAATTAACTGTCTACATAACTGTGCTATCTAAAACAAAAAGAAGTCAGTGGCATATATATTTTCTTCACAAATTTACCCGAAATAATAATAAAACTTCACATTCTGCATTTCAAGTACCAAACAGCAATGGATTCATGTTGATAGTAACTATTTGTCTTATTTTTGAGTTTGAAATCTCCGCCTAAGCGATGACACATGTTCTTTGAAATACATAAGGGCAAGGGAAGCTTCTAAAAAAAAATAAAAAAAATATCTCAAAACTGTTAGGTTTTACATTATACATGTTATAGTTAAATCATTTGCAAATGCGGTGACTTACCAGTCGAGCACCCTGTTATGTACCCATATATAACATTATTAATCAATGACTTTCTGAGGTCATTGATATTAATTTATTATCAGTGTAGGATTAAAGTTCTTTGTTCTTGCCAAAAAAGCTAAGCTAACATATTAATTATTATGTATTTTAGCTGCCTATTTACAGTTTGTATTATGCATGCAAATTTTGTGAATATTCAAATGGGCTTAAAAATTTCAGTTTCATATGTACAAAACTTGTTATGCCATACCTGTTTGAAAGTTCGAGCATACTTTTCTATTATATAGTTAGCTGCAATAATTTATTTAAATTATTTATACTTTAATAACATAAATAATTGTTTTCTAGGTTAAGAAAATTAACTGACATTGGACAATTTACTGGAAATATCAGAAGAACAGATTATAGAACTTATTCCTCAAATCGGAAAGAGAATAAAATTCATAAAACACTTAAAAGCACATAAAGAAATAATGTGCCTTCCTGTGGTAAATTTCAAGTCTCATATACAGTGTGTTCACGAATGGACTTATATACTTGTACAATTTTTTGGTTGTGGTTTCTTAATAAAACGTTATTCTTCATAAAAACTTGTCCTTAGCCAATTCCAGAAATTCAAATTTGATTCAAATATTTTATCAGTTTTATTTAAATATTGTCTGAACGTTATTCGTGGCATTCTCTAAATTTTTCCTTTTTTGGAACTTACTACCACATGAATAATTCTTCGTTATCTAAATATAGTTAGTTGCCCAGTATGTTACTGAAAAAATAAACCTCTGCGCATGTGACTTTACGTCAAAAGAGTAGTCAGAGGGTGTTTTTTGATAACTAATATGAGACAAAAAAATAATAATATAATTCCTTAACGTTTCAAAAAACACCCTCTCTAACTAATCTTTTAATGTAAAGTCACAAGCGCATAGGTTTATTTTTCCAGTAACATACTGGGTAGCTAACTATAGTTTTTAGATAACGAAGAATTATTCATGTGGTAGTAACTTCCAAAAAAAGGAGGAAAATAGTTTTATTTAAATAATACAATTGTTGAACGAAATGAAATTTATCCTTACATTAAGTGGTAAATGGTTGAGTTGCATAGACTTTTGTTTTCAAGTACCCCCGCAAAAAAAGTCTAAAGGAGTTAAATCTGGTTACCTAGGTGACCACTCCATCATCGGACATCTTCTGCCTATCCAACGATTAGGGAATGTATCATTAAGAAATTGACGGACAGTCACAGCAAAATAATGGAGTGCTCCATCTTGTTGAGATGCAAGGAGGTTTTCAGAAGAAGTCTAATTGTTTTCTATTATTTGGATAATTTGTGGATCAACTGCTTCTCTAAATAATTCCAAATAAGATTCACTATTTAAATTTCCCCTTAATAAAATATCTGATGTGGCCAGCACATAACTTTCTTATACAGTATATATATCATCCTGATCTAAAAAAATCATTCTATTTAATTCCTCACTTATCTCAATTAAATTTTAATAGCGACCTTGAAATGTTTCATTAAAATTTTTAAATAATTAATTATCAGTGTCATTCGATACTGTCAATAATAATTCATGTCATATATTTTATTAATTTGTTGTTATTGACATTGACATTTTTGTAACAAAATTAGACCTTTCAAATGTCAAATTTATCCTAACCCCATTTTATGAGGCCAAATGTGTAAAATATTTTTTTTTCATAAAGTTATGTTTTTTCATTATAATTCGTCGAGATTCGTCCAGAAATGAAATATTTTTTTCCCGAAATTGTATCATTTTTCTTCTTTCATTCATTATGTCTCTTCTGGTGGTACCACATTCAGCAAATTTAATGTGTCACCTAAAATGTTGTTGACATCTTAACTGCCAAATTTGGGAAGTCTCCCATTAGTATTTTTTGAGTTATCGCGGATACACACACACATACACACACATCCACACACACATCCACACATACACATCCACACACACATCCACACACACACACATCCATACACTCATACCGTCAGACATCATTCGGAAAACAGTCAGAATGGATTCAGAAGGGTTCCTTATATTAGGTATAAGTATAAGAAAGTAAAAAGGGTCCAACAATATGATCTCCTAGGATGCCACACCAAACATTAAATTTTTGAGGTCTTTGAGTATAAAATTCGCGCATTACATGTGGATCAGCCTCAGATCAATATCTGCAATTATGTCTATTGACTAATCGATTGATAGAAAATTTACATCATCGGTTCTAGGTCTATTTATAAGAAAATGTGTCCCTCTCTTTTCTCTTTCTCACATGTTTTTGCGTTTTTTGCAAAACTCAACATATCCAAATTTATTTAGGTTGAAGAGTTTTTATAGAAATGTATAATTATACTGAGGAGGAACATATATCTAAAAACATACAAGGTGTCCCATTTAAAAAAATTTGAGGTATATTCATCAAGACACAAATTCATAGCACATACGAAAACTTGATGGAATATGCCAGGGATAAATTTTTTTAAAAAATTTTCCAGCTGTATTTTGAAGAAAAGGAAGTTGGTTTAAAAGCAGAATTTTTAGCTGATCATTGAATATATTAATTTTTTATATCGTTTATTTGTTTCCCAATAAAAAAAGTATAAATAAATAAATATATGGCTTTTTTTTATCAACAAAAATTTTTGCACGTGACTCTTTTTTGTTAAATTTTAGCTAGCATTCTTAAGACTTAGTGTCAGTCTCCTTAAATAGCAACAAATATAAATAATCATTCTCTAAAAATAAATTTGATGGAATGGTATTAAAAAAAATGTGTAATTAAAAAATAACAATGCTACACCGAATATACGTAAAAACCATTAGATACCTATATTATTTATGATCACATTACTCATCTTCATTGAATTATTTAATAATAATAAGTGTATGAATATTCAAATTGAACACATGCAAGTAGTAAATGCCTTAAATAATCAATACCGGGCTTCCCAGTTCGCAGTAAATTTTTTTATTTTATGACACAAACCATATTGCTTTTTATGCTTTGTACATTAATCAAATTATGAAAAAGAACGGTTTGGAATAATTTTATGTAACTGAATGGTTATTTGCGTTAATTATATGGTGTATTTATCGTGATTATACCTTACTCATTTAATATATAATGGTGTTAATAAGTATATGTGCAAATTAATTTAAACTTTGAGAAATCGTAGTGTTATAAAAATATTTACTCTGGGTTGGTAATTCAGTTATGAAATGTTTATTTAATTAACATTATTTTTTGCACTTTTATTTACAAAACCATTTCATTTGTAAACTATTAACAAATCACAAAAAGTATGTACCGAGTGTTCTATTTGTATCGTATCGAATCGAGAATGCGAACAAATTGTCAATTTCCACAAATGTGTTTTATTCGCCCGAGAAGCAACGACACACTATACAGGGTGTTTCACCAGGAACAGCATCGATCGATATAGGGAAAAGTACGCACCAGAAATTTTGAAAATTTAGGGAGCTACTAACGGCATTGTGGCCAATGAAAACTAAAATAATTAGAAGCATGTAGCACTTCCGGTTATACCGGAAATCGATACCAACTTGCTTATTATAAATGGAACACCCTATATATTTTAGGGTTTTCGAAAAGATCATAAAATTCAGTCAAAAACATCCACCCTATGCCTAAACCCGGCTGTTTCAGAGATATTTGACATTTAAAAAAAATTTTGACAGGTGTAATGGTTTACAATAACTTTTATAACTTCATTTGCTTTTTGGCATGCAGAAACACCATAAGGTGAGCTACGCTCTACAATTTAAAGACATTCAATAATTATATACCAAGTGTTCCATTTTTGACTTTGACGTTTTGAACAATTATTAAATTAAATGGAATCATGTTTTTACTTGATTTTATCCTAGCTATTTTAGTTTATGCAAAGTATCTTCAATCCAATTAATAGGCATATTACAGTGTTTAGTGTTATTTTCCGTTTTTGTGGATATCTAGTAACAAATGTACTACAAGTTCTTCATGTTACTTTATCACATTCTCCATAAATAATAAACAAATTCAAAAAGTCTTCGTGGGTGTAATTTAAACGCGGTGGCATTTTTTGACATAAGAGAATGATTGACATTACTGATTGTTTCTAATCAGTGCTAATTTGATAAAATTTTTACTAAAAATTCTTGAATTTCTAAGGAAAAAATGCTTATATCAGAACAAAAGGATTTTAATTATACATACTTGATGTAAAAAAATATAGGGTGTTCAATTTGACAAGCAAGTTTTCGCGGTTTGAAGTTTACAAAATGTAACGTCAACAATGG
This sequence comes from Rhamnusium bicolor, assembly GCA_029963845.1. Lineage (NCBI taxonomy): Eukaryota > Metazoa > Arthropoda > Insecta > Coleoptera > Cerambycidae > Rhamnusium > Rhamnusium bicolor. Next base: position 198,381 of record JANEYF010004025.1, on the reverse strand, counting down.
AATACTTAGTATACTATTATTGAATTTCTTTAAACTGTCCTTAGGGTCTCTCGGCGTGCCAAAAAGCAAATGAGTATCTTTTACACGAAGAAAGCTATAAAGGTTATTGTAAATCATTACACCTGTCAAAATTTTTTAAAATGTCAAATATCTCTGAAATGGCTGGGTTTAGGCATAGGGTATTCTAGTTAAAACAAGCAAGTTGGTATCGACTTCCGGTATAACCGGAAGTGCCAGATGCTTGTAATTATTTTAGTTGGATTGACCACACTGCCATTAGTAATTCCCTAAATTTTCAAAATTTTCTGGTGCGTACTTTTCCATATATCGATCGATGCAGTTCCTGGTGAGACACCCTGTATATAAGTAATTTTTAATTTGTGCATGTATTTTACGGTCCAAAGCCCTGAGCATACACACGGGGGTGTGTACTGTGTACCATATGCTCAGCTAAATGGTATTCCCCATATCTTCTCGCACTCACGGTAAAAGTAAATAGGTCTGTACTTTGGTATATTTTTGTTTCACAGTTTTTTAAATAATGGAAAATTTGTAAGAGATAACTAGTTTAGTGTAGTTTAGTATTAATTAAAAATAAAAGATTTAATTGCTATGTGATTTATACCCTTAGATGCGCATCTATTAGCAATTATCTACGTACTTTAAGTTTTATATTAGTATTATTATTTGACATTTATATTGAAAGGCTGGCCTCACTTAAAAAAATAATTTAATTAGTTTCAAATGTAAACTTCCTTAAGCATTATTATTTTAACAAATTTGCAATGGTATATAAATTCTGTTTTTTCACTATGGAATTAATCCACTAGTGTTTTTTACATAAAGCTTCAAGACCATTATTGAACATTTAAGTTGATTTACAAAATTAAAGTAGTCGGAACTGCAGATAAATGGCGATGTGATTACCACATAATTTTTTAATACCGTCTATTAAATTTTGCGATCTGGTGCCAAGATAATAATTTAAAAAATATTTGAAATTTGCTCTTTGTATTGCAGTATCTATACATAAGATGTTTATGATTCATTTTTTTACATAGTTATATCGGGATTCTTCTCTATAGTCTGTTTCTTTTTGACAGAGGGAATGAATCACTGAAAGGAAACTCCATGAGCGATCCATGTCATGAAAATATATGAAAAACGAAGTTAAAATTTAACTTTTCATTGTTATTATGTTTTAATATTAAATATATTATAATAAATCACATTGTACTTGAAAACTATTACCTACTTTAAAAACTTCTTAGGTATTGTGTTATGTATTATTGATTATCCTTTTTCTTCGTTAAAGATTTATAATACCATTTATAACACTGATGTAGGTTTCCATGAAACACCAAAACACCGTATACTGCAATCGACGCGCCTTTCGCCATTCAAGTTGGCATCATCTGGAGATGACTAAAACTGAGTTTTCCCCAGATGATGCCAACTTGGTTGGCAAAACGCGCGTCGAGTGCAGTATGTGGTGTTTCGTGGAAAACTAGATCAGTGTTATCTTCACATGAAAGATTCCAATACACTTCAGGGCAATTCATGTAAATAAAAGTACTTAATCGTTCGAACTAGGCATTTTGTCAACAATAATTTAATAACACCTGAAACTGAAGAAAACCTAATGGGTCACCATTACACATTAAACATTAAAAATGGTTACCAAACCCATCTAGAAGGTTGGTCCACAGGACTAAAACCACCATCGAAATAGAAGGTGGTTAATTAGCATTTCAATGAAATCATATTGGTGATCAAAAAGATATGAATGCAGATGTTTTTAAGGATTATTTTGAACAAATATTGGAAACTGCGCGACTTGGTAATAGTAATGGACATTATGGACAATGCTCTACACTTGAGAAAAATTGGAGAGATACCAACATGTTCTTGACGAAATTGTTGAGCGACTTTAAGAAAAATAAATACATTTTGGAGAAAGAACTATTAGATATACTAAATTTAAATTAACAATGTGTTACAAAATATATCATCGACATTATTGCAAAAAGCTTGATATTAAGCTTGTTCCAACAGGCAGGTCGGAACAGTTCCGAATTTGATTTCCATATGAGGAGCTTGTTTTCCAAATGAAATTTCTGACAAAACATTTATTGAGATATAGATGTTATTCAACTCGTTTTAATGACCTCTTTTAAAAACCGTATATTTATTTTAGCAAAGTGCAATTTCTGTGATTTCAAATACATGATAAATATAGGGGGCATATTTTTTTAGTTACAGAAAATTATGCAATTATTCCTAAAAAAAGTGTTTTCAGAAATTGCGTTTTGAAAATAACCTCATATATTATTGATCAATATACAAGACCTATTCTGATTTAGTTAGTCCAGGTGATGGAATACAGTTCAAGGCTTGAACTGTATTCCACCACCTACACCAATCAAATCAGAATGTCAAATTCGGAACCATCCTAGATTGCCCGTTGGAACAAATCTATTATTACTGTATTTTGACTTAGAATTAGTGTGTCGTAAAATTCTTCCCTCGCAAGGCCGCTTTAGGGCTAAGGGCGTTCAATTTTAATTTAAAATTTATTAGTTTCAAAATTTTTTACCAGTTTTGTTGACTGGCTCAGTTAGTATTCCATTCATTAATATGTTTTGGCTATGCTCACTTATTTTAATTATCATATACGCTTTGTTGTGCTATTATAGTTTTAATCGCATATTTTATTGCTAATGGTAACTGACTTCTCCATAAAGAGCTTGACTGATAATACACATTAACAATGCTTCACCATACCTCATCCATAAATTTAATGAGTGCATATAAAGGTAAAAATATGCAACCTTAATGTTCTCTTAGTAATGATATTTTAATGGGTATCTTCTATTGCATTTTCATCAAACTGCATAAAAACGTCAATTATTTCGTTGCATTTGTGTGCAATCCATGCATTTACCTCACACGAGCCTACACTTGACCCGAATGCTCATTACCATAACAAAGAGGCCGCCATATGCATTCGTAGTCAGATGACTGATGTCAGATTATGTGATCTGATTATAGACCGTATGTGACCGATCTAAAGAATGTTGATTTGGATACACAGGGGGCTTGGTCAGAATTGATCAATGATGTATAGCCGTATGTGACCGATAGCAGAATAGACAAAGTAACATTGTAAATCACGTTTGTAAAGATCATGTAGGTAAGGAAAGCCTCGCATTAAAGAGATTTGTATTTTGATTTTTACATATATGCATATCGTCATATTATGATTCAACAGTGGTAAATCGGAAAATTATAATCATATTCCTTTGTTACTGATTGCGTCCAACTGTCATAGCATGGAATACGGGAAGTGAGGACATCCTGGCCTACATAGATAGTTACATCCCATATTAAAATTTATCGCTCTAAAATCTGGATCCCAGAAACTGTAAATATGTTATAATAGACCATTTGTACGCATTTGCAATGTAAGGGGTGGACTATCTATGTATATTTAATGTATTATAGCCGTGATCCACGTATGATGACAAGATCATTCACAATGATCATCGAATATGCGCTATCGAGGCATTAGATATAATTTTATAACTTAATTTTTTTATTTAGTGCATAAAACATATTTGTAAAGTGAAATGAGATGTATTTATTTAAAATAAGTGTAGTTTGCCTTATAACACTTTTTCGAAAAGTGCTTAGTTTCCGAGATACGGGGTGTTACAGTTTTTTTTTATCAAGAAATGTTTTCACCTCATAAAATATGCATCTTCCAATAAATTTATTTTATATTTAAGGGTTGGTCATTTTAGGTTACAGCTAAAAGAATTATAAAAAAGTGTCCTCCAGTGGCGCACATACATAGAACATGTACCGCTTTTTTATTTAACAACTTACGTACCTCCATGAATCCTCAACAAAAATTTATCATTTTGGAATTCTCCAAAGTTGTATTAGATAAACGTGTGTTGTTAATTTTCGGTAATTTTGATAGTTTTTGAATAGAGTCCCAAAGTTCTTTTGCATAGCTCATTATCGCTTATTTTCAATTTATTAAAAAACTATGAAAAATATTGAAAATTTACAAAATGCGAGTTTTTCTAATGAGACTGGAGAATCTAAATATGAAATTTTTTGTCGAAAATCCTTGGACGTATAAGTAAATATCTGACGTGGCCAGCACATAACTTTCTTCTACCAATATGTATCATCCTGATATAAAAAAATCATTCTATTTAATTCATCACTTACCTCAATTAAATTTTAATAGCGTATCTTGAAATGTTTCATTAAAATTTTTTAAATAATTAATTATCAGAGTCGCTTGATACTGTCAATAATAATTCATGTCATATATTTTAATAATTTCTTATTGACATTGACATTTTTGTAACTAAATTAAACATTTCATATGCCAAACTGTTAAATTTATTCTAACCCCATTTTATGAGGTCGAATGTGGAAAAAAAATCAGTTTACATCAACTTTATTTAAGTACTTGGAAAATATATATTATTGACTTGATATAGTAGACATGATTTATAATCTTTCATCAAGAATATATTTTTTTTGTAAAAGGCAAATACAAAAAAAGTTTGGGCCCCGTGGACCTCTTCTCAGCTGGCCAATTTTGCTCATCACCGAATTTATCATTGTCTTTTTTGAGTTATCGCGGATTCACACATACACACACACTTTTACACACTCACACTTACACACACACTTTACACACACACACTTTTACACACACACACTTTTACACACACACACACTTTTACACACACACACTTTTACACACACACACTTTTACACACACACACTTTTACACACACACACACACACACACACACACACACACACACACACACACACACACACACACACACACACACACACACACACACACACACACACACACGCACGCACGGACGCACCGACAGACATCATTCGGAAAATAGCCAGAATGGATTCAGGAGGATTCAAAACGTATATATCAATCAAAATCTCGAGGTCGAAAAAAATCACGATTACTATACTTTCTTACATAATTCTAGAAATATTTAAAATGGATTAAGGACTGTTAAAGACATATGTATACATTCAAATGATTGTTACTTCCTTATACTATATGTATTTATAAGTAGAGTTCGGATACCAGCGAGTCATGACATCAATAACAGAGCCAGCGCATGGGAATATTTGTTATTTTAGCAATTAAAATCAAATAAATATTTGTTATTAATTTATATACCAATTAAAATCAAATATTTTTGAAGCTATTACCGCAAACTAATAGCTTTCGGTGGCTTACCTTGTAGTGTGGAAGTTCTAAAAATGACTAGTGGAGGTGGTAAAGTGAAAGTATATTGTCAATAGCAATTTACACCAATAATTTTTTCGATGCACTGCAAACATGCATTATTGCTCCGGTATTATTTCTTACAAGAGAAGTATATCATTAAAACTTGCTCCATATGTTCTGCTGTTAAAATCCTCTGCCTGTCTGCAGAAATCCATTTATATGTTGGAAACAAACGTTTGTTCTCGACATTATTGTTGCGTATTTAAAGTAAGAGAACATTCGTAAATGCGCCATATTTATTTGAGCTCTAAACAATTCATTTATTTGCACTGTAGTAGGTCTACTATTCGATGACCTGTGAAAACCAGAATTGTTGTGTAAAACACTCTAGTTTTGTGTTTTTTGTTTACGTGTTCACCGGTATCTCCAGATAATTGAGGTATATTGTCAAAGATCGATTATGGTAAATTGTCCTGTTTGTAGTTGACCATTCAAGTTCTTCTATAGCGAGAGAGATTCGTGAAAAGCTTGAGTGTATAAATTCTAAATATTTTTAGATACTGGGATCCACAACAGCTTCTTGAGCATCCAATTGTAAAGGGTATTTCAATAAAAGCGCAATATTTTAAAGTTCAATAAAACATGGTTTTCTGTAACAAAGTATTGAAATATTTATTGAGTTATAATGTAGACATTTGGGAGTTATGTATGGAACAACACATCGTGCACGATGACGAATCGATGTCCCTGGACTCTCGGCTATGCTCTCGCGAACTGCCGTGATATTTTGTTCTGAACGACCTCTACGAGCTCGTCTCGTGTGTTTCGCATCACTAACTGAACCAGTACTTTCAAATTTTTCGATTATTCTTTTCACAGTAGATGAATGAGGAACATTATTTCGACGGAAAATTGGACGCACTTTGCGAATCCTGGCAATCAAACTTTCATCATTTTGGTAATAATGTATAACAATCAGGACGCGTTGTTCTATCTTGTAATGCTCCATGTTTACTAACTCCCGTCTGTCTCCTATCGACCTGGCATGTTATAATCTTGTTACGTCATGGCAGCCAAAGTGGCGCGCAATTCAAATCTTGCGCTCTTATTGAAACAGATTTAGTACGACTTTTTTTATATCGTCTAAGTTTCTGTAGTAATACGACGCTGCGTTTAGCCAAATGCCCCCATCTTGTCAGTGTACGCTGTGGTGGTAGTGGCGTATTGGGTAGAAGTTCGTAAAATAATTGCATAAGTACATATGTACCATACCCATCAGCTTAAAGTCACCATCTTCTGATATGCTCCCTTTCTAGTACTATTTGTAGTGAGGCGTGCCAGAAAAAAGAGCATATCGGAAGGTGGCGGCTTTACGCAGGCAGCACCGGCGGGGAAGTATTGCATAACATTCTGGCTGCGCGAATAATGCAAACGCTAATTCTAATATACCTATCTAAAATCATTGATTTTTAGAGTATATTCGAATGTCTATGCAACTAAATAATACGAAAACGTTTTATATTATTTGTTCCAGTTTTTTAGTGTAATGTAAGATTTGTTTGGCTCTCTCTATATAAATTGGTTTTTGAGCCACCTTACATGGACACTTGACGTGGCGCATGCGCCGGAGAAAATGGAAGATGGCGAATGTATGGCGAATGCAAACACGTCGTATGTTTTTTATGTTTTGTAAAACAATTTGTTATCAACGCAGTTGTATTCAGAAGCAATAAAAATACAGCAAAAACTCAACCGACTATCATTTACATTATTAAACGAAATTTGATTTATATATAATGAATGAATGAAATGCATAAACGAATTAATTTTTATATGATTATATAAAAATTTGTACAATATAAACAAATTCACTTGACATAAACTTGCCTTGCGTATCAAGATTCCTGCAGACGCCACTGGAATGACTCACCGATATCCGAACTGTATTTATAAGACATTAGAAACTAAGTAGCAGTTCTTTTTTTCCTCCAAGGAATGGTTAGGATTGCATCACAAACGAGAGAATCCATCCCTTTTTGTTACCAACAAATTGTAGATATATTGAAGTAAATTATTTCTGGTACATTATTTTTTTTTTGCATTTAAACTAAATCGAACCTTTTAAATAAGAATGTTTGAATTATTGCATTTCCTAATATACAGTTCATGCCATATTATCGAGCATGTTTATGATATACTGGGTAGTTTATAATTAGAGACGATGTAGCATTTAAAAAATACATCCTAAATATCTTCAATCGGCTTACTAAAATTATTAATTGAAGAGCTGGATTTTTTATAGGAACAGAAATGTTTCCCAACATCCGTTGTCTTGAAATGTGCAGCCCTCTCTCATACAACAAGGTTAATTTAGGGATACAGGGGTGTTTAATACTAAAAATTAAAATGCAGTAATTACCATATTCATGGTTTAATCATATTTGTTGTATTAATTTAAAAAATTATTCGTGCGTTTGTTTTAAATTTGTGGTTCTAAATTTATAATTTTTAATTCTCACCGATCAAAGTTATCTTTTATTTCATATAAATAATAAAAATGCATAAGTATAAGTAAGTTAATAAGTTATCTTTTATATATTTTGATTTTCATTAATTAAAATCAATAAATGCAATTAAGTAAATAATATACTGCTAATATTCTATATAAATACATTTTATTTAGGGTATAGAACAATTTTCTCAGATTATTGTTGTGTTCCTTAAAAATGCTTCTAACATACGCCACTGGTTTATGGCTCAAAATAGAATAAAGATAAGTCGATGCAGCACTAGGATGCCAAACAGGATTTGCACACTCTTATACATCGAAACGGCGGCTTTGTAAAAGAATAAAAAATATTGTGTTATTTTCTTATAATCAATCGTAATAGGTGGCAATCCCATGGAGAACAATACGCTGCATTTGCTGTCGGCTATGAGTCTTGCACTGCTGCTCTTGCTGTAATTATTAAAATAAATAATAACTGGGCTGGCGTTCCATATTTATTTATAGGCGCTTTATATGGTGATAGCAATAAATTTATTCCTGCAGAAATATGGGGCAAGCCTATATTCCATTAAAAAAAATAAGTGTACTTAACAAAAATATTAAATGGTGATCACTGAAAATTTGGTTCCATAGAATATAAATATTTACTTAAAAATGAAATATTTAATAGTTTCTATATCTTAAGAAACTATTATAGATTTGCCCGTATAAAAGATATGTGCAACTATTACTGCGCATACTTCGAATCATCTCATAAAATTGCTACAGACACCCACATAATATGTGCACACAATAATGTGTGCAAAAATATAAATACAACAAATTTGAAGAAAAATAGTACAACAGATCAATAATTGCAAAAAAGGAAAAAAAATATGTTAATTATAATTATAATAGTAAATCATGTATTAATGAAATTTTATTAGGTCTTTAAGCAGCATAATTTTTATCTTCTTTTTAAAATCATTAGAAGATAATGCTTTTAATTCAGGAGGAATTTTATTATAGTATTTAGGAGCATAATATGAGAACGAACTTTGGAAAAGAGAAGTTCTGGGTATAGGTATTGTTAGCAAACCTTAATGCCTGATCTTAATATTGTGTACATCTGCCCTGAAAGTGATTTTGTTTACCAGGTGTGAAGGCAATTCAATTTTGCAAATTCTGTGAAATAGATAACAAATATGTAAATCTAAAAACAAATTAAGTTCCTCTTCTTGGTAAAAGTTTAAAATATAGAGTGGAATGAAATATCATAACTGAAAATTTTTTGCTAATTGTTATTTACTAACTTTAAATGAGCTGGCTACCCTGACGACGCTACGCAAGCAGAAACACGTGTCGGTAGATATTTTAAAGTTTTTAAAGTGAGTGTTCAACTGGTGAGTACCTTTTGTTTTATTTATTTTTGGTTTTACTAGACAGAATAGTTGAAAAAATTTTCAGTTATTATTTTTCATTCCACTCGATATGTAAATCCCTTCTTTGCTGTATGTTCAGCCAGTTTAATTCCTGTAATTTTGAGGAAATGTGACCGTAAAACCTGGGCCTAAAAATAAAACGTATACAAGTATTTTGAATACGTTGAAGACCTGTGATTTCAAAAACATTTAGAAAAGGGCCATATACTGCTTCAGCGTAATTCAAATTTAATAGGACCAATGATTCGCATAATAATAATTTAATAATTATTTTTGACTTGGAGCGGTTTACAATCAAACAAATTTGTTCTGATACAGAAATTAAAGCCTGCAAATCTTGATTTATTTTCATAGATGTATCATAATTTGTTTTCTCAAAAGAATAATAAATTTGGGTATCGTCTGCATTCTTAAAATTTGAAATATATAATGTAAACAACAATGGTCCCAATATAGAACCTTGTGGTACTCCCGAAACAACATCTGTGAAGATAGTTTGTTACCAATCTTAACGCTTTGTTGTCTGAAAACTAAATAATTTTTTAACAGCAAGACTGCATTTCCACCAAATCCCAAGTAATGTAGTATCGTCAGGAGAAGGTCATGGTTGATTCTGTCGAAGGCTTTTGAATAATCAAGTAAGACGAAGATAGTTAAATTATCTTTATCAGTCTCCAACAGAATATCATCCGTGACCTTAAGTAGGGCTGTTGTATAACTGTGATTTACTCTGAAACCAGATTGGTTTGAGGTAACAGTTCGGAGTTTTTAAGATGAACTTTAATCTGAGAGTTTAGAATTTTTTCCAAAATTTTAGGGAACACTGGTAGTATACTTATTGGCCGAAGGTCTTGAAATTTATTAGGATTATTAATTTTGGGCAAAGGTAATACGTGTGCTAACTTCCAACTGGCAGGAAATACACTAGTTTGATTACAGAAATTAACCATTTTAGGCAAAATGGTAGGACAACAATATATACGCATAATTATAGATATATAATCAGAGCCCGATGATTTAGATGTTACTGAAAGTAAGGTTTTATGTACTAGATCCTCAGACACAGGTGAAAATTTAAATTCAGTAGTGTTAGGTTTTACATTGTTTTTTAAGAAAGACATTGTCACTTTATCAACATGACTTACAGATTGGCTAGAGGATAATTGGCGTCTCCTAATTCTGAGGGTAGTATAGGTCAACTGTAGTAGATTTATTATAAATATTCATATCACCAAAGCATTTCCAATTATCTTTATTATTATTATTATTATTGATGAAGACAAAATTTATATAGGCTTTTTTTCATTAATAGAAATTTTCAGATTGTTTCTTAGATTCTTGTAATAATTTCATTTTATGATTGCGGTTTGATCAAAGGAACATATGACAATATGTTAATTACTACTTAGGAGTAACAATTTAACATTGTTAAATAAACATATAGCACTAATACGGAGGAATAATGAATTGGTCATTAACCAATTCATTATTCCTCCGTATTAGTGCTATATGTTTATTTAACAATGTTAAATTGTTACTCCTAAGTAGTAATTAAGCAGATATCAACTGAATTGTTTTAATCGTTGTGCTTTTATGTCTCTGAATGAACACTAACTCACTTTTTAAATTTCCGACAGACTTATGTAAATTAAATTTATTCTTTTATGTTAAATGTTGATGCCGTTCTTAATTGGTTGGAACAAGGTTTCTATTGTTTTTTTTTCTTCATTTATCTGTTTTGTCTTTTCATTGTCCATATACCGGCTATTGTTTACTTTTCATAAATAGTATGGATCTGATAGTTAAGTTATGTAATATTTTTATTATAAAATTATCAATGATTATTAACATTATTTGCATACTAAAAGTTGCCATGTGCATGTATATCCTGTGTAGGTGAATATAAATAAGGTAATTTTAAAACAGTTTTAAACACCGTATCAATGAAATAATATTATATGTAATTGCATCATAAATGAAATCCTTCACTTTTATGATTATTTAAATTATTTGGGAATTTAGTTTTCAATGAAAATACGCAGTTACTCTTAAAATATGTGATATGTTTACGTAATACGCTATAGTTTTGTGATTTATTCTAAACTTTTTTACGGCGTAAACGCCTTTAGATGTACCAGCATTACAAAATTGATTAAAAAAAACACATAAACTGGAGATCAATTTTCTTCTTATTGAATTGCTGGAGCTGGGAATCGAACCTTGGAGCACGTTAAACAGTTGGATATGTTAGACTAGTCGCGCTTTAACTGTAGACTGTATTCGCTTAGAAAAAGGACATACGTCGTAAGTATGCAAAGACCCATATATACTCGGAAGACCAGTGTGATAACCTCAATGCATCTAATATTCAACTGCTTTCTCGATTCTGCAGATATGTTTGTTTTTCTATGGTCGATTCTTATTTGAAGTTGAAGATATACCACATACAGCGCTCTGAAGTATCAAGGTCTCCCATCACGCAATGGTGTAAATGTCCCTTTTCTAAGGAAATACAGTCTGCTACCGTGCCTGCCCAACACGCTGTGTAATTTTGGTTTAGAACAAGACCGTTGTTTAATTGGCAGTTGTTCAACTACCTTTTACGTGTCACGTACCGAGGACAATGACTGAAATTGCATATCACCGAATATTTGCATAAGTAACACGGTTTATATGATTTTTGCTGAAAAATGTCTCCTTCGTGTGGTAAAACACTTGTATAAAGCGAAAATAATCTCTCAGCATACACCGAAGTAATATTTGCAAACTGAAAACTTTCCAAATCACCTGCAGGATGTTCCTCATTGTGACCCCGATTAATAAAACATGCTTTTATTATCCCGCATTTGTTTTTAAAATGCCATTACACCGCTTACTCACACATATAGTGAGGGTACTTTTTTGTTTTTAATTCTCTTTGGATATTATGAGTGAGATTTAAAAGACTCTAATAACAATGAAGAATTTTCTAATTATCGAATACTGTCCAGTACCACGGTGTAATTGTTATGAATTACTTATAACACTGCTTCTATCTTAGGATTGTTGAAATATTTCTGATCATCGAAAATGGCTTTTGATTCATTTGGATTTAATACAGAATAAAAGTCTTTATATATTTGAAAATACTGATGAGAGTAGCCAACTGCCTCTAGCCATGTTCCCCGAGGTGTTAAAATAGGTTGTAGCAATCAGAACCAACCAAAATTTTTAACATGTTTAGTGGCTTTCGTGAATGAATATTTCTTTTAATATTTTCAAGTAATGCATCAGCGCCGGGATAATTTCGTCGAATTTCTTTAGCTACCAGATGAATGGCATGCAGAATGCAGGTTACGTTTATAAAATTTGGGTAGATGTTTTTCAGCAATTCTCCACCTTTAAAAACGTACATCATACTGCATCAGTGACTAACATCAATACCTGTGAACTACCAACACCCGTCAAATCAAACGTTTTTGTAACCAGTTCTTTTACACTTACTGCATTGACGGTTTTTACTAGCAATTAAATATGGCGTTGTGGGCCTGTCGAGATAAAGAGCATTTTTTTGCTTGCTGCAACTATTACCTTAAACTAACTATTATCTTAAATTCTGATAGTCTCGAATTCACTTGAAAGAGCACCAGAGACATGTTTAGAAAATGAGATTAAAATTGGAAAACTAGGGCTGACGTCATCTCGCTCAAATAAGTTTTAATCTTCAAAATCTTCTGTTCCCCATTACATCTTCAGGTCCGATGAAGATTCCTCGATGATTGTTTAAAATATTGAAAAAGATAAAATAAATGATAAAAATTATACTTTCATTTAAGATTTTATAAGGAAATGTATACGAAGTTAAAAATGTTGGTTTTGCACCAGGAAAATTTTTATGAAATACTTGAATAATATTCAATAGTAAAATGATTAAAAGTTGTAGAAAATGGTTTAAAATAAATCTCTTACTCAATCTGGTAAATTTTGGAATATTGAACCCCTTATAAAAATAGTACGCCACTGGATTTAACCCTTGGACAATTTTTCACTGTACGCCACTGAATGTGATCTATGGGGAGAAAATTTTAGAATACGCCACTGCTTATACATGTCTCTGGTTACTGTTCCGACTCGGTTCGATTCAATAGTTTGATCAATTTAGTTCGTGAATGAAATCTACTCCAAGTTGCATTGAATTTGCTACTCTACACCATAAAAAAAATTTCCGAACGAACCTTTTATTAGATTTTGTATTTTAGGTTAGTATATCTTTTTTGTCAAGATAAATCGCTCTTTCGGCTTGCTACAACTATTACCTTGAACTGTCTTAAATTCTTATCGTCTCGAACTTATTTGAAAGTTAAAGGTAATAGTTATAGCAAGCTGAAAGGGAGATTTATTTCGACATAACGCCCAAGTGGCCATGTCGAGGTAAATCGCCCTTTCGACTTGCTACAACTGCAGTTTTATCAGCGCTCTTATATTTTAAGATATTCTTAGGAAATATTTATGCCTAGGATATTTTTTGCCTTACTGCAGATTCAAATGGGCTATGGTAGCATTTGTAAGATTCATGACATTCATATAACTAAGTTTCACAGTCTTTACACTAAACATTGTTACATTTATAAGAATTGATGTGTTATTTGGACGGTAGTGTCACATAATATGTGAAACAGTATTTGTATATTATGGAGTAGAGAAAGGGAAATTTGCAGAAGATCTAAAATTATTTTGACATTTGTGACATTAATTTTGAACTCTACAGTACTACAAAATCATTGACCTAATAAACACTCCAATTAGTCCTACATGGATCCCCTGTGTAATACCTGAAGTAATACCTACTGATAGACAGGTCTATAAATACAATTCCATTGTTCCGTCGAAGTTGTAACCGACTGATCTGCATACTGGCTTTGGCATCAAAATAAACTCACCTGCAACAAACAAAACCTGTTAAGATAAAAACAGCCAAGAACAAAGGTAGATGTATTTTTGCATTTTATTAAATCGCCTGTAATGTAATTAATCCATCAACAACTAGTCCCAGCCCATTGTTAAAATTCTTGTAATCATTTGCTTGGTCTTTTTTTTTAATGAATGGAGTCGTGATTTGCGAAATACGATAAGCGAAATAGGTAATATTAGCCAGCTTGACACGGTGCGGTGAAACTGACCCACACTAATGTCCGGGTTGGACCAGCATCAGAAGTGTAATAACAATGGAACCAGTAGCGTAGTTGTTACGTGTTATAAATACAATGTAAACTTTAATTGCTTTCCTACATAATAAAAACATCTTAGGTTAGACGAAGTATTTATTTTCTAAATGACCGGTGTCTTTAGATTTTGATTTAGTGAACAGAAATGCTTTCTTTTGCTGTCGATACTTGGGATTGGTATGTCCTTTGAACAGCGGTTTTTTAAGGCCCGTTACACGCCTTCGTCACAAGTATTACCAACATAAAACTTTAAATCGCTGTTAAATTTTTTCTATTAATGAAAACAAAAAATTAAAACAAGTAATTCGTCTCTTAAAGAGCAGATTCCTATCTTTCGTCCTGTTACAGATATTTTAATGCATAGCGACATTGGTGATTAACATCGATAAATTCTGTTATCTGGTATTCGGGTGTTTTCAATTACACTTGTGTCATTTTCAATTTATTGTCGTTTAGTTTTATGAGGAAATACAAAAAAATTAAATTACTTGTTCCAAATGTAGGTACTCAAATAAATTCTGAATCATGACAAACAAATAAGCAATAGACAGTAATAAAAAAATTACTTGAAAAGTTCAAAATGTCCTCTCCCTATTTTCAATACATCGTCTGCTTCGTTCTATTACACTTATTTTCTTTTCGTTTCTTAGCATGTCCGGATTGATCGATGCAGCTCAGGCTGAGCACATCTTCATAATAAGTTTTAAAATTTTATTTTTTTTTCATTAATTGACTGCTAGATCCATTTGTGACCGACGCATCTCTCTATGCGTTTCATTTAAAAGTTACAGGCAAAATAGTGCTTAGTGACATAGACGCGACCCTTTTTGTTTTTCATAATATGTGCATCTATTTTCTGAGTTTGATTAAGATTTTTGGAAAGTGATTTAGAGAAATTTATTTCTTTGACCAATGTTGCTGACGAAATTTAGTTTTAGCAATACAGTCTGGTCCAAAATCATTTAAATGAATGACTTGGCGACCAATAGATATATAATAACAGTCCTATTCCTTGGCCACCTAGATCTCCGGATTTATACCCCTTCGATTTTTCTAATGGGAGTTTCATGGACAACACAATTTTTAAAAATAATTGTGATGATGTGTATAGCCTGAAGAGAAAATATTGTTGATGTTTTGCAATCGATCAATCTGGAAATGTTACAAGAAGTATAATAGGACTATGCAGACTATGAACTGAAAATAACAGAGGGCGTTTGAACATGTATTTTTCCATTACTGTTTGTTGTTTATTTGTATGTTCCTTTTTATTCTTTGTGTAATATTCTATGTAAATAGTTATCTTTGTAACGCCATATTCTAAAATGACATTTATTAGAGTTTCAATGAATCAAAACAATGTCATTATTGACAAATAAAAAATAAAGAAAAAAGTGTGAAATAAAGAAATTTTATTTCACAGTGTGAAATAAAACTTAATAGTCAACAGACAACAAATTAAAGTTCTTACATCAAACATTTATTAATTATTAACAAATTTCATGAACAATTTTATTCATAATATTACGAAAATTTATATGAATAGTACTGTTACTAACATTATTTATATCTATTCCTGGAATTATAGGTTCAGATGTGCGAAAAATATTTGATTCATTTATGTTAATATGGTGGTTGGTCTGATTTTCACCAACGACTACATCGGCAGACATAGTTATTTCTGTAGTATTGTTTCAAAATATCTGTTTTGAAATTTCCTTTTTGTACTGGATGCTATCTTCTATATATCCCTCAGCAACTGTTGAGGATTTCCATCCCCCATGATGTTTTTAAGGTAAGAATATCAGCTGCAGAACCAGCTAATAGTGATGCCGAGGATCTCCTAAAGCTGTGACCCGTATATTGCTCAGGATTAGATAAGTTAAGGTATTTAGGGGCGAATAGCTGCATATTTATCCTAAATATTTAGTGGATTTATTCCATTAACGGTCTCACCAATTACCGTAAAAGTCCTTTCAATGTGGGTCTTCGAATCAGGTACTTTAACAACCAGCATGCAGTCTTCTCTCAATGTCATCAATGGTCATATTGTAGAGTTCCTCTCGACGACAAGCGCCAGCCAAGGCCATTATTAATACAACTTTCAACATTAAAAACTTTTCATCTGGTACTTCTAGTAAAAAACGTTCGACATCTGCTCTGTCAAAAACTTTAGATTTCTTAGCCTTAGTGGATTGTCTTTTCAAAAAAGCTTTTACTTTTTGAAAATTGGATACATCTACATTATTCTTTACATTCAAAACTGCTTTAAGCATCGAAAACTTGGACCAGAGACTTGAACATTTTAAAGTTTTTGCTTTTTCAGATAGATAAGTCAAAAGAACAGACTCAGATATGTTACTCACAGCTTTCTGCTTACACCAGTGCATAAATAAGTCATATTCTTTTTTCGTACAATTTTCTAGATTTCGCTTGTAGTAAATCTAAAGTTACAGCATTGCTTGCTCCCTGATTTCCGGAGGAGTACCAGGAATAAAATCTTCTTCTCTATCACTCATTTTGTTCCAAATAATAATTATTGTAAAGTAGAATGTGCCAATGCGACGTTTAAATCGTTCAATATTTAATTCTTTTTTATTATCGATTTCTATGGAAACAGCAATAGAATAGTCATTACGACAAAGTAACTTGTCAATTTGCCGTATTTTTATAAAATTATACTGTTTTCTAATTTCGAGTGGCGATACAAAAAATTTTGTATATAACTCGAGACTAAAATGTGTTTTTTTACTCGTGTGGTTTATAGCACTCGCCTTCGGCTCGCACTATAAACGCCCCACTTGTAAAAAAACCACCATTTTAGCCACTTGTTATATAAAATACTATTACGTAACAAGACCGGAAAGTGAGTCTTTAACTGGGCGAGCTGGTAATTTCCAGGGCGAGCGGAAGCTGACGAGCCCAGTAAAGACACTTTCCGGATGTGTACGTACAATATTTTTTCTGCAGCCGTTCTTCCTACTCAAAACACTTTAAATTCAACCGACAGATGTCAGACGCTATTATCTAAAATGCTTAATTAGGTACCTACCCTATCATTGTCAACTAAACGTGACATAAGGGATCTCTAAAATCTTTAAAGATGTATCCTGTATGTAACAAAGATTTATTTAAATTATGTATATTTTATTTCGTTTCAAATATTTTTTGTGTAGAGTTTATTTCATTTCAAATATTTTTTTTCATCTGTGTACACTGGTTCTATGCACTTCTGATGCAATTTTGCCAAGATGTAACCTTGCGGAAACTGTTCAAAGTAAACAACATATTTTTTTTTCTGAACTTTTTGAAAACATTTTTTTATTGAAAAAATTAGTAAAGTAGCATAATAACATATTATCAGCAGCAAAAATAAGCAGTTTTGGCGGTTACGCTGCTGCTGAAAGAATACTGTCTGCGGACAACGGGTACCGCATTCACCGGTCCAGTATGTTTGTGCTTTGACTTTTAACCTCGCTTTAGGAGCTCCAGGCCATACAACAACCTTGTCCAATTTTAAACAGGATTTCAACGAAATACAAAAAAATGTAAAGCATTCATTCTTAGTAAATAAAACTACACCAGTTCTCCAGTTTATGACGAATTTTTTGATATTGAATCTTTAGGACTTTCCAGAAGATTGATATAGGAACATTCCCAGTCTTTTAAACATGTTTTATTTACAATTCTTATTTTATACAAGGTGTTCGAAATTCAATGTTCATTTTTGTAAGAAATTATGGAATACGCAATAAACAATATCAGATATTTTAAAACAACAATTAATTATTAACCGTAACTTTTTTATTTAAAAAAAATAGCACCACACCACAGCAATTAGATGACCCCAAAATCCAAAGCCGAAGCTGTCTAAAAGGGGATTACACTTGAAAAAACATAACATGCAGTCATTCCTCCACATTGCTAGTGTCGGGGGCGGGATTCGCACCCGCA